>ONZH01002279.1:0-61387 GCA_900303285.1 Rhinella marina
TACTTGAACGCCCACGCCTCGTCCTTGACCTTTAGCCCTTGGGTTCAACATTTTGTAATGTTCACTCACTTATAATATAACTGAGAGAAAAACGTATATTTTCTACACTCCGGCTAGAGTGCAGCACACAAAAGAATTTTGCACTGCACTGTAGTATATATGACTGAGAGAAAAAACGTAGTCTTTAGACGACGGCTATTGTACAGCAAACCACTGAATTTGTCACTGCACTGTATGATATATAACTGAGAGAAAAAACATAGTCTTTAGACGGAAGCTATTGTACCGCAAACCACTGAATTTGTCACTGCACTGTATGATATATGACTGAGAGAAAAGACATATATTTTCTACACTCCGCTAGTGTGCAGCACACGACAGAATTTTGCACTGGTACTGAGAGAAAAAAAAACATGTATTGTAGCGCAAACCACTGAAACTGCACTGTATTGACATAGAGAAAAAAACGTCTTTAGATTTAGACGGGCTATTGTACCGCAACCACTGAATTTGTTACTGCACTGTAATGATATATGACTGAGAGAAAAAACGTAGCTGTAGACGAGGCTATTGTACCGCAAACCACTGAATTTGTCACTGCACTGTATGGTATATGACTGAGAGAAAAGACGGATATTTTCTACACTCCGGCTAGTGGGCAGCACACGACAGAATTTTGCACTGTACTGTATGATATATGACTGAGAGAAAAAAAAGTAGTCTTTAGACGGCGGCTATTGTACCGCAAACCACTGAATTTGTCACTGCACCGTATGATATATGACTGAGAGAAAAACGCAGTCTTTAGACAGCGGCTATTGTACAGCAAACCACTGAATTTGCCACTGCACAGTATGATATATAACTGAGAGAAAAAACATAGTCTTCAGACGGAGGCTATTGTACCGCAAACCACTGAATTTGTCACTGCACTGTATGACATATGACTGAGAGAAAAGACGTAAATTTTCTACACTCCGGCTAGTGTGCAGAACGACAGAATTTTACACTGCACTGTAAGATATATAACTGAGCGAAAAAACATAGTCTTTGGATGGTGGCTATTTTACTGCAAACCACTGAATTTGTCACTGCACTGCATGATATATAAGTGAGAGAAAAGACATATATTTTCTACACTCCGGCTATTGTGCAGCATACAACAGAATTTTGCACTGCACTGTATGATATATAATTGAGAGAAAAAACGTAGTCTTTAGACTGTGGCTATTGTGCCTTAAACCACTGTATTTGTCACTGCACTGTATGATATATAACTGAGAAAAAAAACATAGTCTTTAGACGGCGGCTATTTCACCACAAACCACTGAATTTGTTACTGCACTGTATGATATAAAACTGAGAGAAAAAAAGTAATCTTTAGACGGTGGCTATTGTACCGCAAACCACTGAATTTGTCAATGCACTGTATGATATATGACTGAGAGAAAAGACGTATATTTTCTACACTCCAGCTAGTGTGCAGCACACACAACAGAATTTTGCACTGCACTGTATGATATATGACTGAGAGAAAAAACATAGTCTTTAGACGATGGCTATTGTACCGCAAACCACTGAATTTTTCACTGCACTGTATGATATATAACTGAGAGAAAAGACGAATATTTTCTACACTCCGGCTAGTGTGCAGCACACGACAGAATTTTACACTGCACTGTATAATATATAACTGAGAGAAAAAACGTAATCTTTAGACGGCGGCTATTGTACCGCAAACCACTGAATTTGTCACTGCACTGCGACCAGATTCTTATATTCCCAGGTCATCTGATCTGGCCAGCCAATCCCTGCTATCGACTTGTAGGGGCCCCACGTGATGCTAGAAGGTACCAAAGACTCTCCTGCATGTTGATTAGTTGAGAAAAGGTGCCTAACATCTCGGAAGAGGAAGATGCCATTTCCTCGAGGATCGCGATATGCTCGTCCGAGTAGCGAGCATATGCGAATACCCTAATGCTCGAACGAGCACCAAGCTCGGAAGAGCATGTTCGCTCATCTCTATTCAGGATAAACTTAAAATTACATTTGGGTGATCGACTGTAAACTAATTAAATTTGTCACAAATTTCAAAAAAATTTATCAAAAATTATTTTCAGATTCATTTTGATATTCACTTTCTATAGTGAATATTGGTGGTGAAAAACTATGAGTTAGGAAGAAGATGGAGGATCTTGTGAGGGATGAGAATCCATTTTGTAAAAATATGTCCTCCATCTTGTGCATATGTGGAAAATTACTGAACCAGGTGTCAGAATGTGGGGAGGTTTCTGTGTATAAGATAGTTACAAGTCTGAGGTAAGCAGCTCACTCGCTTTCTCGCTCCCCCTCGTTTTCTCCCCCCCTCCTTATCAGAGTTTGATGTCCAAGAGAGATTTGTTCTGGTTTCTCAGTTTCAGGATGTACTATTGAAGAATTCCAACTTTGCAATAAGAAACTTTCTAATTAGTAGAACCTTGTTATTATAGTGCGGAAATATTACCTTTTATGAATAACCAATCAAATCATTAGTTTTGATTTCCACCCCCCTTTGGTGGTGGGCCAGATTTGTCTATGATTATCTGTAGTGTTATAAGATGTATACGTATGTAAAATAAAGCTGAGAGAGAGAATTTGATTCATCCAAGGTGCATGTGTCAATTTTCTCAATGAGATCTCATCAACATTAAATTGGGACCCTGGCAATCATAGAGGAGGGGGTTTTGCCCCAACAAAACTAGGCGACCAACGCGGGGCTCGACTAAAGGACACTTAATTGATCTCCCGACAACTTGGATAATCCGGACCGGGACAGACAGATATAAAAGACAGCGCTGCAAGGTAAGAGACTTTATCTTACAATATATCTGTGCCTCCCTGACCGGTTGTCTGGCTTGAGGAATTGTTGAAGGAACGTACGTATAAAGTTTTTTTACAGTCGAGTCCATATTGATGAAGAACCTTGAAAGTTGAAAATACCTATGATTGTTGGGTTTAGTTTCTGATCAGGAGTAACTTTGATCGGGATGTTTTTGGTCTGGTTTTAGGAGTCATGGTATACGTCTTGTTTGTTCTTTACTGTGTTTGGAAAATTGCAGAGCATTATAGAAAGGGAAATCTCAGGAGCAAAGTACACTATGCAATTATAGTGGGGAAAGAGGCAGTAAAGAGGGTCTGAAGAATGTGGACAGAGTGCTGGAGAAGGCATGGATGAAGTATGGGAATCTTAACCCTAGAAGTACTAGTACGGTGGAACCATGATTTATGGAGGAAGCTCCTAGGAAGCTAGCCTGGCAAAGATTTAGAAGGACTCATTGCGGTTGGATAAAGGATCATGGATGTGAAGAAGTGGTTGATACATGGATAAAGGTAGCTTATAAGGTTGAAACTAAGGGGTGGAGAGGAGAAGTTGTGCAAGGCAGATTGTTGTATACTCAGAAACAGCAATGTGAGAAGTCTGGAGAAACACCACCTCCATACCCCCTGGCCAGTGCAACCACCAGAGAGTCCAGGAGTGGACCAGAGGGATGGACATGTAATGTTTGTGGAAATCAGAACCCAGACTGGACTGACACTTGTAAGGTTTGTGGGGCACATCGACCCCAGAAAACAACAGGCATTACAGTCCTGTAGCCATCTATCTATCTATTTATTTATCTATTTATTTATTAGAGCTACAAAACGCTCCCAAAGACGTCCAGCCTTAACTAAGTTTGAAAAAAGGCGCCAAAAAAGCACGTGGGACGCCACATGCATTACCTCTTTAGCGCTACACGCGGCAACTCCCCCATAGAAGATGCCGTCCTGGGATAGCTCCGCTTAACATGCCGCACCAGAGTTTCTGCACCTAGGATATACGGAGACGCCGCACTCAACTTCCAACACGCTACTTAGAGGATTCAGCTACACTATTCCAAGCCAAGCGGACTTACCTTTCACAACAACGGCACTATCAGCTGACGAAGGATCGGTAAAGTACCACTTCTCTCTCCTCTGTCATAGGAGGAAGAGAGTTCCACAATAACTTTACCTTTTTGTGTTACCGTATAGACACAATGTTTCATTGTTCCAAAGTTGGAACTTAAACAAACCTAAACCTTGTATGTACAAGTGTCCATCTTCCAGGACACCTAACAGATTACATATTGTAGATTACAATCTTTGTATGATTTAATAGACTTTCTATTATTTTATATCTTTGATCAGATACTATACATCACTATTGTATATTTGTATACTCTTATTTTAGATCTGGATCCAGCGCTGGCAGTTTTTACTGAACACCCCCTGTTCTTTTACTGAACACCCCCTGTTCTTTTGCTATATTTTTTTGCTATATTTTTTTGCTATTTGCTATTTGCCATTTAATAAATAATTGTTATTTGATATACATATCCCGGAACACCTGTTGTAATTGAGCTACATACCCAGCTGTAGAGTGTGCACATCAATATTTCACTAATCTCTTTTATTCTTTTTCTGGCACAGGGTTAGCCAGTGATTGTCAGCACCTCTTTTATCTGTGGAGTATAATTTGGTGAGCCACTATTACTTTATTCAGTCTCTACTCTGAATCCTGCTACGCTGTTACCAATCATAGATTCAGAAATGGGGGAAGGGGCCAGAGAAGGTACAGGCAGCCTCCTAAATGACATGATGGAACATGGTCCCCATGATTGTGTACAACAGATGCAACAAGAAGCATCAGGATTTAATCATGTACATGAAAACCCCCTTGATAACCCTAATTTTGAGTATTTTGTAGATGGAAGCAGGTTCATGGGAGAGGACGGCCGGTTCCACACTGGATATGCAGTGGTCACGCAACATGAGGTAGGGACAGCTGAACCACTGCCACCTCACATGTCAGCACAAGAGGCCACGCTGAAGGCACTCACTGAGGCCAAGGGGAAGAAGGTGAACATCTACATGGACTGAAGGTATGCTTTTGGTATTGCACATGACTATGGGCCCATATGGCGGGCTAGAGACTTTCTAACATCAGCAGGCCTGCCAATTAAAAATAAGGACTCTGTACTAGAACTTATGAACTCTCCGTTGTTACCAGAAGAGGTTGCTATTATTAAGGTAAAGGCTCATACAAGATGTACCACGGTGGAAGCAAAAAGCAATGATCGAGCAGACAAGGCAGCCAAACAAGCTGCACTCCAGCCGCTGAATGCTGACGCCACCCCGGTGAGAGCCTTGAGACCTGAGGACATTGTTGGGGAAAAACCCCTACCTATGATTGATGGAGTCCAAATTAGTTAGTACGTGCTGGAGAGCTCTCCAATGAGAAATCTGAACTGACACACACAGACAAGATGTCAGTAGGCAGATTCCCCTTTATTGTGATAACATTGTACATTTTATAGGCAGAAACCGCAAAAACATTCCAGAAATAGATTGTCCATGATGCAAATCATAGTTCCTTTGACATTTTCTGAATTTTGGGTAGTGAAACTGTATGTTCACAATTTCTCTCTAAAGCAGACAGATGTATCCGCCTTAAGAGGAAGTCAAAAGTTCAAATGCATGTATTCTGACTCACAATGAAAGAAGAAGTGGTTTATACTGTCTGGAATACACATAATTTAACTCTTGTAAGCTGCTAGCGAATATATAAAAGAATATATAAATTCATTTTAGCTTCTTAATGAAAGAAAATTGATTTAATCTCTCACAGACATTTCAGTAAGTACATTTCAGAGAATTCTTGAACAAACCCCTCCTGAGGAAAAATAACTTTGGGCAAAACAGGGGGCCGGCCAAACCTGAACATGGAATTTGGAGAAACAAGGACAAAATTTGTCTACCACCCCCGCTATACCCAGCTATGGCTCAGGAGATCCACGGGCCCACTCACCTATCAAAGGTGCCATGGCAAGTGTGGTTAATGCAGGGTGGATTGCTCCAGGATTTTCTACAGTAGCTGCTCGGTTTGTACAAGGATGTATGGTCTGTGCACTGAACAATCCAGGTCAAGTGGTGAAGACTCCAAGCAAGCACACCCCGAGGCCACTTTACCCGTTCCAGAGACTGCAGATAGACTGTATACAACTGCTTAAGGTAGGAGTATATGAGTTTGTGCTTGTGTGTGTTGATCTCTTTTCAGGGTGGCCGGAAGCCTTCCCAAAGGCAAATGCAAAGAACACAGAAAAGAAGCTGGTCAGTGAACTGGTGTGCAGGTATGGTGTCCCTGAAGTTATTGAATCAGACAGGGGTTCCCCAGATTAGGATTGTATTTTCCACAACTGGCTGTAAATGAACAATAATAGCCTAACAAGCTATGTGCGGCCCTCACAAAGAGGCTTGAGAACACCCATAAACAAGTGTTTGCTTCCCTTCCAGATTCAGTAGAAGGAACACACAGTCTGCAACCAGGAGATGGTGATAAACAGACATGTGAGAAAAGGCCTGGATCCCAGATTTGATGGTCCTTTCCAAGTTTTATTGACTACTCATACAGCAGTAAAGGTTAAAGGAAAGCCCAACTGGATACACGCTTCTCACTGCAAGAAAGTTCCGATGCCCAAAGATGAGGATCCTCCTGCTGATGGCCGCCCCAATCCTGGGAACAACAGCCCTGTACTAACAACTGAAGAATGATTGGGACAATGCACTGACATCACCAGGTGCTGTTCAGAGGACTCAATGACACTGACACTAACATTAAGGACTGTTGGATCTGTACTCACAGTCCTGTGGGTTCAAGAACTGTGCCTTATCTGGCAATCCCTTTGACTTATTCATGATGAGGAGACACTTTTTCATTTCTAAATCCCGCCAGCTGGTTCAGATCGGTCGGTGGGTGGTTGGTAGGAATTTTATAAACAATAATACTGTATAATAATAATAATATAATGATATAATAGTACTGAGTATAATAGTAGTATATGCTATTATTAAGCTTGTGTTTATGTGTGCCAACAGGCTCTGTACCAAAAGGAGAAACTACCAAGGTTATTGAGAAGTCTTGGGAACTGCATGGATACCTGGGAGGGAATCTGGCCTCCGGCTGGGCCTATCCCAACTGAAGTACCTCTAGGTTAGGAGGTCAGTTTCAAGATATCTCAAAATGGGGGAATTGTGAGGGATGAGAATCCATTTTGTAAAAATATGTCCTCCATCCTGTGCATAAGTGGAAAATTACTGAACCAGGTGTGAGAATGTGGGGAGGTTTCTGTGTATAAGATAGTTACAAGGCTGAAGTAAGCAGCTCACTCGCTTTCTCGCTCCCCCTCGTTTTCTCCCCCCCCCCTCCTTATCAGAGTTTGATGTCCAGGAGAGTTATGTTCTGGTTTCTCAGTTTCAGGATGTACTATTGAAGAATTCCAGCTTTGCAATAAGAAACTTTCTAATTAGTAGAACCTTGTTAGTATAGAGCGGAAGTATTACCTTTTATGAATAACCAATCAAATCATTAGTTCTGATTTCCATCCCCCTTGGTGGTGGCCAGATTTGTCTACGATTATCTGTAGTGTTAAAAGATGTATACGTATGTAAAATAAAGCTGAGAGAGAATTTGATTTATCCAAGGTGCATGTGTCAATTTTCTCAATGAGATCTCATCATCATTAAATTGGGACCCCGGCAATCATAGAGAAGGGAGTTTTGCCCCAACAATCTTCAGAAGATTGGGGGAGAGCTTGCCCTGACTGGCTCAGTGGCTAACAGTCAGAGACAGAATTTGGGTAACTCCATTGCTGAGAACGTCATTTTGGTCACAGGGCAGGTGGCACAAGGTCTGTGTCTATGAATGGACCTTGCTGGGAGTCGTAGTTTCACGACAGCTGGAGCCATTACTGATCTAGGAGAATCTATCCATTCTTATGTGGCCAGGAACCATCACCTGGATTTTGCTGCTGTTACATCAAAATTTATATGGGCTAAAGTACACCAAATTTTTCTTTATATGGGTTCTGACTGGGGTGTTGTGGCCTCTGGGGGGGGGGGTGTTTTGGACAGATATGCATTGTTACCCCTTGTATGCAAACTTTTAAGATATTAACCTACTAAGCAGCCATTGCAGCCAGTTCACTACTGGTTACACACTGGAACATGTTCTGCTATTGCTGAGACACCTGCCATCCTGCCATTGTGGAAATGTGCTGCATTTTCATGCTTTCATCAAATTTTAATTCTGCTGTATAATATTATTCACTCTTCTGGCCAGCTGTTACTCCGTACAGCTAATCATCTACTGCCACCGCAAATAACGATACGCCTCTGTCACTACTATTGCTACTACTACTACTACTACTACCCATAAACAGCTGATCCACTGCCACTAATACCTTAACCTTCACACACTCTAATCCTGCTACTCTCAAGTAAGGCCTTATTCACACAGTCAGTGTTTGGTCAGTGATTTATATCAGTGATTTTGAGCCTAAACCAGGTGTGGCTCTAATCACAGAACATGTGCAGATCTTTCCCTTATACTTTATGTTTGCAGAGGCTCTAATCCTGTTTTTGGCTCACAATCACTGATGGAAATCACTGACCAAAACATTGACGAGTGAATAAGGCTTAAAAGAGAGAATTTTTCTAACCGCTGTTAGTCACCCTTTCAGCTGTCAGTTAGCGGTCTGATACTACAGATTTTGGGGTGAACAGGTGCTGTAGAAATCTATGTGGAATCTACTGACGACGATGTAAAAGGAGTGCGCTCTTTCACTCTATAGTGAGATCTTGGGCCTCTACACAGTTAAAACCTTTATACAGTAAAATGATGCTAACATTGACCTGTAAGGCTGAGTTCACACTTTAGTTATTTGGTCAGTTTTGGCCCCATAATTCACCAAATGAGTGAAGTGTGCAGTGATTCTAAGAGCGACGCCTGTTATCGGCATGTCATACACAGTATTGTTTCACTACCACAGCGGACTCCCTATACGTGTTACTGCAAGACACAGTGTCCTACACCAGTGTTCCCCAACTCCAGTCTTCATGGCCCACCTGTCGGTCATGATTTAAGAATATGCCACAGAATGTATATTTGTGGTAAGTCCTGATGCATTGACACTAATTATTTCACCTGCTCAATACTAAGAAAATCCTGAAAACATGACCGGCAGGTGACCCTGAGGACTGGAGTTGAGGAACACAATTCTACAACATTATACAGGCTCTCTGCAGCCAGGAAATAGCTGTTTTTTTAACGGGCTTCATAACTAATTAATTCAGATCAAATAGAATGTTTTCAAAATAGTTGTAGTAGATGCAACAATTATCTGTACACAGTGCAAATCCTTTTCCCAGGTGGTGAGGTATGGAGGCTGGCAAAGAGGTTAATAATGGCAGTCGTGGTATGACATCTTGCTAAAGTCTCTCTCTCTCATATCTGGCTGGTAACTATAATCTAGCAATTATTGCTGTAGTGTTCACTGCAGATACAGGTCTTTAAAGGCACATCTGGTCAGGACATGATTAAGTGTGATGGATGACTTAACTGTAGTCCCTCACAAGCAGCACAGTCTGGTTAGCTGTAGTCACCTTGCTGAATCCTATGCTTGGCATGCAGATCTACAGTTTTCCTGGAATGCTGTCAAGAAGGTCACAGCCCCTGGGGAGGCTCAGCAGGAGAAAACAGTACACATGTGCCATAAGTTAAGAACTAAACCACACAAGTGGTCAGGTGGTGTAACCAGCAATGGTCGTGTCATCACATTGCTGCAGTGTCCTGAAAGCACAAGTTAGGTAGCAAGGAGCTCAGGTCACAACAGTCTTTTCCTTGGGTAAAGTGCCTAAACTGTTCCATAAAATATAGGCACAAAGAGCTCCAATAGAACACTGAAAAAAATGAACAGGGGCCAATCCCTTATCTCTAACCCTTCTGGCGTTCTTAGGGTTCTCTTTTCTTCTTAGCTCTTCAGGGCTTCACAGCAGAAGATCCTTCTGGCCAGTCAAAGCATTCCAGGGGAGGAATCCCTGCAGGCTCTATCCCTAGTTCAGCAGCCTTGGTAGAAACTGCAGTTGTCTGGAACCCTCTCCTGCTGCCTTAGGCTCTAGCAACAAGTTCACTCACAAGCTGTGACTGCCCCCTGATCGCAGGAGTTATGGCCGTTATAGCAGAATTCAGGACTTCTGGTTCCAATGTCTTTGGTAAAGTTGGCAGGCAGTTGTTGGCCCTGTAGGCCTTGTATTGGATCCAGGCTAACACATAGGTGACATAGTGTCATGTATTAATGATGACTGTAGGATTGAAGGTCACCACAATGGTGGGAGTTTCTCTGACAGCTGCGGTCAGAGATTCTGACAATCCTGGGATCAGAAGAGCGGTTAGCAACAACTCATAGCAGACAGTCGGTCAACATTAGCAAACTTTGCGGTGGAAAATCTGGCACGGGAGTGTATTCCACTTGGTCCACCTGAGCTACTCATCCAGCTCCAACTTGCATTGTAGGAGATCTTGCAGCCCTTCTCTCTCTTATGAAATGTGACTCCAGCTGTGGCCTATCAATGGGGGGACCTGATGAGAGAATCTTCCCAAGCCGGACAGCGGTACACAACCATTGAGGGTTGCGTGCCTGTCGCTGGTGGCTGGCTGCTCTTTTGGAAGACCTGGACCTCTTTGACAAACTGTTCAACTTTCCCACATCATGGCCGACAAGTCAAGCCATGGTCTTCGAGACGCCATCTTGTACTATGCTGTGGCTCTCTGCCATTGCTCCTGTTGGTCTGGAGTTGTTCTGGCAGCTGGATTTCTCTGTGGATGAACAAACTATTCCTTCCCGGAGAAAAGGTTTCCTCTAGTGGTGCAATAAAGTCTCTTTAGGGTGCACACAACAATTAGGCCAAACCTTAGTAAGGCATAGAGGCACTTGAGGAGCCGAAGCTGAGGATGGGAGTGGTAAAGGCTCTGACTATGTGATGTGTTACAGAGGTCTCCTTCTGGCCATTGATTCATGGGCTATTGCAGTGGGAGGCACTCGAATGGGTGCCTGGCAGGAGGTTCAGTAGTACAATAGCCAGCATGTGGTGTGGTAGGAGTCAGGAAAACAGGCCAGAAGTAGAAGAATAATCGTCTCTTTTTAGTTGAGTGCAAAATATAATTTGTGGCACATCCAACAATAATCTGTACATAGTACAAATCCTTTTACCAGATGGAGAGGTATGGAGTCTACCACAGTGGCAAATAATGGCAGTTTTGGTATGCTATCTTGCTAAAGTCTCTTTCAGTAGAATATCTGGGTAGTAACTGTAATCCAGTAATTGTGGCTGTAGTGTCCTCTGTGGGATACAGGTTTTAAAAGCAGGACATGGTTAAGTGTGATGGATGTCTTAACTGTAGCACCTCACAAGCAGCAAAGTGTGGTGACCTGTAGTCTGAGGATACCTTGTTAACTCCTATGCTCGGCCATGTAGATTCTAAGTTCTTCTTTCTTTCTCTCTTTTTGGCTGTAGCTGAAGCAATAACATTCACAGAGAATGGTTATTCTCTGGATTTTGAGGCTAGAGATGAGAGAAGACTTGAAAAATTTATTTCGGACACTTCGCCAAAATTCTTAAAAAATTTGCTTCATTCCGAATTAATTTTTCACAACGCATATTAAATCAGCTATATCCTGGCATGCAGGAAGAGTGTATTTTGGTGTACATCACTGTGCATTGCAGCCACATGCATAGCTAGTACTTTCTGGTAGTGAACAGTTACTGTACATCAGTATGACAGGTAGGTCCCATACAGTATACGGACGTGCGTATCATCATGCAGGCCAACAACAGTCCTAGTTAACCCCTTGCTAAACAAACCTAAAAGAAAAGCATACAGCAGCATTCAGTAAAAGAAAAAAAGCACTATGAGCCCCTGCAGGAGCTGTGTCCCAATGACTCTTTAGAGAAACAAAACAAGGACATGGATGTAGTGCCCAGAAAGTAGTGGAGAAAAAATGTTCTTTTAAGCCATGTTGTGACAGTGCAAACACATGCTTTTGAATCACTTATGTTATCTGTAGAATGACTGTGTGTGACTATTAGGCTCAGTTCACACATGACTTATTTGGTCAGTTATTGGTCAAAGACAGAACAGGTGCAGATCTTTTCATGATAACCTATCTTAGAGTAGGATCGGCTCCTGATTTTGGCTCACCATACAGTAACTGCTGGAATTAACTGACCAAATAACTGAAGAAATTTGAGAATCAAGGCGTAATGCAATTATCCTTCAAAAAAAGTGGACACCCCAATAACAGTATAACGAGACAGGGTATTCACCCCATTTTAGGATCAGGGCTCAATAGAATTTTTTATCTATTAAACAAGGGAAAAAAAACTATTCATTACCACAAATCAATTTTTTCCTAAACTTTGAATTGAATTCCACTTCAGATGCTTCGATTCACTCAATACTACTTCAGGCCTAAGGAGAAGGAGCACAAGGACTTGCTTCTTCTCTCCTCACTCACTCAACTAGACTACCCCTCCAGATAGGAAGTCAGAATAGCCAACGGAATAGCCATGAGTGGATGAACAGGGTGATTAACCCTGTCCCTGTCAGCCCTAACATGTTATACTGGTTGTAGATTACATTACATATCAGTGTATAACATTACACTACACGCCATTTAAAGATACTGCACATAGTCTATACAGCCAGACTCTGTCTTTTGTGATGTAATCAGTTAGATATATGATACACATACAGTATAATGCACACATAGCCGGACACCACATCATCAATCACAATTTCCTGGAACAGTAAGATGTAAATGACAAAATAAGGAAAAAGACATTAAGCACAACAGTGAATGAGTGGAACATGGATAAGGATTCTGAATTACTCCATGAACCATATAATGCTTTATGTTTGCAGAATGATCTTTCTGGTATTCAACTCAGGTCTTAAAATCATAATGTATAATTTTGGAACAAATATACAACCAAGCATCCCAGCACATGAGGCCAATATGGCGAATATCTCCACAGCCACCATGTTCTTTCCTCTGGTGCTCAGATAAGCCGGGATCATGGAGATCCAGACGCTGCAGAACACCAGCATGCTGAAGGTGATGTACTTGGCTTCATTAAAACTGTCCGGTAATGTCCTCACCATGAAAGCCAGAACAAAGCTCACAGCTGCCAGGAGCCCCAGATAACCCAACATGGAGTAGAACCAGATATCTGAGCCTTCATTACACTGAATGATGATCTTCCCAGGATAAGAGCGGTGGTCAAACTCTACATATGGAGGAGACACTGACAACCAAGTAACACAGATTAGCACTTGTATAGAGGAACATATCACCACTACATAACTAGAGACTTTGAATGAGACCCACTTCACCCAGACACTGCCCGGTTTTGTGGCTTTGAAGGCAATGCAGACTGTGACTGTCTTTCCAAGAACAGAAGACACACCAATAGAGAAGAAGATGCCAAATAATGTCTGTCTCATCTTACACGTGATGTCTGTTGGATGTCCAAGAAACAAGAAGACACTGAGGAAACTCAAGAGGATGGAGACCAGGAGGATGAAGCTCACGGTCCGGTTATTGGCCTTCACTAGAGGAGTGTCCCAGTAATAAATGAAGCTTCCTAATATGAATAATGAGATGGTGGAGAATAATATAGCCATGATAGAAAATATTGGAACTAGAACATCTGTCTTATAGGACAAGAAGTTGTATGTTTTGGGGACACATTTCACTTTGTTCTCATCAGGCCACTTGTCTTCAGGACATTTATGGCAGATTTCACTGTCTAAAAAAAAGTAAGATATATCAGTATATCATCTGTACATGTAGTCTTCACTTTATCTGATCCATAACTAAAGTCTTACAGGGATCATGATGTAATACTATTAAACACTTCTGGTAAGTTGAGAATTTACAATTTTGCTAAGAAGTTCACATATCCAGATGTGGAGCATTCTTTGGAAAATATGAGTGATCCTGCAAAACACTGCTCATCAGGTGAAGGCTATTATCATTCTAGAGTCACATGTATCTGCAGTATACTTACCTCTTGGCTGTCCTGCAAAGTCTCTCCATGCCAGTCACCATTGCTCCAGTTATACCAGCAGCACTGGTTGAGATTCTGGGTGGCATTTACCCAGAGCACATGGTCATTTAGCCAACTGCTGGACTTGGATGTTCCACCAATTGGGCAGTTTAGTTGGCAGGCCATATTTGAGGCTCAGTCAAGGTGCCTTATTATATGATTTTGGGTGGTACTGCTACCTTGGTCACATTTTGATTGCATAATTGTAAGCCGTGTACCGGAGTGGGCTCCCCAGGATACAGCAAAGTCACGAACGAGGAAAACAACTCCACCACTAGCTTTTGCCAAAACAGATCTTTACTTAACCCTTTCAGTACCGGGCTACTTTTCACCTCAAATCCCAGGCCGTTTTTTGCAAATCTGACATGTGTCACTTTAATGGTAATAACTTTGGAACGCTTTTATTTATCCAGGCAATTCTAAGATTGTTTTCTCGTCACATATTGTGCTTCACGACAGTAGTAAATTTGTGGCAAAATATTTCATTTATATTTATAAAAAAATACCAAATTTAGCAAAAATTTGGAAAAATTAGCAAATTTCAAAATACATAGTTTATCTACTTTCAAAATACATAGTAATACCTCCAAAAATAGTTATTATTTTACATTCCCCATATGTATACTTTATGTTGGCATCATTTTATAAATGTCATTTTACTTTTTTCGGACATTAGAAGGCTTAGAAGTTTAGAAGCCATTTTTCAAATTTTCAACAAAATTTCCAAAACCATTTTTTTAAGCACCAATTCAGATATAAAGTGATTTTGAGGCACTTACATAATGGAAACCACCCATAAATTACCCCATTTTAGAAACTACACCCCTCAAATTATAAAAAACTGCTGTTACAAACTTTGTTAACCCTTGAGGTGTTCCACAAGAATTAATGGAAAATGGAGGTGAAATTTAAAAATTTCACTTTTTTGGTAGATTATTCATGTTAATAAATTTTTTCTTGCAAAACAGCAAGGGTTAACAGCAAACTAAACCTCAATATACATTACTATGATTCTGCAGTTTACAGAAATACCCCATATGTGGTGGTAAACATCTCTATGGGTCTGTGGCAGTGGTCAGAAGTAAAGGAGCGCCATATGGATTTTGGAGGCAGATTTTGCTAGAATGGTTTTTAGGCACCATTTTGTAATTGAGAGACCCTGACGTACCCCTACAGTGGAAACCCTCAAAAAGTGACCCCATTTTGGAAACTACACCCTTCAACAAATATATTAAGGGGGGTACTGGCCAGTTTGACCCCCTAAGCGTTTTACGGAATTTGGAAACACTTGACTGTGAAAATGAAAAGTTTCATTTCTTCCAATAAAAATGTTGCTTTAGCCCCAAATTTTTCATTTTCACAAGGGGTAACAGGAGAAAAGCGCCCCATAATTTGTTCCCCATTTTCTCCTGAATACGGCAAGACCCCATATGTGGAGGTAAACTGCTGTGGGGGCACATGGCAGGACTCAGAACAGAAGGAGCACCATATGGATTTTGCAGCACAGATTTTGATGGTTTGGTTTGCAGGAGCCATTGATTTTTATTTTTTAGAGTTATTGTCTTATATGGGGGCTCATTTTTTGCGGGACGAGGTGTCGTTTTCATTGGTACCATTTTGGGGTACATAAGACTTTTTGATCGCCTGCTATTACACTTTTTGTGAGGCAAGGTGAAAAAAAATGGCTGTTATGGCATAGTTTTTAAAAAATATTTTTTACAGCATTCACCTGGGGGGCCATCTCATGTAATATTTTTATAGAGCAGGTTGTTATGGATGCAGCGATACCCAATATGTCAAACATTTTTATTTTTGGAAAGTTTTACACATTAGATTTCTTTTTGAACAGAATAAAATCTGTTTTTTGTGTTGCCATTTTCAGAGAGCCATATTTTTTTTTTTTTCAGGCGATTGTCTCAGGTAGGGTATCATTTTTGCGGGACAAGATGATAGTTTGATTGGTACCATTTTGGGATAAATACGCCTTTTGGATCGCCTGCTATTACACTTTTTGTGAGGGAAGAGGGAAAAAATGGTTGTTTTGGCATAGTTCTTTTTTTTACATTTTTTGCAGCATTCACCCGGGGGGCCATCTCATGTAATATTTTTATAGAGCAGGTTGTTACGGACGCGACGATACCCAATATGTCTAACTTTTTTATTTTTGGAAAGTTTTACACATTAGATGCATTTTAGAACAGAATAAAATCTTTTTTTTTGTGTTGCCATTTTCAAAGAGCCATATTTTTTTAAGTTTTCAGGCGATTGTCTCAGGTAGGGTATCGTTTTTGCAGGACAAGATGACGGTTTGATTGGTACCATTTTGGGGTAAATACGCCTGTTTGATCGCCTGCTATTACACTTTTTGTAAGGGAAGGTGACCAAAAAATGTCTGTTTTGGCACTTTTTTTTTTCAGCATTTGCCTGGGGGGCCATCTCATGTAATATTTTTATAGAGCAGGTTGTTACGGACGCGGCGGTACCCAATATGTGTAACTTTTTTATTTTTGGAAAGTTTTACACATTTTTTTTTTAACAGAATAAAATCTGTTTTTTGTGTTGCCATTTTCAGAGAGCCATATTTTTTTATTTTTCAGGCGATTGTGTCAGGTAGGGTATCATTTTTGCGGGACAAGATGACGGTTTGATTGGTACCATTTTGGGATAAATACGCCTTTGTGATCGCCTGCTATTACACTTTTTGTAAGAGAAGGTGACCAAAAAAATGTCTGTTTTGGCACTTTTTTTTGTTTTTTTTTACTGCGTTGACCTGGCGAGGTGGATCATGTGATATTTTTATAGAGCCGGTCGATACGGATGCGGCAATACCTAATATGTTTATCTTTTTTTTTACCTTTTTTTTTAAACTTTTTTTTTGGAAAATGGCTTTTTTTTACTTGAAACTTTTTTTATTATTTTTTTTTAGGAAACTTTATTTTTTAACTTTTTTTCCACTTTATTTAACTTTTGGGGGTCTGATCCCCTTTACAATGCAGTACAATACTTTTGTACTGTAATGCATTGGCTGTAAGTGTATTACTCAGTGTAATACACTTACAGCCTGCTTCCTGTGTGATCCAGGGGGCTGGATTGCACAGGAACGCAGGGATGGCAGCCACGATGCCTAAGGAAGGCATTGGGCTGCTATCCGAGCCATCGGGTCCCCGTCACAGCAGCGCGGGGACCCGATGGCCCCCCCCGCTCACCATCCTGAACTCCTTTGACTCCCGCACACCGCATGTGCCGCGGTCAGCGCTGACCGCGGCACATGAGGGGTTAATGCGCCGGCATCAGTGTTTTCACCGATGCTGGCGCATTCAGCAAAGGTCCGGCACTTGGGCACAGCAGGACCCCCGCCACTGATCGGGCGGGTGCAGCTCCTGCGCCCGCCCGATCAGAGCGCCGTACATGTACAGCGCTGGGACTTGCGGCAGTGATTTTTGCGCCGTACATGTTAAACGTGGAAATGAACACAACAACAAATGCTGGGAACATCCAATCAATTTACAGAGACCCTTGTACTGCACAGTGCGACGCCCTCCGATGGATGCAGGAGGAACGCGTGATAATTTATCTACCACCACACCCTATCTGTTATTACCCTAAAAAACAAGAATAACTGAATGGGTGTGTGGTAAGGGCTAGCCTGCGGTACAGCACAACAGCTCACAATCTTACAAAGCTCTACAGTATTCCTCCTCCCATAACTGGTCTTGTGACATGTGTCTAAGTATTCCTTCTTGGCCAAAATGTCAGCCTGGCTTGAGTTTGTGGAGAAGTTTATCAGCTCTCCAGTGAGAAATGTCACTTTAAATTGTGGAGTCCTTGCAATGAACAGTAGCAACACTTGTGGCCTGATACATACAGAAACCCTGTCTAACTACAGGCCTGGTCTCAGTCTTTAGGTGACAACACTGTGATGAGGTGTGTGCACAATCTTACCGACCCAGGTCTGCATCCGCTTGTGACTCTGAATAGAACAAATACCTCTCCAACAAGCATGCGGTACCACAGTGTATGTAGCTTCGCTACTCAGCTCTTATCAGTGTTCCTGGAAGCAATCCTTGTTCCTCTGGTGAGGATCAGGGTCTTGGATACGATCAGCTTCACTTAACTGCAGCTCTAGTCACTGAGGTATACTGCCACACCTGGATGCCATCGCATCCTCTGCTCACACAGTTCCTCAGTCTCAGCTTCCTCTAAGATGGCAGCTCCCTTTCTTCTCCAGGCTCTGTGTAACTCTACTTCTCATGAATAAGGAAAATTTTGTAGTCTGTTAGATTTGTTTAGGAAATAGCGGCATCTTGTGGCCAAACAGCAGAATGTCAGTCCAGATCATTTACCATATTTTTCGCCCTATAAGACGCACCGGCCAATAAGACGCACCTAGGTTTTTGAGGAGGACAATAAGATAAAAATATATTTTTCACTAAACCTCTGGTCAGACCACCAATTAGACCCCCAATGTTAATCAGACCTAAGCTGACAGCCCCAATAAGACCCCCAATGTTAATAAGACCTCAGATAAGAGCCCCATGCCTCTCATAAGCCCCCATATGCCTCATATCAGCCCCCACATGCCTCATATCAGCCCCCACATGCCTCATATCAGCCCCCACATGCCTCATATCAGCCCCCATATGCCTCATATCAGCCCCCACATGCCTCTTATCAGCCCCCACATGCCTCATATCAGCCCCCATATGCCTCATATCAGCCCCCACATGCCTCATATCAGCCCCCATATGCCTCATGTCAGCCCCCACATGCCTCATATCAGCCCCCATATGCCTCATGTCAGCCCCCACATGCCTCATATCAGCCCCCATATGCCTCATATCAGCCCCCACATGCCTCATATCAGCCCTCATATGCCTCATATCAGCCCTCATTTGCCTCATATCAGCCCCCACATGCCTCATATCAGCCCCCCATTGCCTCTCATCAGCCCCATAAGCCTTAAAGCAGCCTTAAATCAGCCCCAACGCAGCCTTAAATCAGCCCCAAAGCAGCCTTATATGAGCCCCCCATTGCCAATCACCAGCCCCCAGCAGCCTCATGTGTTCTAAAATATAAAATCCACTTACCTGTCCTTCTCCTGGCCGCCGCTCCTCTCCTCCCGCGCTCTGCTTCCTCCTGCTGTCGGCTGTGCTGTGAACTGGCGCGCACAGCGTGAGGTCACAGAGCGCCCTAACGCTATGCGCAGCCCTTCACAGCCGACCGGAGGACCAAGAAGTGGTGAGTACAGAGTCTTCACCGCTTCCTGGTCCTCCGGTGCTAATGTGCTAATACGGTAATTTAATCTACGCAAACAGCATTCAGACAATGAGAGCTGTTTCCCCATATCGCACCAGGTTGCAAAACGCAATACATTGATTGTGATTTTGTGTTGACTGTTCTGTGTACCCTTTTCGGACTGTGCTCCCATTTGGTTTCTCTCTTGGATAAACCATGCATTATCTGTACTGCTATGCACTTTGCCTGGCTTCCTTTTTTCCTGCCATTCTATCACTTGTAATGAACAGAAAGTACAAAACGGACATCAGGCGTTCGCTACTACATATAACATGGTTCCTGTCATGAGCGTCCAGTCAGCCAAAATACACATCGCAAGGTAACATCCAAATGACTCTAAAGCAACATAAAAAATGTAATACATGTAGCACATGCAGGACAAATCACCGTCTAAAGCTACCGAATTGACACAGGATGCAATCTTGGCCCCGCTCTCCACCGCAGTGGGGGCCTTGCAACAACAGCTGAAGTATAAAGAACTGTCTGGTGATGTCATAAATATACTGTAGTTCAAAGTCTTTCAATTCATCGGCCTTACCACTTCAAGACCAGGCCTAATTTTGTAAATCTGACATGTGTCACTTCATGTGGTAATAACTTTGGAAGGCTTTTACTTACCCAGGCCATTCTGAGATTGTTTTCTTGTGACACATTGTACTTCATGATCATGATAAATTTGAGTCAATATGTTTTACCTTTATTTATAAAAAATCAAAATTTACAGAAAATTTTGGGAAAAAAAAATCACAATTTTTTAAATATTAATTTCTCTGCTTTTAAGTTGCATAGGGATATCTAATAAAATTGTTATTAATGAACATTCACCATATGTCCACTTGTTGGCATAATCTTGGAAATGGAAAAATGGAATTTTATTTTTTTAAGACGTTAGAAGTAGGCATGAGCGAACCGAACCGTAACGAACCAGATTCGTTACGAACTTTCCCAAAAGTTCGGTTCGTCACCGAACCGAATTTTGAGGAAGTTCGTAACGAATCTGGTTAAAATAACGGCGACGCAAAATATACGCATATTTATTGAGAATGTACGCTAATGCGTACAAATTCAGTTAAGTAGCGTACAATTGACAACGCTACACTGTATGTTCGTTACTTGAGTAGGAATGTTCGCAGACGCAGTGTATGAGTACGCTAATGCGTACATATTCAGTTAAGTAGCGTACCTTTGACAACATTACACTGTATGTTCGTTATTTGTGCGGGAATGTTCGCATTAGCGTACGCATTAGTGTAAATTCTCAAATATGCGTATATTTTGCGTCGCCATTGTTGAACTCAATTGGTTTTTTCCACTTTTTTCATTGTAATAGCAACGGAAAGTAAACGAAACTATACCCTATCTGACTCCCATTATTGTAGAAGCAATTATTCAGCCGTTATAGCAAGGTTCGTTTTAGGTTCGGTTCGTACGAATCCGAAATTCAAGAAAGTTCGCCGAAGCGAACCGAACCGAACTTTTCAAAAGTTCGCTCATCCCTAGTTAGAAGGCTTCGAATTTTAGATGTAATTTTTTAAGATTTTCATGAAAATTTCCAATAGTTAATTTTAAAGGACCTTTGCAGTTCTAAAGTGACTTTGAGGGGCTTAAATAATAGTAAGCTCCCATAAATGAACATATTTTAGAAACTACAGCCCCCAATGTAATCAAAACTGATTTTACAAAGTTTGTTAACCCTTTAGATTTCCCACGAGAATTAAAACAGAAGGAAGTTGAAATTTAAAATATATATATTTTTTCACAGATTTTCAATTTTTAATTCATTTTTCCTATAAGATAGCAAGGGTAAACAGCAAATCAAACCTGAACATTTATTTTCCTGATTCTGAAGTTTGCAAAAACACCCCATATGTGGCTGTAAACTGCTCTGTGACCGGCAGTAATGAGAGGAGATAGTATAAGCTTTTGTGATGGCTTTAATGCCCCTTTCACACGAGCGGGAGACATGAGTCATGGAGCTTCTATGTACAGGTGCTGCACCCAGGGGGCAAAGCTGAAGGACGTTTATAGTCAATGGGCAGACTTGAAGTGGTTAAGAAATCAGGGCCAAGGTTTCCATTCTCATGGCTTGAGATGACTGATGAGTCAGAATTGTCACCTCACTTTAATGTACGCGTCCTATAGGGAATGTGATGTTGAGTCTTTGAATGAGATGAATAAATCTTAGTCACTGTCCATTATACAAATAACAGAATGCAATGTAAAAAAATCACCATACATAAACCACTGAAAGTACATCTTGCAGTGTAATAACGCCACCGATTTTCCGATGAACAAGCAAACGCTCGTTCATTGGACAATCCAAATCTTTTGACAGGTTAAACAATCATTGTTCGCAGGCGGCAGATTGTGGAGTCTAATCTGCTGCCGGCAAACAATGATTCAGTATAGGGATGAGTGATGGTGTAATGATCACTCTGCCCTATACTGAGGAGGAGATTACTGCATGTGATAGCAGCAGTCTCCTCCGCTAGAGAGTAGACAATTGCTGGGAAGGAACATTGTGTAATGCAGGACAAGATAGGACAGGTCCTCCAGAATGAACTACACTCCTTGTAACTGCTCTGCACTCTGGTCAAGAGATGTTCACTATTCTTTATGGTAGTGTAGTAGGATCCTTCACTGTGACCCATGTTTGGTAGATATGTGATGGTTTAGGCTGATGTGTGCTCTTTTGATTCTATATATTCTGATACCCCCAACTTTATAAAGAGACAAAGAGGGACACATTGTGCAGCGAGCTTAGCACCCCGCGGAAAATTTTTTCAGCACTAGGCCACACCTCTAACTCCACCCACTATACACCTAACCCCACCCAGTCCCCTTACTGCTCCACATATTAAATATTCCCCAGTTATGTGCCCTCATTAATATTCATAGCTGTGCTCCCAGTAATATGCCCTGTTATGTGCCCCGCTGGATCCGGGACGGTTGGGAGGTATGTATTCTATATTAGTCCTGGAATCCAATTTAAACATCATTAACATAAGTTCCAAAAGTGGATATGCAGTAGGCGCAACTGGTGCAGTTTTACAAGAGATAAAATGTAAGTAACTATGGCAACTGCCACCTTAACATTAGCTTCGTAATGTGCCTTGTCACCTCTAGTCATAACCTTGATTGGTTTGTATAGAGTACAGTATACTCGTACCTGTGATATTGGAGAATTCCCCCTCAGAACACGGGACGCAGTCGTAGCAGCAGACATGATATCCTCCATTAGGAGCTTTTCTGTGTCCTGGAGAACATCGATCATTACAGCGAGATTCTGGCTTCTTGTACATGTGGAAAATACAGGTTACCAGATGTTAGATGTGAACATGGCATGGTGGACAAGAGTGGAACTGTCTGCAGCTAGAAGACCCATCTCAGGCAGGACTTTATCTTGGCCCTTTTTATATGAGTCTGTAGAAACTCTTCCAAGAGAAACAGATGATATCAAACCATCATTCAAACCATGATTTTCATCATACCCTGTCTGAGTAGCGTTTCAGAAGTTCTGGGTTAGCTATCAAGATCTATTATTAACTTTAAAAAATTCTTAGTTTTAGATGAGATTTCTATTATCTGAAGTTTCTAGATGCTACGTGCCTTTCCTCTTCTGTCACTTATCCCTATCTTCGTCATTAGCCAGCACTGTATCACCGCTGGGGGTGGAGGGAATCACATTGAGGGAGATGTTTGTGAGCTTCCGAATATCCCATATCAGTCGTCTCATGGACATCATCATTGTTATGGACAAGCTCCACTTTAAGGTCCCTTTACATGGGATGAATATCAGAACAATAATCTGGGATGAATATTAGTATGAAAGCTCATCCCTTATAATTGGACAGTCGGTTCTGCAGATCTGACTGGCCAAAAATAATGATTCTCCATGGGGATGAGCAAACGCATTATTGTTTGCACATCTCCATACAGCAGAGGGGATTGCCGCATGTGAATGCAGCTCTCGCTTCCTCGAATGAGCATGCGTTCCCAATAATTGCTTGCTCAGTTGGCCTGTATAAATGGGCCTTAGCCTCTAACACAAAGTGGTCAAAACCTTAGCTTATTCCTGCTGTAAGTCCTCTACGGACTGCCATTTCTAATCTTGGTGCAGAAATGAGAATTTCTTGCAGCGCAGAATCCTGGATCTCTCCAACCAAATCTATTACAGGGGTTGTGCAACCAGTACCATTGATCTATAGGCAGCATAGGTCATCAATGTCTGATCGGTGGCAGTCTGATGGCTAGAACGTACATCGATCAGCACCCCTGTATGAGCACTGCTTTCTCTTCAAACAGCTGATCGGAGGGGGTGCTTGGAGTCAGACCACCACTGCTTACTTATCTTGATATTTTTAGCTGCACAACTCCTTCTATTGCCACAAGCTGCATTAAACCATCCTAACATCAGCTTTCACCTTCTTACTATCCCTTCCTTTTCTTCCTCCTCACTGTGCTGCTTTACCTTCTTACACAGGATGAGATGAACAGATGAGAGGTTGCGACTGAATGCAAGGCACATGAATGCAAAGTACAGAAAATAGGTTGCTATGTTAATTTTCAAAGTCTAGGCCATTTGTGATAGATAGCACTGAACTGTGGAAGACTCAGGTGAGCTGAGAACATAGTGTCATCTGAAAGCAAACAGCTAGACTGACTGTGGCCCCCATACTCACAGGCCTAACTGAAATGACTACTCTGACAACTTGGTGATCATGGGTTCATCATGACAATCAGCCACTGCATCCACATGAGGATTCCACAACTTGTGCAAAATATCTCCAGACCCTTTGGTGGATCTTCTGCCCATAAGCTGTAATTTGCAGCACCACCACAGGAGAAATGGAGCATTACAGTGTCCATTCATATCTATAGGTTTTCTCTGTAATGTAGGACAGGATAGGACAGACAAGTCCTCCAGAATGAGCCACACTCCTTGTAACTGCTATACACTCTGATCAAGAGATGTTCACCATTCTTTATGGTAGTGTAGTAGGATCGCCCATTGTGACCCATGTAGGGTAGACCCACATCTGTGATGGTTTAGGCTGATGTGTGCTCTTGGTACCCTGTATATGGAACTTAGTCCTGGAGTCCAGTCTGAACATCATTGACGCTAAGTTTAAAGGTTGGATATGCAGTATGTGGAACTGCAATAGGTAACAATGGCCACTGCCACCTTAACATCAGCTTTGATGTATAGATTATATTTAAGAGGCCAAGCTAAAGCAAGATTATTAGAGACACAAAGTTGGTGCTCTATGACACCTTCTTGGAGGGCAATTGGGAAATATGTTGTACCTACCCTGGGATCTATGCTATATGGGTTCTTTCCAGCTAAGGTCACTACTAATTATAACTTGACTTGGGTATCACCATAAACCAGTCATATTATACGCTACACACAGAACATTAAAACCCCCAACATAACCCAAGCACTATCTATCTATCTATCTATCTATCTATCTATCTATCTATCTATCTATCTATCCATCTATCCATCCTTCTTCAAGTCCATGAGATCATTTGTTGGTACATAAGAATTGCTGAAATGCAAGGACAGTCTCGTTCACATGGCCAGCACTCTTTGCAAGCCACTTTACTTTTCCAAGAAGCATTGGGTGACCAGATTGATCATGTGCACTATGCAGGGAGCTTGTGTTATTTCCCTAAAATGCATCACGACTACAATGCTCCTGCCATTGTTGCCAATCACCTTGCCCAGTTGGAGTTGGAAGGGACACAGCCACCAAGATGTTTGCTTCTTGATGTAGCAAGTGATCAACTGTGTGGCTACTCTCACCCAGGCCGATCAGTTCAAACATGGCATGACCACGGTTCACTTTACAGATATTGTTGGAGGCAGGGGGAGTGGGAGGGATGCTTTGCTCTGCTTCTGTTAAGGACAGGTTGATCTCCATGGAGGAGGATGTGGTGGAGGTGGAAAAGCGCCTGGGAATGAGACCGACACAAACGTGGAGGTCTCAATAGGCCTTGTTGTTGAGGTGCTGCCGCACTGCTACTGTAAAAAACATTGACCCAGTGACACTCAAAGACATGTACTGTTCTTGCTCATAACTGCTGCTTTAGATGTCCACTAGTGTTGAGCAGCTCAGGTTCAGCCTGCTGTATGCGAACTCGATTAGTTTAAAACTTTATTAGCAATATAACTAGGGATGAGAGAATCGACTTCGGATGAAATATCCGAGGTCGATTCGCAAAAAACTTTGTTCTAATACTATATGGAGTGGGAGCTCCGTACAGTATTAGAATGTATTGGCTCCAATGAGCCGAAGTTATTACTTCACAAAGTTTCGTGAGACTTCGCGTAATAACTTCAGAAATAGATTTTTACTGTAAAAACCATTACCCGAACTTAGGTTCGGTTCCAAGGTACCACATAGAACTGAACCCAAGTTTGGGAAATGAGTCTCGTGAGACTTCGCTAAGTAATAACTTTGGCTCATCGGAGCCAATAAATTCTAATACTGTACGGAGATCCCGCTCCATATAGTATTAGAACAAAGTTTTTACGAATCGATGTTTCATATGAAGTCGATTTGCTCATCCCTAAATATAACCTCTGTGCTACCTTAAATAGTACGGGCTCCGCGGAGGTCTTTGTGATCTTGCTGCAAATATCGCAAGAATTGCTTCATCTCACGTCTATGACATGACACTTCAGTTAAGTGCATAAATTACAGTGTCAAAATCTGAAGCTGAACTGAGCTTTGTTAATGATGCACAAAGCCGAGTTCAGCTTCAGATTTTGACACTGTAATTTATGCACATAACTGAAGTGTCAAGTCATAGACGCAAGACAAAGCAAGTCTCACGATATTTGCAGCAAGATCACAAAGACCTCCACGGAGCCCGTACATTTTAAGATAGTACAGAGGCTACGTGTATATTATTAAAGAAGTTTTCAAACTAATCAGGTTCATATACAGCAGTCCAAACCCGATTCGCTCAACACTAGTGTCCACCATGGTGGGCACCTTGCTGCACAGCAAGAATTGCAAGACGTTATATACATGATTACTGCAGCAATACCCAAGATGTATCAGTAATCTCATGAGTGTTAACGTGAAATTGAGCATCAAGCTTTAATCATTCGTTTACATTTGTTCAGTTTCCACATGGTTATAATTAAATTTTTGGAGGGGACTTGGGGATGCTCCATTTACCATTAACCAGCAGATATACCTGATTACTGCAGCAAAACACAAGGTATAGCAGTAATCAACCTGTGAGTAGTAATGTGAAATTGAGTGTCAAGCCTCAATCGTCCATTTCCATGAATTCCATGGGGGGGGTTCAATTTATTAACCAGCATATATACCTGATTACTGCAGCAAAACGCAAGGTATAGCAGCAATCTGCCCATGTGATCAGATGTCACAGCTGGCATGGTGTGATCACATGGTGACATCATCACGCTCGTCGCAGGTCCTTTGGCGGATTTTCTTCAATCAAGACAAGAGCAGATGGCCTCTCCACTAGCATGTGAGTGAGTATTATTTTTTAACCCCTGATTGATCCCTGAAAGGCTTGATGTGAGTCACAAATGCCACTATCAGTGTTGAACGCTGCATTGGACGGGTTAAATAACAGGGGTGGCGCATTCACTGCTCTCCGTCATTGCACCTGCTCCATACAATGGAAAGAGATTTTTTATAAAGTAACTCGTAACAAATCAAATTTCTTGTCGAAGTTTGACAAAGCAGCCAAAAACATTTTTTAAAACTTTTCTCATTTTAAATTGTAGTAAAGCCTTGTATTCTGACGTGCCAGAAAATGCAGGCCGCTCCTTGAGATTCTCGCTGTGCACTTCATAATGGACACCTGGAGCAGCTGTTATGGGCAGGGACAGTACATGTCTTTCACGGCCTACTGGGTCAATGTTTTTTGTGAGGCAGAACCCTAGCACCATGACCAGGTCCCTTTGACCACCTCCCACCATATCAGGGCTGGCTCCCACAGCAGGCACTTATCTGCCTCCTCCTTCATGGATACGGTCCTGTCAACAACAACAGCAGGGCACAGTGTCAAACCCACTCATGCTCCCTTCTATCACATGTGTCAAGTCCAGCGTTTCCACACTGTGTTGGAGCTGACCGGCCTGGGAGAGGCCACACCAGCAAGTAGTTGCTTAAGTACATCAAGCAGCAAAAATCCAGCTGGTTGTCACCTCACCGACTCCAACTGGACAAGGTGGTCAGAGACCATGGACACAACATCCTGGCCACTCTAGACCTTGCTAAAATAACACATGCTCCTTGCATGGCCTTTGAAAAAAAATGTACTGGCTTGCTTAAAGTGTCAGTGTCCAGGAGACTACCCCTCTTTTCAGTCATTCTCACGTGTTAAGAAACAATCTCCTGGACTTGCAGAGTCAGGATTGTATGAAGTTACACTGCTTAATCTAGGATGTTCCAACTCTGGAATTCAGCATTGCACTGGCTTGAGCATCTGTAAGAGGAGCGGAAAGCCGTGAATGATTCTGCCATGCACCAGACCTCATCCCCCTCTTATGTATTTTTGAAGAGATGCTGATACTCATGCAACAGGTGGCCCCATAGCTGTTGGGGACCCACAGTGAGAAACTCCCATGAGGGAGGAAGAAGAGGTGCTTTCACTTGAGGAGGAGGAAGAGGAGTTGGAGTAGAAAGAGGATGATGATAATAATGATGATGATGACGCTAACACCAGCCAATTGTCTCAGTGTAGGGCAGATGTGGAAAGAACTGGCTCCCCAGGCATGCTGACCAGAATGGTGATGCTCGCCTCCCTATGCAGTGACAGGCCGATCGGTGACATCAAGCTGTCTGATGATTACTGAATAGCCATGCTATTAGACCCTCGCTACCAAGGCAAAATGGGGAAACATTTCTCTCTCACAGAAAGAAACTCCAAAAAGAAGACCACACATCATATAAATCTCATCTTTTATTTAAACATAATTAAATCACAATAATAAAAACATATATATATATATATATATATATATATATATATATATATACAGCATATTTAACAACATATCAGCTAGATCTCATAACACCCCGGGTCATATAAAGTGCCTTGTGCAATTTTCATGTCTCCGGTGCCAAACGGCATCCAAATATTATATCTATAGAAACTAGTCCTAAAGCATAAAGAGCTCCATAGGTACCTAAGTCAAAAAATTATATAATAAATACAACGATCACAATGGTTATAAACGAGCATAATGCAATATTATCATAAATATATATACTGTTCTGACCCAAAGGAGATGACTGATGTACCTTTTGCCCAGTTTCTTCCTCTGGGCGTGTCATACCTCCATTTCCCCTCAGGTTTTTATACCACAAATAACCAATCAAACACACATGTTAATAAACTAAATGTCCTCATAAAACTGAATTCCAAAATGGCGCTTGATTGTTCCCACCTGCCTCTCCCAGATAAAATCCAAGAGCTGGCATAAGCCCACGAGATTAGAACACCAATCCTATTACAAATAATGAGTCGTCTGACCCCGCTCTCATCTCGCGAGGCAGGACGAGATCACAATTCATATATGTACCATATCTCCATGGGTTCATAATGTGAGCTTGTCCATACGTACTGTACTTCATTGTTCCAGAGTGACCTTACGAGACCGACGCGGCGCGATGACGCAATCACAACCGTCACCCATCGCGTCAAGTCTTGCAGTATTTTCAGTCCCACATCAAGATCTCATGCTGGCGCCATATTTGTTTGGGACATTATGACCAGATCATATAAACACATTCAAAATCCAGATCTAAATGATTACAATTAATCTTAAACTATATATAAAGTACAAATGTGAAAAATTAAAGTGTAAGTGCTCCCCAAAGTGCAAAGTGATTACTATACCATATATGATCCTCAAAATTCATTATATTATAATACCCTCATATAAAAGAAAAGAAAAACAATATAATGAAAAACATAAAATGAGCTGTTGTCTATCCGAGTCCGCCGACCAGTCTGCACCCACAAGGAGTAGGGAGTAGTGGGGGGAGTCAGAAATATCAATGCATAGCGATGTGACTTGTGTATGAATCCACTAAGAATCAACAAGTGAATTCCAATACAATTCCATATAATAAAAAAGGATTTCCATACCTTAAATAAAAAAACAGCCCAATAAATTATAGAAATCAACAAAACTATTACCCTCATTTAGGCCATTAGGTACCACTGTGTCCAAAATATAGATGCATTTAGTTTCTCTGAGGGGCCCCCTCTGGTCGAAATCAGAATTTTGTCAATACCCCTAAATCTGAATAAACTACTATCTGATTGATGCACTTTCCTAACATATCTGGGAATCGACTAGAGTGAACTCAAGTCATTTACTTCTTCAGCTGCTTCTATAACAAGGACATGTTCGC
The DNA here is from genome assembly GCA_900303285.1 of Rhinella marina. Taxonomy (NCBI): domain Eukaryota; kingdom Metazoa; phylum Chordata; class Amphibia; order Anura; family Bufonidae; genus Rhinella; species Rhinella marina. The sequence goes on from ONZH01002279.1 coordinate 29,715, forward strand.
AGACCTGACAACATATTAATTGTCGAGATGTCATTTCCAAATAAATCTTTCCACATGAGCACTCCACGTAACAAATCACCCCCACCGTAGTACATGTGATGGTATGTGTAATCTAATATTCCTTGTCTTTCCTAGAAATCCAAAAATGTGTTTGCTCTATCCACATTGCGGCATGCTACACAATTGCCACATTCTTTATTCCCCCACTTGGCCCCTTTGGACACAGATAACTTTACTTCTTTGGTTCCTGCTCCTCACCACGTAGTCCTTAATATTCTTTGATCTGTGATACATTACTTGTGGGAAGTGTGGGAATACCCTGGCAATTTTTGGATCCATTCTCAATAAATCCCAGTATTTCCCCAATGATTGTCGTACCTCCTTCCACTGTGGGTTGTAACTTGTGATGTATCTTGGAGTCTCTTGTTCCTTCCTTGATTCCTTTTGTTTGTAGATTAAATTTGTACTATCCATATCCCATGCCCTATGATATCCAGTTTGGATGCTTCTGTGATTATAACCTCGCTCCCTGAATCTCTTCTGCATCTCCTTTTCTTGATATTCAAAATCCTGTTCGGGAGAGTAAATTCGCCGTATCCTTAGGAATTGGCGGATGGTTATACCACTAATCAGCTTCTTTGGGTGTCATGAACTTGTGTGCATTAATGCATTCACAGACTTCTCTTTTCTATGGAGATCTGTGGAAATCTGTCCATCTTGATCAACATGGAAGCAGATGTCTAGGAAATCTATATTCTGACGACCTATTTAGAAAGAAGGTTTGATGTTGTAATTGTTGTTATTCAGTGACTTTACAAACTCTCCAAATTACTTTCAAGCCCCGCCAAATGATCAAAATGCCATCTATGTATCGTCCCCAAAATTGGACTCCGTAGATCATTGGCAGTGGCTCCATCAAGAAGATCCTCCTCTCCCACAGCCCCAGAAACAACTTTGCATAAGAGGGCGCAAAAGATGCCCCCATTGCTGTGCCCTGGAGATGCAGGAAGAAGAAACCCTTGAAAAGAAGTACAAAGTCTAACAACATCCTAATAAACTTACGTTCCATCTCCTCCATGTTGGATTATCTCAGAAAGAACTCCACAGCTCTCATCCCATCTCCATGTCTGATTGATATATACCGTGATTCCGCATCACAAGTTGCTATCCACATATCCTTCTCCAGCTGAATGCCATCCAGTTTCTGAAAAACATCATTAGTATAAGTGATGAGCGAATCTATTCGCCACTTCGTATATTTGTTACGAATCTTCGTTATTTCCTACACCGAAGCGAATCTGAATCTTTTTAGATTCACTTCGTGCGAATCTTCTTAAGTCTTTGTACGCTAACGCTACGTACGCATCAGATAATTTGAACGCTAATGCTACGCATCAGATAATTTGTACGCTAATGCTACGCATCTGATAATTTGTACGCTAATGCGTAATCGTGAGAAAATAACACACTAAAGCTTCGTATGCACTTTGTACGCTCATGCGTATGTATTCACCGGATTGTTCGCAAAACGAATATTTTTTTAAGCAACTTGGACCGAAGTGAATCTTATCCAAAGCGAATCCTTTTAAAAAAAAAATGAAGCTAATTTTTGAAGATTCGCTCATCTCTAATTAGTATCCTTGAGAGCTGAGGGTAATTCCTCCACCAGTGGGTGTAGAAAGAAGTCAATGTACTTACAAATTGGGGCATTGATACTATTGATCCCTGATACAATTGGATGACCCGGTGGGCAAAGCAGATTTTTGCGCACCTTAGGGAGAAGATATAGCGTGGGGATACCCGGATCTTTAATCCTCAAATACTGTCCTTGTTGTGATGTAATCACTCCTTTCTCCACTCCTTCATAGAGTAGACATCCAAGACCCTCACTAAATTTACGCAAAGGATTAAACAATGGTCTTCTATAACATTCGGAATCCCAAAGGTGTCCGAAAGCTTATTTTTCATACATTTCGGTGGGCCATATCACTATGTTCTCACCCTTATCCGAAGATTTTATAAGTAAATCCTTCAATTGGCCTAGTTCTCTGAAGACCTGTCTCTCAATCTTACTGTAATTCTTAGACTGCCGAGACTGCATCTTCCCCACCATACCCTTACACCTTGCAGCCAAGATAACAAAAAACATAGCACGCATCTTGTTGGGTGAGAGTCGGTCACAGCTTTATTTAATTATCAGCAATTTCAGCCGCTTAAAACTCTTGTAAATACCAAAACAAAATCAGAGAATCAAAGCACTATGCCCCACAGCGCTGTCTGTGGACAAGTCCGCCTTCTTCTCCCCTTAACTCTCCTCAACCGACCTCCGCTGTTACTTCTATATGTAAGTATCTGAAACAGAACCAAAAGGGAAACAGAAAGCCAAAAACAACAAAATGGGTGGAGGGGCGGGATGCTTTCAGTAAAGGCCAAGGAAAGAGGGCGTCCTTCCTCTGCAGCACACTTTTGCTCAAATGGCTGCTACCACTTCTATCGGCCAACCAGGACCCGGGGGGAGGAGGGGTTAGGGCCAGAGCAGTAGAAGCACATCTTGTAATCCAGCTCCAGATCTATTAAGACACCCCCCACGGGGCACGCCACTCCCAGCCTATAATTCATTAACCCTTTTGCCTACAATCCATCTCTGCAGTCGTAGACGCCTTCGCTTAGGCATCTCGACATCGGAAAACTTGATTTTCCCTGGAATTGTTTTCAAATTCCTTACTCACTAGTTGGACAAATAAGTCAAATTGGGAAACATTGAAAGTGTAGGAAACTTGTATGATTTGGGAATCAGATTTTTGGGAAACTTACCCTTGGTACTCATCCTGTTCTTCCAAAAGTGCTGTAAGTGTAGCCAAAGCCTCCTTTTCTATAGCAGTTGAGAAATTGGTATCGGCCTTCTGGCCAATATCGCGAGACTTGACACGATGGGTGACGGCTTGTAATTGCGGCATCACGCCATGTTCTCTGGCACAATGAAGTATGGGCAAGCTCAAGTAATGAATCACAAAATGATAGGCCCTTGGATATATGGTACATATATGAATTGCGATTCCGTCCTGCTTCGTGAGATAAGAGCGGGGTCAGATGACTCATTATTTGTAAAAGGATTGGTGTTCTACTGTAATCTCGTAAGATTGCACAGGTTCTAGGATGTTATCTTGTAGAGGCAGACAGGAACGATAAAGCCTCATTTTGGAATTTAGGTATTAATTTATTAAAACATGTGTATCTCTAAATGTGATTGGTTATTTATGGTATGAATGGAGGTATTGCATGCCCCCAGAAAGAAGCTGGGCGAAACGTACGTCAGGGTGCAGTCATCTCCTTTGGGTCAGAATAATACCTGTATGTACGTATACATATTTATGATAATATTGCACTATGCACCTTTATAACCTTTGTGATCATTATATTTATTATAAACTTTTGTGACTTTGGTACCTATGGCGCTCTTTATGGTGTCTATTAGGGCTAGTACCTATAGATATTTGGATGCCGTTTGGCACCGGAGATATGAAAATATAATATGTTGTTCCATATGCTGCATATATATGTTTTTTATGGTGATTTTTAATTATGTCTTCTTTTTGGAGTTTCTTACAATATTAGGTCATACTTTACTTTGTTTCTAGCATTGTTGAGTGTTAATTTGTTAATCTCTCATAGAAGGGGAGTACCAATTACTTTATTACCAGGAAACACTGTGTACACAGCTTGCCACAATTTACGGGGTGCAGATGCTTCCCACCAGCATCTTAGAAAGGGAGGCCCTGATCCACCCCCCACAGAGTCACAACCCTCCCACCACCATGAGCAGCAAAAACTGAACTACTCTGGTTGATTCTGATGAATATATCTAGCTTTTCTAGATAATGTGATGGTTGGCAGGTCACATTAGAGGCATGGTGGAGGCAGCAGCCATACAGAACATGATGGTTGGCAGGTCTCATTAGTAGCCACTTGCCGCTGTTGCTGTCTGTCTGCCTACCATCACGTTCTCTACGGCTGCTGCTGCCACCTGCATCATGCTACTAATGTGAACCGGCCAACCATCATGTTCTGTATGGCTGCTGCTTTCATCATGCCTCTAATGTGACCTGCCAACCATCACGTTCTGTACAGCTGCTTCTGCCACCTCCATCATGCCACTAATGTGACCTGCCAACCATCATGTTCTGTACAGCTGCTGCTGCCACCTCCATCATGCCACTAATGTGACCTGCCAACCATTACGTTCTGTATGGCTGCTACTGCTGCCTTCATCATGCCACTAATGCGACCTGCCAACCATCATGTTCTGTACAGCTGCTTCTGCCACCTCCATCATGCCACTAATGTGACCTGCCAACCATTACGTTCTGTATGGCTGCTGCCTTCATCATGCTTCTAATGCAACCTGCCATCCATCACGTTCTCTATGCCTGCTGTTGCCGCCTCAATCATGCCAGTGCTATGACTTTGCCAACAAACACGTTCTGTACGGCTGCTGCTGCCACCTCTATCATGCCTCTAATGCGATCTGCAAACCATTACATTCTCTATGGCTGCTGTTGCTGCCTCAATCATTCCAGTGCTATGACTTTGCCAACTATCACGTTCTGTACGGCTGCTGCTGCCGCCTCCATCATGCCTCTAATGTAATCTGCCAACCATTACGTTCTCTATGGCTGCTGTTTCCGCCTCAATCATGCCAGTGCTATGACCTGTTTTCTATGGCTGCTGTTTTCTATGGCTTACTTTTTCTATGGCTGCTGTTGCCACCTCCATCATGCCAATAGTGCGATCTGCCTACCATCATGTTCTGTGCGACTGATGCTACCACCTCCCTCCCTCATGCCACTGCTGTCTGTTTACCATCAATGTCAGTATGGCTGCGGCTGCTGCCTCCATCATGCCACTAGTGCGACCAGCCTACCATCACATTCTGTACGGCTGTGGTTGCTGCCTCCATCATACCACTAATATGACCTGCCTACCATCAGGTTCTGTACGGCTGCTGCTGCCACCTCCATCATGTCACTGCTGTGACCTGCCTACATTCATGTTCTCTACAGCTGCTCCACCCCCTCCATCATGCCACTGCTGCCATCATGTCACTGCTGCATCCTGACGATAATCATCTTCCGTAACCAACTCCTTGCCTCACTACAACAGCTTTCACCCTCAGAGTGTAAAAAAGTCAGTCCCTTATGGACAATTTATCAGATTAAGAAGAATCAATGGCAGAGAGGAGGACTATATGACTCAGACCCTGTATTTAAGAAACTGCTTACTCTCCAGGGGGTATCGGTCAGAGCTTCTAGATGAGGCTATGACTAAAGCATCCCGGTTTACTCAAAGTGAACTCCTATCTAGAAGAGGTACCTGCAATAAAAGGTTGGAAGGGGGAACGGGGGATCAGAAGTGATTTGCCTTTTCATTTAAGCATAGCCCGATGGTGGATGCCATATGTAAAGCCATATTTAAAAATTGTGATATTCTAACAAAAGATGATAGCCTCAAGGATCTACAGTAACTAGCAAAAAACTGTTGATAACATATAGGAGAAGTAATACCCTTAAAGATAGGCCAGTAAGGAGCTGTTTTCTTGAAGAGAATCCCCAAACATGGTTAGGAGATCTTATGCCCGTAGAGAACCGCAGGTGCGGTATTTTTTTTTTTTTGTATGTAGAACCCACAACTTAAATATCTGGATTTTGTTGGTGTACAACATGAAGTAGATATCCTGATTACATGTAGGAGTAAGTATCTGGTATATCTAATAATGTGTCCTTGTCGCCGATTCTACATTGGCAAAACAATCAGGAGTTTATTTGAGATATTTAGAGATCATATTAGTTCGGTCATTTCAGGTAAGGGGTGCCCATCTTTAATAGATCATTTAAGGATGGTACACAGGAGAAACTACAATGTAGTAAGTTTTTCGGGGATAGAATTAGTACCATATTGGGGGGGGGGGTAGACATTGTATCTTGTTGGGTAAGGAAGCTAGCTGGATTATGCATTCGGGAGCAATGGGCCTTTTAGGCATTGATGTGAGTGCATCCTTGTGAATTTATTTTGCATTGTTGTTCTTAATTATCATTTTCATGTGTTATACATGGTTTCGTTATATAGGCTGGAATCCAAACACTTCTGTTTTTGCTATGGCGACTCTGGGAGCCAGCATAACAGAGGGACACATCTGGGCGACTAAATCAGTGGGCCGAGGAAGCATTCATATGGATCATCTTCTGTAAGGCTGCTGCTGCCCCCATTATGCTGCTGCCTTTCCGCCAAAATGTGCCATATGGCCACTGCTCCTCACTGCTAATCCCCGACTGCCATCACCATTAACGCAAAGCATCTGCCGCCAATATCAATACTACTACTATTGCTACTACTACTCTTGCATGTTCCATGCTATGCTAGACTCTTGCATGTTCTACTATTGCGACCACATGCAACTATATCATGCAACCATGCAACAGTTTTATTAGAAAAAAATGCGTAATTGCTCAGTGTTTGCAGCAGAATGTATTCTATTGGGGAGCTGGAAATAAGTCTATGAAATGTTGAAACCTGAAAAAAACAAAAACAACTGGTTGGCTGTTCACACAGAAAAATATGAATTTCTTTACAGAATTGTGTAACGCAGAACTATTTGCCAGCAAGCTGCATGAAACAACTCATTATATGCCTTCTCTGATCAAACCCTAAAATATACCCAGTTATAATTCCCTATTCTCTCCCTATAATCTCCTCATGGTATACCGCTCACATTAGATTGTGTCTGTAATAGCTTTTTGTCAGACACCATCTCAAGTTGAACACAGAATAGCGTTATATGATGTTCTAAGCAAAGGAACCTTCCTGAATCCTGCCCCTGATTGGCTGATTAGGCTGTCTGTCAGCCTCTGAACCCCCCTCAGTTCCTCCCAGTGTCATGTGATCATCAATCTTCTTCCTCCCTCCTTTTTTATTCCTGTCAAAATGGTGCTGGCCACGTTTTTACACAATTCATATCAAATGAATGACCAAAACTTCATATTTGTTTGGCAGATTAATTTTTGGAAAATATGTAATGAATTTGTTTAGAATCAATTTTTCCATCTCTATTATGTATTTATCCGTCTGTCCGTCCATCCATCCATCCATCCATCTATCATAGGTTCTTACTGTGCCGTTTTTCCACTTGATTTCTCCTTCATTAATACCAGGAAATTTCTCTTTTCTTGTTTCTTCAAAGGACGTCAGAGGTTTTACTACAAAGTCGTAGTAACTTCCATTTTTATATATCAGCCAGTTTGCCAGCAGCCAATAAGATGACACCTCTCCCCGCTCATTGAAGAAGATATCTTCTCCATTATAATCCGTGTAATGGACTTTCTTCATATAGTTATTCATCTGTGAAAAATTAAATAAACCCTAAGACTGCTGACACAGGACAGTTCCTCTTGCTCATCATTGCCACCATTTGGCTAATTGGAGTAGGCAAGTAGTTGAGTCTATTGAATTCGTAAGTGGAAGTCTCCTTAACTCACCTGTCCTGTATCCAGCACCATGCACTGCTTCACTCCTCCTCTCTTGCCAGACATTGTTCTTCTCTTGTGCATGAGGTTGCAGGGAAGAATCTATTTGCTAACAGGCAAATACAACTCAGCTACAGTGCCTTGAAAAATAATTCATACCACTTGAACTTTTCCACATTTTCTTACTTTTTTCACAGAATAATAAAAACCAAGGAACACACCAGACAGGTCAGGGATAAAGCTGTGGAGAAGTGTAAAGCAGGGTTAGGTTATAAAAACTATGCAAAGCTCTGAACATCTCAGGGAGCAATGTTCAATCCATCATCCGAAAATGCAAGTAGTATGGCACAACTGCAAACCTATCCACCTAAATGGCAGCCCAGGCAAGGAAAGCACAATTTAGAGAAGAAGCCAAGAGGCCCATGGTCACTCTGGTTGAGCTGCAGAGATCCACGGCTCAGGTGGCAGAATCTGTCCACGGGATAACTATTAGTTGTGTACTCCGCAAATCTGGTCTTTATGGAAGAGTGTCAAGAAGAAAAGCCATTTTTGAAAGCAAGCCATAAGAGGTCCCAGTTTTCCACAAGACATGTAGTGGACACAGCAAACATGTGGAGGAAGGTGATCTGGTCAGCTGAGACCAAAGTTGAACTTTTTGGCCAAAATGCAAAATGCTATGTGTGGAGGAAAGCTAAATCTGCACATCACCCTGAACACACCATCCCCACCGTGAGACATGGTGGTGTTAGCATCATGCTGGGAGGAGGCTTCTCTTCAACAGGGACAGGGAAGCTGGTCAGAGGTGATGGGAAGATGGAGCTAAATAAAGGGCAATCCTAGAAACCCTGGTAGAGGCTGCAGAAGACTTGAAACTCGTGGAGGTTCACCTTCCAGCAGAACAAAGGCCCTAAACATCCAGCCAGATCTACAATGGAATGGTTTAGATCAAAGAATCTTCATGTGTTAGAACGGCCCAGTCACAGTCCAGACCTAAATCCCATTGAGAATCTGTGACAAGACCTGAGAATTGTTGTTCACTGACGCTCTCCATCCAATCTGACTGAGCACAAGTTCTTCTGCAAAGAAGAATGGACAAACATTTCCAAAGCTGGTGGAAACATACCCCAAAAGACTTGCATCTGTAATTTTAGCGAACCTAAAAAGTATTGACTCAGAGGGGCCAAATACTAATGCATGTCACACTTTCCATTTTTTTTTTTTAATTTTGAAAACTTTGTATCATTTTCTTCTCACTTCACACAGACTTGTACTTTGTGTTTGTCAATCACATAAAATCCAAATAAAATACAGTGCATTTAAGTTTAGTAACATAGTAACATAGTTTATACATCTGTCCATCCAGTTAGGCCTTTTTCTCTACAAGTTGATCCAGAGGAAGTTTGTGGGTGTAAGGTAAAAAAAATGTGGAAAAGTTCGACGGATATGAATACTTTTTCAAGGCATTGTACTTCTTTAACTCCACATGGTGCTATGTCTTTGCTACATCTTCAGCTCTAGTACACAGCTGTGTGAGCTCTGCTTCATCACCCTGGACTAAGCAGATGTCTCAGCTTTGCTACATCGCCAAACTATTCCAATCCCTAGCTCCATTGAATAAACCCGGTGCATCCATTCTTTTGCACCAGCTCCATTGCATCACCTTTGATATTAACACAACTACATTAACTCTATTATACCGACTTCCAGTCTGCTGGAGTCTTCTGCATCTCTCTGGTGATCCTCAGTCACCACTGTCAGCTTTCATACTCCAGTCCTCCATTCAAGTCCATCAGGTCTACAGTCCTGCTTCACCAACCTTCTGTCTTTTCTGAATTAATAGGCCATCAATATAAAACATGAACCCCTTTTTTCTATCTACAGTAATTAACTAGTGAACACTTACTTTTTGTCCTATCTTGTACGTTCTTCCTTTGCCACTCTTTAGGTTCATTGTGTGCATGATATAGGCCAGAATATATACTACAGTGTATGTATAATACGTCTTTGTATCTCGTATGCCATGAAATGATGAGGGAAGACGATACGTCCCAGTGCAGTTCACTCCAGAAAAATTAAACAGAAATTGGATAACATCATTTCTAATTTTAATTGGGGAAAGACAGTGGAAGAGCTGGAGCCAGAGGTCCTCCAGCAGAGGGTCCAATGGACGGTTGGATGGGTTGACATCATTGATAATGTCATTGATTTTTGGAATGTTTCTTTTGGGCAACATAAAAATGAAGCTGCCATTGACCATTGGAAAGAAGACTTTTTCTGCATATTTAACATTCAGCCAGGACTCATGAAGGATCAGAGTAAAGTTTTCTCGAATAGCTTCAGATTGATCAAAAACTCCAATGTACCAAGCTGAAAATACACCACACATGACTAGGACCCGAGCCGAGTACTTGTTGATCTCAGCCATCTTTTGTTTGTTAACACTCAGATTAGCAACTTGAGAACCCAGCTTAATGACAAACTCGATGCAGATCTCATGCTGGACCATCATCGCACTCAGCTCTCTATATTCCATCTCCCCGCTCCCATCACCTGGTATAATGATCCCAATCCAATTCCATCCAAAGTACTTCAGACACTGAATAATAGTGGAATATCTGACCCGGTCATTAGGAACAACCCGGTAAAAATTTGGATATAATTCTCTATCATTAAACAGGGGATCGGTCACCTCGTAATTAACCTGGAGAAATAAAATATGATATATATATATATATATATATATAAACAAAAAGAAGAAATGGCGGCAGCACAATAGATGGAGTATGGGTGCAAGTCCTCACAGAGAGCTCCCGGCTTGAGACTCTATCCAGACAAAATGCAAAAAATTGAGGCAGCACTCCAGGCTTGGTGCAAAAAAGAATAGTGGATTTATTCCATGTGCTTTTCCATGTGCAACGTTTCGGCTCACACACTGGAGCCTTTGTCAAGCAGTGAATAGACATACAATGTGACCTTATATAGGACCAGCCTATTTAGAATATATAATTATCTCATTTACATATAATTAATAAAAATTTAATATAACATGATATCCGTGAAAACATTCATAGTGCAAACAATATCCATGTATATAGTGACCATGATTACATAGATGATTACAGTACATGATTCATATGATATAGGCATATAATAAAAAAACACTGTAATGTGCTAATGACCAACCTATTGACACCTGTGGGTGGGCGTGTTTTTTAAAAAGTATTATAATACAATAGAAACTTAACACTCACTTCATTGACTCCATTGGTGGTTCAGCGGGACCCATCGCGTCCTCACACATAGACTGCGCATGCTCGGCAGCGTCAGAACGCGTCTCAGCAACCCAGCCACCGAGCGCCTCCCCTCCATGGAACGCACGCACCCCGTGTGCGCCCCACAGGTCGGAAGTGACGCTCAGTAACCAGGAAATGCCAACAGGCGTCTCGGCAACCAGCAAAACGCAATCTTGTGCTTAAGGACACGATTTATATAAAAAACAATATGTAAATGGGGCATAAAAGGGTGTTAAATGGGCAAAATCCCATTGTTAGATAGAATTCATACATGTTGGGGGCAAGTATTAGTGTAATCCAAGAGAGCATAATTACATATATGGTCGCATATATGATCGAATGGGAACAAATTTCTGTAACCCATCCGTAGCCGTCTGCAGAAGGAACGGGTCGCAAGTGTACCACCCATGATCAGTGGGGAGCACACAATCACCTGTTATGGCCAATGGGGAGAATCCCGTACTTGGACACCCCACACAGGTCCAACGTCTATTCCTATAGTCGACATATAACTTATACTCGTCAGTAATGTAACTATGCCCCCATGTAGAAAAAATAGATTAGTATAAGGTATTAGAAAACAACCCTAAATGCCACAACCATATTATATTATAAGAAACAACTGTGTAGTTGAAATATGGGTCCAAAAGATGAGCCACCATATGGTCACTGACTGAATCTTGACAAGAAGAATGATCTATAAAATAAAAGAAAAAGAGAAAATATTAGATAAATGTAAAAAGTAGTATATCTATTCCCAAACACTATAAACAAGCAAGAACAAAGAAAAAATCCCCCTCAGGTGGCAGGTCAGGCATAATCATTAGTCCATCACATTCCATCTGAATTCTACATTTAGCCCATTGGGCCTCAATGTCTGTAAGTGATAGATCCACCAGAGTTCTTTTCTTTTCAATAGTAATTCCCTATCTCCACCTCGCCGAGGTGGTGGGACAAAATCTACAATCATGAATCTGAGATCACGTTCCTTGTGACCCATTTCTGTGAAATGTTTGGGAATCGGTAGGTCCTTTCTTTTCTTACGAATTGTATACCTATGTTGATTAATTCTATTTTTAAGCTCCCAGGTTGTCTCACCAACATAGAGAAACCTGCAGGGGCACATAAGAACATAGATAACAAATGAGCTGTCACAGGTGAGAAAATGGCGGATCTTGAATTGGTGACCTGTTTTTGGATGTATAAAATTCTCCCCTTTATCCATATATGAGCAGTTTACACAGCTCAAACATGGAAAGCATCCAGTTCTCTTGGTGGTAATATAGGTCTGATATGTTCGTTTGGGTAATACCTCAGATTTAACCAACTGGTCACGTAAATTACGAGGACGTTTAAAGGATATGAGTGGAGGAACCATAAACTCTGGTATATCCTTAAAATTACTGCCCAAGATGTGCCAGTGTTTTCTAACTATGTTGGCAATGGCATTACTTTGTTCACTATAGGTCATGATGAATGGGACACGTTTCCCTAGATCTCGAACAGATCTGGTCAGGTTAGGTTTATGTATCAGTGTTTTTTTAAGATGTTTTTGTAATGTGGTTTTAGGATAGCCTCTAGTCCTGAATTTTTCCATCATTTGATCCAATCTGTCTGATAGTATATTAGGATCCTGAACAATACGTTTGACTCTGAGCAATTGACTATACGGCAACAAATTAATGATAGCCCTCGGGTGGCAACTCTCATATCTCAATAGCGTATTGCAATCAGTAGGCTTGGTGTACAGATCACTGATCAACACACCATCCCTGATAGCGATGGTGGTGTCCAAAAATTGTATTTGATCAGTCGAGCTAGTTAATGTAAATTTGATATTCGGGTCAACTGAGTTAAGATATTGATGGAACTCATTGAGGGTTATATTGTCGCCAGTCCAAATGAGGAAGATGTCATCTATGTATCTCCACCACCCCAGCAATAGGCTGGAGTGGTGGGATACATAGACCCATCTCTCCTCAAATTCTGCCATATATATGTTGGCATACGTGGGCGCCATGTTCGACCCCATAGCGGTCCCACGCTGTTGGAGGTAAAATCGCCCTGCAAAGGAGAAGTAGTTATACCTGAGAACCAGCTCAAGCAAAGTGATTATAAAATAAACACATTCTGAGGTATAATCACTGCTCTGCAAACATCTACGTACAGCTTGTACACCTCTATCATGATTAATAGAGGTGTATAAGTTTGCCACATCAAAAGATGCAATGATACAATGTGTAGGTAATTCTAGATTTTTAATCTTATCCAGAAAATCACTTGTATCCTTGATGTATGATTTTGTATTAGTAGCAAAATCACGTAGTATTTTGTCCAATAGAATCGCAATATTGGAGAAAATAGACTCCCGCCCTGACACGATAGGACGTCCAGGAGGTTGTGTAAGTGTCTTATGAATTTTAGGGAGTAGATATAATATCGGAGTTTTAGGGTGTTTGCAGAGTAAGAACGTGTACAGATTATCATCTATTACACCTCCCCTTCGAGCCTCATCCAAAATGTGTTTGATCTTTTTTTCTATATCAAATTTAGGATCATATGCAAGCGGTTTATATACCTCTGTGTCACTCAACTGGCGCTCTGCCTCAGCAATATATGTAGATGTATCAAGAATAACTGTAGCCCCGCCTTTATCGGCGGGCTTAATTGTAATATCAGTATTATTGGTTAATTCTTTTTATAGCTACAATGTCCTCAGTTGTCATGTTGGGATGTGTAAATGATGTACAACCTGGGAGCTTAAAAATAGAATTAATCAACATAGGTATACAATTCGTAAGAAAAGAAAGGACCTACCGATTCCCAAACATTTCACAGAAATGGGTCACAAGGAACGTGATCTCAGATTCATGATTGTAGATTTTGTCCCACCACCTCGGCGAGGTGGAGATAGGGAATTACTATTGAAAAGAAAAGAACTCTGGTGGATCTATCACTTACAGACATTGAGGCCCAATGGGCTAAATGTAGAATTCAGATGGAATGTGATGGACTAATGATTATGCCTGACCTGCCACCTGAGGGGGATTTTTTCTTTGTTCTTGCTTGTTTATAGTGTTTGGGAATAGATATACTACTTTTTACATTTATCTAATATTTTCTCTTTTTCTTTTATTTTATAGATCATTCTTCTTGTCAAGATTCAGTCAGTGACCATATGGTGGCTCATCTTTTGGACCCATATTTCAACTACACAGTTGTTTCTTATAATATAATATGTTTGTGGCATTTAGGGTTGTTTTCTAATACCTTATACTAATCTATTTTTTCTACATGGGGGCATAGTTACATTACTGACGAGTATAAGTTATATGTCGACTATAGGAATAGACGTTGGACCTGTGTGGGGTGTCCAAGTACGGGATTCTCCCCATTGGCCATAACAGGTGATTGTGTGCTCCCCACTGATCATGGGTGGTACACTTGCGACCCGTTCCTTCTACAGACGGCTACGGATGGGTTACAGAAATTTGTTCCCATTCCGATCATATATGCGACCATATATGTAATTATGCTCTCTTGGATTACACTAATACTTGCCCCCAATATGTATGAATTCTATCTAACAATGGGATTTTGCCCATTTAACACCCTTTTATGCCCCATTTACATATTGTTTTTTATATAAATCGTGTCCTTAAGCACAAGATTGCGTTTTGCTGGTTGCCGAGACGCCTGTTGGCATTTCCTGGTTACTGAGCGTCACTTCCGGCCTGTGGGGCGCACACGGGGTGCGTGCGTTCCATGGAGGGGAGGCGCTCGGTGGCTGGGTTGCTGAGACGCGTTCTGACGCTGCCGAGCATGCGCAGTCCATGTGTGAGGACGCGATGGGTCCCGCTGAACCACCAATGGAGTCACTGAAGTGAGTGTTAAGTTTCTATTGTATTATAATACTTTTTAAAAAACACGCCCACCCACAGGTGTCAATAGGTTGGTCATTAGCACATTACAGTGTTTTTTTATTATATGCCTATATCATATGAATCATGTACTGTAATCATCTATGTAATCATGGTCACTATATACATGGATATTGTTTGCACTATGAATGTTTTCACGGATATCATGTTATATTAAATTTTTATTAATTATATGTAAATGAGATAATTATATATTCTAAATAGGCTGGTCCTATATAAGGTCACATTGTATGTCTATTCACTGCTTGACAAAGGCTCCAGTGTGTGAGCCGAAACGTTGCACATGGAAAAGCACATGGAATAAATCCACTATTCTTTTTTGCACCAAGCCTGGAGTGCTGCCTCAATTTTTTGCATTTTATATATATATATATATATATATATATATATATATATATATTGTAGTTACTCTAATGTACAGTATCTATTTCCCTTTTACATTTTTTCTACTATTGTATCTGTGGATGCAGTTAAATACTAACATGGGGTATTGGAGCTGTGAGGGAAGCGTTGGATCTGTGGACTCCAGGGCACAAGAACCATACAGCTGATTGCTGTCTCCATGTACAGTCATACAGAAAGACTTGCCTGCCTTAAATTAGGGCTCTCTGGATGCCACACATGGTATTCACACTTGACATCTGACCTGACATCATCTTCTGGGGGACAAAGACAGGAGCTGGGTAAACCCAACCAGTATGGTCTTATGCAACCAGGAAAGGTGAGAAACAGGTTATATTTTTTACTAATAAGTCTGTGGCTGCCTTAATGGCATTTATGTAGATGCAATACAGCTCTTTTGCACCAGTGACACAGAAATACGGTACTGCGGCAAGTCTATTGTCCGAACATGTGTTTAGCACAGTGGTCGGGTGGAAAATGATCATGGATAGGCGCATTCTCCTGTCCACAGCCAACATTGGGAAGGTCACGTACATTAAAATGAACCAGGCATGGATCCCACAGGACTTGTCCGTACCTTGGGTAGATTAGAGAGCTATACCGACAGCACCCAGCCATTGTTAAACTCTAGCACACTTTCTGTTTTCTCTTCGCTATTTCCCAATGTTTTGGGACCTCCCCAAAACAAAAAATTAAAAAATTAAGAAGAAATATAATGAACAAAATGAAAGAAAAAATGTTGGCTACACTGCCACGTCAGCCTCCTCCTCCACTCGGACCTCCACCTTCTGGCTCAAGATTATTTTGCCTTATTTTGGCAGAGTAGAGAAGTATACTGGTCTCACCCAGCCATTGCTATACTGCAGCACACTTTCTGAGCTCTCTTTTCTATTTCCCAATGTTTTTGGGTCTTCACAAACTAAAACACACTCTTCCGCCTACACCGCCAAGTCTGACTCATCCACTTCTTCCGCCTACACTGCCAAGTCTGCCTCCTCCTCCACTCGGACCTCTACCCACAGGCTCAAGATTATTATGTCTTATATTGGTAGAGTAGACAAGTATATCGGACACCCCCCAAAAAATGGCTTAATGACTTAAAAAATTGAAACAGTGTTGGCTTCCTCCCCCGCCTCTGACACCTACATCGCCAAGTGCACCTCCTCTACTCAGACCTCCAACTCCTGGTTCAAGATTATTATTTGTTTTATTGGCAGAGTAGAGAAGTTTACCAGCCTCACCCCAAAAAATGGCTATAGGTCACACACAGAATTAGCAGACAAACAAAAAAAATTAAGAAAAAACCCCACAAAACAGTGTTGGCTTCCTCCCCTGCCTCCTCCTCTTCTTCCACCTACTCTGTCACGTCTACAGCCTCCTCAACTTCCTACTCCACTTGGACCTCAGCCTCCTGGTTCTAGATTATCTTGTATTTTCACGTATTTTATATTATTTTAAGTCATTTCCCTATCCACATTTGTTTGCAGGGCAATAATACTGCTCTTACCCCCATTTTGGTTCCATTTGCAGCCCTCTAGCCCTTTCTCTTATTTACAGCCATTTTTCAGCCCCAAAGTTTAGATCCCCGTTGACTTGAATGGGGTTCGGAACCCGAACCGAACTTTGAAACAGAGCCGAACTCGTTGAACCCAAACATTCACGGGTTCGTTCATCCCTAAACGTAACCCAATTCACTGAAGACATCTTTGAAAAATTGAAAGAAGGACATGGTTGACAGAATTCTACTGCCATAAGGGTGATGTCTACTGTAGGTTTGAGCTGCTCAATGTGTCAAGGAAATTACATCAGAGGACTTGGTTTTCACCCCTAGCCTCTGTAAAAGAGGTAAGAGCTTTGCTGTGGGAACATCTCTAGGCTGTTTCCTCCTAAATAGTTATAAACTGGTGTCAGTAGTGATGCGTCAGTAGTAGTTTTTTTCAGAAATGGTGCCAAGAGTTAACATCAGGAGAGCAATCAGGCTTCAACAGGCCAGAGGACAAGACGGGGACATCATCAATGGCAGCATGGTGGCTCAGTGGTTAGTACTGGTGGCTTGCAGTGCTGGGGACCTGGGTTTAAATCCAACCAGAGACAACATCTGCAGTTTGTATGTTTCCCCGTGTTTGCGTGGGTTTCCCCTGAGTACTCCAGATTCCAACCACACTCCAAAAATATACAAATATGTAATTTGGCAATCCTACAGAATTGACCCTCGTATACATTATGTATTGGGGTCCAGCGCCTATATGGCGGCCACTGAGGATGAGGAAGTGGCAGTATGTAAGAACAAGACAGAGGTCAGGATGGAGGAGAAACAGTAGTGAAATCAGAAACAGTAGCACAGTAAATGGGAGCCATGAGAGGAATAAACCTCAAACACCTTGAAAGGCTGAACATAGTAGGATAATTCCCATTTAAATTGGGAATAGGGCCTTATTTCATCTTCAGGTGCTGCAGAGAAACTTGACCAGCAGAGCTGTGACCTAAACGAGCAGTCATCTGGCCTGAGTGATGTTAGGACTAGAGATGAGTGAGCATGCTCGTCTGAGCTTGGTGCTCGTTCGAGTATTAGGGTACTCGAAAGTGCTCGCTGCTCGGACGACTATTTCGCCATGCTCGAGGAAATGGCAACTTCCGCATCGTGCTTTTTTGGCGCCTATAAACTCAGCCAATCACAAGCCAGCAGACTCTGCGGTACACCCAGCATCACGTGGGGCCCTTACATGTCGATAGCAGGGGTTGCCTGGCCTGATCAGGTGACCCTGGAATATACTAGTGACTGCCCGCGGTGCTCGGCTCAGATGCTGTCTGGATGTCGTTAGGGACAGAGCTACTGCGTTTCAGGGAGAGTGTTAGGGCCTGGATTTAGTTCTCTGTTAGGCAGGAATCACCCACAAAGAACCCAACAGCCCTTCTAAGGGCTACAAGACACTTTTTTTTGTCTCCTGGCTTGGCTGGGTGGCTGGCACTAGTAGTGCAGCTATCGCCATATATAACAATTTTTTTTTTTTGTTGTTTTATCTCAGTGATACAAATCCATTTCATACAGCACTGTGGAAACATTCTGTGTGTCACAGTTCAGCTGTCCAGTCACCACAAACCACAATCCGTATTTTCTGTCCAGGTGACCCATACTGTACGTCACGTAATCAAATACGGTCATTTGCTCTCACTGATACAGCTACATTAGAAAAATCTGAGTGCGACATTTTTCTGGGTTGCACTTAAAGGGAACCTGTCATCTCCGAAACACCCCCTGAACTAGAGTAAGCGTTGTATAGTGTAAGTGATGCTGAATCCAAATATGTAATTTTTATCTTCGTACTCACTTCCATTCTGACGCTATGCTCTGACAAACCAGCAGTAAAATGCACTCACTGGACTCCAGTGCTCACTTACATAATGGAGAGGACTCAAAGAAGAGTCCAGTGAGTGCATTTTACTGCAAGTTTGTGGGAGCACAGCGTCAGAATGGAAGTGAGTATGAAGATAAAACTTTCATAATCGGATTCAGCATCACTTACACTATACAACACTTACTCTAGTTCAGGGGGTGTTTCGGAGATGACAGGTTCCCTTTAAGCAGACCAAGTCTGCCTAATCTAATAGTTTCAGTGTAATTGCTCCATACTGCACGGTACGTAATAAAATACGTAATTTTGCTCTAACTTATCCACCTATATATTTTATTGTTCAGATTGAACAAGTTTATGGGTTTCAGTACAGCAGGCCCATTTTTTTTTTTTTTTGGTATATACTGTATAATACACTTATATACAGAAAATGTTGAACCCCAGGGTTAAGGGTCGAGGACGTGGGCATTCAATTACTGCAGGGGGCAGAGGCCGTGGTCCTGGGCAGGGTGAGACAGTACCTGCTGATGAGGGAGCAGGGAAACGCCGCAGAGCTACACTCCCTAGCTTCATGTCTCAACTTACAGGGACACGTGGTAGAGGACTGTTGAAACCACAACAGTGCGAACAGCCGATGTCGTGGATTGCGGACAATGCTTCAAGTAATTTGTCCACCAGTCAGTCTTCTACGCAGTCCACCCACGTTACCCAAGGAAGCACTCCTCTGGCTCTTCCACCTCAACCTCCTTTCCCCCAGTCTGCCCCCTCCCAGGAAAATTTGGAATGCGATCCGGCATACTCTGAGGAACTGTTTTCTGGACCCTTCCCAGAGTCACAAACCACTTCTCAGGTTGCTGCTGACCTCTTTCCCGATGCCCAAGTTTTCCAACTGTCGCAGTCTGAGGGTGATGACATTGTTGACTTAGTGGAAGAAGTGTGTAAAGAGGTGTCGGACGATGAGGAGACATGGTTGTCAGACAGTGGTGAAGTTGTTGTCAGGGCAGGAAGTCCGAGGGGGGAGCAGACTGAGGAATCGGAGGATGACGAGGAGACTGACCCAAGCTGGGTTGATAAGCCGAGTGAAGACATTGCTTCTGAGGCGGAGGCGAGTGCTGCACCAGTACAGGTTGGAAGAGGCAGTGGTGTGGCCAGAGGGAAAAGCAGGGCCAGAGCTGGTGCATCAGCAGCAACTGTTTCACGTAGTGAAGCTCCCGTGGAGAGGCTTAGATGTTCGCAAGTGTGGAGGTTCTTTAAAGAAATTGAGGATGACCGACGGACTGTGGTGTGCAACCTGTGCCACACCAGGATCAGCAGGGGTACCACCACTACTAGCCTAACCACCACCAGCATGCGCAGTGCTAAACACCCCACTCAATGGAACCAAGGCCGTTCACCTCCTGCGGGTCCCACCACTGCTCCTTCCCCTGTGTCACTCGCTGCCTCTGCTAGTCAACCACCTGCCCAGGACCCCAGCATGAGCGCCTTCTGCCGGAAAACCACACCTTCGCCTCCACAATCCTCCACAGTGTCCACCAATGTATCCCTGCGCAGCGTTCAGCTGTCTTTACAGCAGACACTGGAGCGCAAGAGGAAATACAGTTCCACCCACCCACATGCCCAAGCCCTCAACGTCCACATCTCCAAATTGCTGAGCCTGGAGATGCTGCCCTATAGGCTGGTAGAGACCGAGGCCTTTCGCAACCTCATGGCAGTGGCTGCCCCTCGGTATTCGGTCCCCAGCCGCCACTATTTTTCCCGATGTGCCGTCCCAGCCCTACACCAGCACGTGTCACAGAACATCATTCGTGCCCTGACCAACGCTGTTTCTGAAAAGGTCCACCTAACCACGGACACATGGACAAGTGTTGTCGGGCAGGGACACTATATATCACTGACGGCACTTTGGGTTAACTTGGTGGAGGCTGGGACCGAGTCTGACCCTGGGGCCGCTCATGTACTGCCCACACCGAGGATTGTGGGGCCTACCTCAGTTACAGTCTCTCAGACGTACTATGCCTCCTCCTCCGACCCCTCCTCCTCCTCCACCTCCTCCTCCAAATTACCATCCATGGGCACGGCGCCTTCAGTCGGTAGCTCTAGGCGCAGCAGCAGTGCCGTGGCTAAGCGCCAGCAGGCGGTGCTCAAACTGCTGAGCTTAGGTGACAAAAGGCACACCGCCCAAGAGCTGTTACAGGGCATCATGGCGCAGACCGATCTGTGGCTGGCACCGCTGAACCTCAAGCCAGGCATGGTTGTGTGTGACAACGGGCGTAACCTGGTGGCGGCTCTGCAACTCGGCAGACTGACACATGTGCCATGCCTGGGCCACGTGTTCAATCTCATAGTTCAGTGGTTCCTCAAGACATACCCCAATCTGTCTGATTTGCTCACCACTCACCGACTGTTGTGCGACATGCCCACAAGATGGAATTCGACATTAAACATGTTATCCAGAGTTTACCAGCAGCGCACAGCGATTGTAGACTGCCAGATGTCAACTTCCACCAGAACTGGTAGTCAGGTCACTCAGATTCCTCAAGTCTACAATGAGGAGTGGACGTGGATGTCTGATATCTGCCAGGTGTTGAGCAACTTTGAGGAGTCAACACAGATGGTCAGCGGCGATGCCGCCATTATCAGCCTCACCATCCCGCTGCTTTGCCTTTTGAAAAACTCTCTGCTCAGCATGAAGTTGGAAGCTTTGCACTTGTCACAAGAGACGGTGGAGGAAGATACGTCGCTTGATAGCCAGAGCACCCTCTGGTCTGTTTCTCAGCGTGTATCGGAGGAGGGGGATGAGGAGGAAGAGGAGGAGAATGTCAGCGAGACAAAAGAGGGTACCAATGCTCAGTCCTTCTTAACTCTTGAACTTGTATGGGCTGAAGAGGAGGAGGAGGAAATGGAGAGTCAGGCCAGTGAGGAGAGGGAATTCTTGCGTGTTGGGACTCTGGAGCACATGGCAGACTTCATGTTAGGCTGCCTATCCCGTAACCCTCGCATTAGAAGCATTTTTTCAAACACCGATTACTGGGTGTTCACTCTCCTGGACCCACGGTACAAGCAGAACCTTTTCACTCTCATCCCTGTAAAGGAAAGGAGTATGAGAGTGAATCAATATCAACAGGCCCTGGTGCACAAGCTGAAACAATCCTTCCCATCTGACGCTGCTAGCGGCAGAGGGCGTGGTTCTGTGGGCTAAGTAGCGGGGGAGAGGAGGCGAGCAGGCAGCTTGTCCAGCACTGGCAGGGGAACGCTCTCCAAGGCCTTTGCCAGTTTTATGTCACCCCAGCAAGACACTGTCACCTGTCCCCAGTCTAGGCAGAGTAGGGAGGAGCTTTACAGAAAGATGGTGAGGGAGTACCTAGCTGACCATACCAACGTCCGGACCGATCACTCTGCTCCATACAACTAATGGGTTTCAAAGCTGGACACGTGGCCTGAACTGGCGCTGTACGCCTTGGAGGTGCTGGCCTGCCCTGCCGCTAGAGTGCTGTCAGAGCGGGTATTCAGTGCAGCTGGTGGCGTCATCACCGATAAGCGTACACGCCTGCCAACTGACAGCGCTGACAGGCTGACACTTATTAAAATGAACAAAGCCTGGATTTCACCGGAATTCAAATCTCCTCCGGGGGAAAGCAGCTAAAGATTAACATTACTTATGTATCCGATTCCTCTTCTCTACTCCTCCTACTCCTCCTCGTTGTCGTCTTTGCCTAACACTGACCCAAAACGCAATTTTTTAGAGGGCCAACTGGCACTCTTTTACGACAATTTTTCCGGAGGGCCACCTACAGGCCCTCTCTCCAAACAAACTTGGTCATCTAACTTGGTCACTTTTTGGGGTCACCGCCATGCTGTGTCAGGCTTATGCCTGCATTGTGTGGCTGGGGATAGGAGAGCAGTTGCAGCATGGGCATGGGTGATGGACCTTCGTTGCACCTAGTTGGGTGATGGGCATGTGCCTCGCCTTTCTTGGTCTGGGTGAGCACAATTGCCATGAGGGTAACCACCAGGATGTTGCCGGAGAATTTGGGGTAATGGTGGGATTAGGCAGCCTCAGAGGCATCCATGCATGCTGCCCCTGCTGTTTCCTGTCCATTTCCGTGGTGTTTCCATCATTTTCTGAGGTTTCCAGGTTTTCACCCAGCCTTCCCTAGGCAGAGCCTTGGTCCCCTGCAAAAAATGCTCGAGTCTCCCATTGACTTCAATGGGGTTCGTTACTCGAAACGAGCACCCGCGCATCGGGAAAAGTTTGTCTCGAATAAAGAGCACCCGAGCATTTTAGTGCTCGCTCATCTCTAGTTAGGACCAGACAAGGTCATGGACACCATAAGGGCCTCCATAGCTTTTTTCTTGTCTAGTGACATCTTAATAGGTTTCCATTATAAGATTTCTCAGAGTTCTCCTCAGAATTTAACCACTGTCCTGCATGATTTTTTGTTCTGAGTGATTCTTCCCTGCCTGTAACATATCTCTTTCTAAAACTATTTAAACTTTATCAGCAGGTTTGGAGATGCTTATCTAGTTGCTTTGGAATCTATGATATGAGGACCAATCATATCTAGAACCTCTTACCTGTGTGTATTTATACAGATTTAGGAATTGCGCCATGACATGACTTGTAAGAAAACCAGAGTCACCTACGAAAGCGGCCACTTCACCCCGAGTCATACAGGAATAATTAGGAGCCTCCTGGTGTCTTCCTGACAGTATTCGGAGAATAAAGTATATGCTTTTCTTGGGATCTGAACATGTATCAAGTATGTGATAACCCAAGGTAATATTGGGCAAAAGGTCGGGGTCCTGGTTAATCTCATTAACAGCAAATATGAAAGCCAGGATGGCTCTATAGTCCTCAATATTAATGCTGTAAAATAAACACAAAGAATGCCAATGTGAGGCTGTAAAGCTTCATACCAGTCATGGTGGTTGAGCATGCCACATTATATTAGAGGACTCAATGATGAAATTACTATTGGCTCCATTCTTGTCAAATGAACCAACATTATTTTTGTTTACTTTATTTGGGGATAAATCCACCACCCTCCTCTAGCACTCACTGTAGGAGTGGGTATATTCTATGGCTCTAGGACAATGGTCAGCAATCTTCAGCACTCCAGCTGTTGAATGCTGGAAATTGTAGTTTCACAGCAGCTGGAGTGCCGGAGGTTGTCTACCCCTGTTCTAGAAGGATTTCTCTTTGTCCCCATGCCATGCTTCTTATAGGCAGCACAACTTATGATCACAAATAGCGGTACTTTGTTTTGTTTTTTTCCTAGTAGAAGCCATTTATATTACAAATGCTGAGAAATACTGCCCTAACGGCCCAGACGTTATATCCGTCTTCTTCTTCTCCCGATTATAAAAATCAACCTCAATTTACCCCTTCCTGCCTGCACCTTAAAACATTTCTCAAATCTGCTCTTGTCATCCATGAGTCACTATGCCTGGACTACTACAACCGTGCCATCCAAACATCTGTAAGCTAATCTTCTATCTAACGCTTTACCAACCCTCTAATACACAGGTAGCATGTTTTTTTTTATAGGTGATAAATGTCTGATTGCTGGGTTAGTGGGTTACCACCAATCACTAGAATGGGGCCTGGTCCTCTCTCTGTAGTGAAATGAAGTTTGATTAAGGCTGCACAGTGTCTGCTGTACTGCTACGTCATTCAAATTTCTATTGTGTCTCAGTTAAAGAATTTCAGTTTGGAGAAAAAGGCTCCACCTAAACCCTATTTCCAACTCTGCCAGCATTTTAACTGACCCCTCGTTACCCAGCAAGTTCAATCCATAATATTAACAACAACTTACAAGTAAGATCTCTGACCTAATCTACCATCGCCTCCTCACAAGTAACCTCTGATCCTCACCAGGCCTCCTTCTTCGCTCTCCTCACTTCATTAGCTCCAGGGTTTCTCTCACTCATCCCTTGTACTAGGGGAACTTGCTTCCCCAACACATTAGATTCTTCCAACTTGACCCTCCCCCCTTCCTCAGAAGCCTACAATAATCCTACCAACACACTACCATATTAGCAGCTCCCGCCGCCCCCCCCCCCCCCCCCCGGTTGTCTCCTCTTCCCTTTCATTGACATTCTAAACTCTCAAGGACAGGGTTTTCTCTACTTCTGTACCCATCTGTCATTCATTAGAATGCTGCCCTTACCACAAAATACTGAACAGAATCTCTCACTTTAAAAACTGAGCTTTAATTGGAATGCTGCAGTCTTTTTGGGGAAAAAATGATAATTTTAAGGAGGAAAAGATGGCGAGAGGTGTTTGATGGCCAGCTCCTCTCTGGCTTCTGCATGTCTCACGTCTTCATTGTCAGGTCTCCACCTATATGCATCAAGAACAGTTACAGGAGTCATTATTTTCTGGCCCATGTTCTCACTAGCTACATTGGAATACGCTGCATTAATCAGGAAACTCAGGTAGCATATTTGGAAAGTAAAAAATAAACTCAAAGGTCACAACATGATGGTGTATGACAAATGATGGAGAGCAGAAAGTCCTCCACCTACAGGGGCATCCATCTACCACTACAGATTTATTATGTCATTCACCAAAGGTAACAGAACATATTCCATGGTAAATGTAAGACCCTTAATACACAAAGCCCCCAAACCATTCATACTTACAAGGTGCAGATAGAGTACGATAACCGACAGCAAGTTTATGTTCCACACTTTTTTCATGAGCAGAAACCAGACCTCCGATGAGGATGTCTCCTTCCTGATAATATTCATATTCAAACACTGACCTTACTGCAGAGAGTGTACAATCTGGAGATAGATTCTGTACTACACCGCCATAGGATATGACAGGTAACATAACCAGAAGAAGGTAAGAGGCTGAATGGACAGGAGACCAATCCATGATCCAGAGCAGGTCTTCTCCAGCAGTATGGTCACTGACAGCTCTGCAGAACCTCAGCACAGGGGGAGATGAGAGCCAGACACAGCTTATAAGTCTTACCTGGGACTGATATGGAAGCAGCAGGAGAGGATCTGTAATAATAACCTCACACTAACCTCTATATTCAACTCCGTAAATTTTTCTCTTGGTTTTATAAAGGTTTGCTTAGGATAACTCTCAAGGGGAACATCTTCTAGGAGCAGAATAATCTCACCGATGAGAAGTCCTATGAAACTAATCAATGAGTGTAATAGAGGCCACTAAATAGCCCTGTCCATAATGATGATCGGGCTCCATCATCAAGCTACCCGGTCCCTGTGATTTTTGGGTATCTGCTGTAAGATCTCCATGTAGTAGACATATTGTTAAGAACAGTTGCTCTTAAAGGGGTTGTCCAATCCTTTTCTATTGATCGGTATTGATGCAAAACCCCACACTACTGCCGATCAGCTGCTTTAGAGTAGTTCTGGCTCGGAATGCCGTTGTAAATAGGAGCAGTGATGCATAAGCTCCTTCCACTACACAATAGATTGAGCTGAATAGTTCTGATGCTGGAGCAAAGAGCTGATTGTCAGAAATGCCTGTTGTTGGATCGTCAATGATCTCATATTGATGGCCTATTCTTTGGATAGGCCACCAATATAAAAGGAGTGGCTAACCCCTTTGAGTCATATTTCAGATGATTGACAGTAGATGGAAGACTTATTAAGACACTCTATACGTTATTTATCTGGGTCATCTGGACACTGGGTGCACTGTCGGGTCACTTTATGGAGCTTTTTGAATTATATCTGGGCAATCTATGGACTGTGTAGATAGTTTTTAGTTAAGGCACCAAAACAGCTCTGGATTAGAGATGAGCGAACCCGCGGAAGTTCGGGTTTGCCCAAACCTCAGGTCAAAGTTCGAATTCGGGACCTGAAATTGACCTTAAAACTAAACCCCATTGAAGTCAATGGGGACCTGAAGTTCACTTTAGTATTTTCCGTTATAGCATGGTTATATTGGAAAAAAATTGCATTTTTTTGCATTCCGTCATAATAGAAGTCTATGGGCAGCATAAACAAATCTGCTAAGGCCTTCATAGAACACCTGTTGTTATTGAAACAAACTAACCTAACCAAGCTCCAGTAGCTCGTTCCTCAGCCTCGGCATGGCCATGCCAGAAGAGACTCGCTGCTGAGCCAAGCCCCCGGTGATGCTACCGCATCCTTAGCAACAGGATGCAATGCTCTGTTTCTCCATGCAGCAGGCATGTACTGGGAGAGATAAGCAGTAATCTGATTGCTCAGCTGCTCTAT
Organism: Rhinella marina; assembly: GCA_900303285.1. NCBI lineage: Eukaryota > Metazoa > Chordata > Amphibia > Anura > Bufonidae > Rhinella > Rhinella marina. Next base: position 56,444 of record ONZH01002279.1, read on the forward strand.
TACTGTGTGCTAGTGTTTCTGACTAATGGATCACCCAGGTTCTCATCCAGGGACTCGGTGCTCTATTTAAATCCCTTCCTGGACATACACCAGTGAAAGTGATAGTCTGACTCCATAGCTGTGTTCCTGGTTCATGCTTCTGTGCTTATTTGGATTGCTCGTGCTTGTGACCCAGCTTGTCTTTTGACTACTCTGTCTCTCGTTTTGTACTGTGTAGCCCAACTTGTTTTGAACCATTTACATACTACTCTGTATTGTGTTTGTCTGTCTTTGTTAGTCTGTCTTTGCACTTATATAGCGTAGGGACCGTCGACCAGTTACAGTCTAGATATCTAGGGATTGTAATGCAAGTTGGTAGGGAAACCAGGCTGGGTACAAGCCTTAGGGCTCACTCTCCGTGTCTGTATCTACCTACAGTCATTATATTATCACTGTCCCAAAAAAGACTGCCATGAATGCCATGGCAACAGATGGAAGGCACCACTCAGTTAGAGCAGGATTTATCTGAATGAATTACATAAGTTCCTTGACCGCTTCTCAGCTGACTGTAAGGGTTTTGCAACTTTTAAGGAAAGCTGCAAACTGTATTTTCATTTGAGACCTCACTCCTCAGGTACTGAGGCATAGAGAGTCGGTATTATCATGTCTCCGTTGCAAGGTGACCCTCAGGAGTGGGCATTTGCACTTCTATCTAATACCCCTTAGCTGTACTCTGTAGATCTTTTTTTCTGCCCTCAGTCTTCTATATGATGAGCCTGACAGGGCTGCTTAATCTGTGAGTCAACTCCTTTTTTTGGGTCAAGGCAGGCGACCAGTACAGGAGTATTGCAGGTGGTGTACATCACCTGGCTGGAATGATCCATCCCTTAGAGCACAGTTCAGACTGGGTCTTTCAGCTACTCTAAAGGGCTTTCTGTTTAGTCACACAACCCCAGGATCCTTAGATAAGACTATGTCTTTGACTATACGACTGGAGCGACGTCATGGGGAATGAAAATGTGAACGTTCTGTCTCGGTTCTTCCTTCTTCCTTCCATTCTGTCTCTTAGTCTTCTGTGGGTAAAGCGCCACTGGATTCTGAAGAGCCCATGCACCTTGGCTTACCAGCACAGGAGGGATCATCTCTTGAAGAATGGCCTTTGCTTCTACTGCGGCAGTCCTGCACATCTACTGCAATCCTTTCCTACTAGGCCGAAGGCGTTAAACTTCAGCAAGTGATGATCGGGGAGATCACTTAGATGCACTGGTATTTCTGGAAAAGACTGATAGAGCTCTATTGCCTGTTAATTTCTCTTCACAAGGACAATTTGCTTCTGGCCTAGCTTTTGTAGATTTGTGAGCTGCACCTAATTTTGATTTTGTGATTGGTTTGGCATTAGAGATGAGCGAGCATACTCGTCCGAGCTTGGTGCTCGTTCGAGTATTAGGGTACTCGTAAGTGCTCGCTGCTCGGACGAGTATCTCGCCATACTCGAGGAAATGGCAACTTCCGCATAGTGCTTTTTTGGCGCCTATAAACACAGCCAATCACAAGCCAGGAGACTCTACGGTACACCCAGCATCATGTGGGGCCCTTACATGTCGATAGCAGGGGTTGGCTGGCCTGATCAGGTGACCCTGGAATATACTAGTGACTGGCCACGGTGCTCGGCTCAGATGCCGTCTGGATGTCGTTAGGGATAGAGCTGCTGCGTTTCAGGGAGAGTGTTAGGGCCTGCATTTAGTTCTCTGTTAGGCAGGAATCACCCACAAAGAACCCAACAGCCCTTCTAAGGGCTAGAAGACATTTTTTTTTGTTTCCTGGCTTGGCTGGCTGGCACTAGTAGTGCAGCTATCGCCATATATAACCCCCTTTTTTATGTTATATCTCAGTGATACAAATCCATTTCACACAGCAGTGTGGAACCATTCTGTGGGTCAGAGTTCAGCACACTCACTCCAATCCATATATTCTGTCCAGGTGACACTTTCTGTACGTCACAGAATACAACCAAGTAATTTGCTACCAATAACATCTACAGCTTGATCCTAAAAATCTCTGTGCGACATTTGTCTGGGTCGCAGTCTAAATAGCCACCGTCAGTAGGGTGTCAGTCAGCTCTACGATAGTTTCTGCACGTCACGTTCCAAAAAAAACAAAACTAAAAAAAATATAAAAAAAAAAATAGTTTTTTAGTTGTTTTAGCTCAGTGATACAAATTCATTTTACTCAGCTGCGTGTAACCTTTCTGTGTGTCACAGTTCAGCACACTCGCTCCAATCTGTATATACTGTCCAGGTGACACTTTCTGTACGTCACTTAATTAAACCAGAATGAACAAGTTTGTGGGTTTCAGTACACCAGGCCCGTTTATTTATTTTTTTTATATCATACACTTATTATACAGAAAATGTTGAACCCCAGGGCTAAGGGTCGGGGATGAGGGTGTGGGCATTCAATTACTGCAGGGGGCAGGGTGAGACAGTACCTGCTGATGAGGGAGCAGGGGAACGCCGCAGAGCTACACTCCCTAGCTTCATGTCTCAACTTACAGGGACACATGGTAGAGGACTGTTGAAACCACAACAGTGTGAACAGCTGATCTCGTGGATTGCGGACAATGCTTCAAGTAATTTGCCCACCAGTCAGTCTTCCACGCAGTCCACCCACGTTACCCAAGGAAGCACTCCTCTGGCTCCTCCACCTCAACCTCTTATCCCCCAGTCTGCCCCCTCCCAGGAAAATTTGGAATGCGATCCGGCATACTCTGAGGAACTGTTTTCTGGACCCTTCCCAGAGTCACAAACCACTTCTCAGGTTGCTTCTGACCTCGTTCCCGATGCCCAAGTTTTCCAACTGTCGCAGTCTGTGGGTTATAATGATGATGATGATGACAATGCTGAGTTAGTGGAAGAAGTTTGTAAAGAGGTGTCAGACAATGAGGAGACACGGTTGTCAGACAGTGGTGAAGTTGTTGTTAGGGGAGGAATTCCGAGGGGGGAGCAGACTGAGGAATCGGAGGATGACGAGGTGACTGACCCAAGCTGGGTTGATATGCAGAGTGAAGACAGTGCTTCTGATGCAGAGGCGAGTGCTGCACCAGAACAGGTTGTAAGAGGCAGTGGTGTGGCCAGAGGGAGAAGCAGGGCCAGAGCTGGTGCATCAGCAGCAACTGTTTCACGTAGTGAAGCTCCCGTGGCGAGGCCTAGATGTTCGCAAGTCTGGAGGTTCTTTAAAGAAAGTGAGGATGACCGACGGACTGTGGTGTGCAACCTGTGCCACACCAGGATCAGCAGGGGTGCCACCACTACTAGCCTAACCACCACCAGAATGTGCAGGCATATGAGTGCTAAAACACCCCACTCAATGGAACCAAGACCGTTCACCACCTCCTGCGGGTCACACCACTGTTCCTTCCCCTGTGTCACTCACTGCCTCTGATAGTCAACCCCCTGCATCACTCGCTGCCTCTGCTAGTCAACCCCCTGCCCAGGACCCCGGCACGAGCGCCTCCCGCCGCAAAACCACACCTTCGCCTCCACAATCCTCCACAGTGTCCACCAACGTGTCCCAGCGCAGCGTTCAGCCGTCTTTACAGCAGACGCTGGAGCGCAAGAGGAAATACAGTTCCACCCACCCACATGCCCAAGCCCTCAACGTCCACATCTCCAAATTGCTTAGCCTGGAGATGCTGCCCTATAGGCTGGTAGAGACCGAGGCCATTCGCAATCTCATGGCGGTGGCTGCCCCTCGGTATTCGGTCCCCAGCCGCCACTATTTTTCCCGATGTGCCATCCCATCCCTACACCAGCACGTGTCACAGAACATCATCCGTGCCCTGACCAATGCTGTTTCTGAGAAGGTCCACCTAACCACGGACACGTGGACAAGTGCTGCCGGGCAGGGACACTATATCTCACTGACGGCACATTGGGTTAACTTGGTGGAGGCTGGGACCGAGAATGACCCTGGGGCCGCTCATATACTGCCCACACCGAGGATTGCGGGGCCTACCTCGGTCTCGGTCTCTCAGACGTACTATGCCTCCTCCTCCGACCCCTCCTCCTCCTCCACCAAATTACCATCCGTGGGCACGGCGCCTTCAGTCGGTAGCTCTAGGCGCAGCAGCAGTGCCGTGGGTAAGCTCCAGCAGGCGGTGCTCAAACTGCTGAGCTTAGGTGAGAAAAGGCACACCGCCCAAGAGCTGTTACAGGGAATCACGGCGCAGACCGATGTGTGGCTGGCACCGCTGAACCTCAAGCCAGGCATGGTTGTGTGTGACAACGGGCGTAACCTGGTGGCGGCTCTGCAACTCGGCAGACTGACACATGTGCCATGCCTGGCCCACGTGGTCAATCTCATAGTTCAGCGGTTCCTCAAGACATACCCCAATCTGTCTGATTTGCTCACCAAGGTGCGCCGCATCTGTGCGCATTTCCGCAAGTCGACCACAGATGCTGCCACTCTCAGGGCAGAGCAGCGCCGCCTACAACTGCTCGCTCACCGACTGTTTTTCGACGTGCCCACAAGATGAAATTCGACATTAAACATGTTATCCAGAGTTTATCATCAGCGCAGAGCGATTGTAGACTACCAGATGTCAACTTCCACCAGAACTGGTAGTCAGATCACTCAGATTCCTCAAGTCTACAATGAGGAGTGGACGTGGATGTCTGATATCTGCCAGGTGTTGAGCAACTTTGAGGAGTCAACACAGATGGTCTGCGGCGATGCCGCCATTATCAGCCTCACCATCCCGCTGCTTTGCCTGTTGAAAAACTCACTGCTCAGCATCAAGTCGGATGCTTTGCGCTTGTCACAAGAGACGGTGGAGGAAGATACGTTGCTTGATAGCCAGAGCACCCTCCGGTCTGTTTCTCAGCGCGTATCGGAGGAGGGGGATGAGGAGGAAGAGGAGGAGAATGTCGGGAGACAGTAGAGGGTACCAGTGCTCAGTCCTTAACT
>ONZH01002280.1:0-32687 GCA_900303285.1 Rhinella marina
GGCCTGCCCTGCCGCTAGCGCTCTGTCAGAGCGGGTATTCAGTGCAGCTGGTGGCGTCATCACCGATAAGCGTACACGCCTGTCAACTGACAGCGCTGACAGGCTGACGCTTATTAAAATGAACAAAGCCTGGATTTCACCGGAATTCAAATCTCCTCCGGGGGAAAGCAGCTAAAGATTTACATTACTTATGTATCCGATTCCTCTTCTCTACTCCTCCTCCTCCTCCTCCATATCGTCTTTGCCTAATGCTGACCCAAAAAACGCCATTTTTTAGAGGTCCAACTGGCACTCTTTTAGCACAATTTTTCAGGAGGGCCCCCTACAGGCCCTCTCTTCAAACAATTTTTCCAGAGGTCCACCTACAGCCCTCTCTTCAAACAATTTTCCAGAGGTCCACCTACAGGCCCTCTCTTCAAGCAATTTTCCGGAGGGCCCCCCTACAGGCCCTCTATTCCAACAATTTTTCCAGAGGTCCACCTACAGGCCCTCTATTCAAACAATTTTTCCGGAGGTCCACCTACAGGCCCTCTATTCAAACAATTTTTCCGGAGGTCCACCTACAGGCCCTCTATTCAATTCCAGTTCCAAGTTTATTTGCGCATACTGCATACATTTTTATTTTTGGGATTGTTGTGAAAAATAATATTACTTGCGTATCTATATTGCCCAACATTGGATACGGTAGCAAGTAGAAGACCAAACACATGCTGCTCACAGGGTTCCGCAAATTCCTTGTCCACAATGTCAAGGAGGACGAGGTTCTGTGGATGAGCAACAAGTCCTTCTGTACTGAAATCGCTGACAAAGTCTCCATCTAAGAACCTAAAGACCATTGTGGAGAGAGCGGCACAGCTCGCCATCAAAGTGACGAACCCCAACGCCAGACTGCGCAGAGAAGATAACCAATAAATATCTCTGTGGTTATTTGTGCTAAATAAAAGTTAAATAAACCCCCCAAAAAATTGATCTGTTCCTGTGCCTGATCCACCCAAGTTGAATCTGTCCCATCATGAGAAAGTCCCCCCCAAGGAGTCCCCACTGTAACTTGCTTCCCATACAACTACCTCACCCCCCCCGACACCTGTGTCTCGCCATTGTCCACCACCTCCTCAGACAACACTGGTAAATCCCACTGTCAGCACACGGAAACAGCAAAGGTCTTGCGAATTGGGGCAGAGAATGTTCTGGGCTAGCACATCAGGGAAGGGGTGACTATGGGGTTCCAGGGAGTACGTGACCACATGCAATCTCCATTTAAAAGTCATGCGGCACTTGATCGAGCTCATAATTGACAATTGTACGGTTGATGCTAAATGTTTAAGTTGGGTCTGTGTCGTCATACTAAATACATCCGGCTGTTGCCACCACCACACACGCTAGCCCAGGGGGCACTCCTCTGGCTCTTCCAGCGAAACCTCCTCCCCCCCAGCCTAACCCCCCCCCCCCCCCCCACCTACAGGCCCTCTCTTCAAACAATTTTTCCGGAGGTCCACCTACAGGCCCTCTCTCCAATTCCAGTTCCAAGTTTTATTTGCGCATACTGCATACATTTTTATTTTTGGGATAGGTGTGAAAAATAATATTACTTGCGAATCTATATTGCCAAACATTGGATACGGTAGCAAGTAGAAGACCAAACACATGCTGCCCACAGGGTTCCGCAAATTCCTGGTCCACCCGCAAATTCCTTGTCTACAATGTCAAGGAGGATGAGGTTCTGTGGATGAGCAACAAGTCCTTCTGAATCTGTCCCATCATGAGAAAGTCCCCCCCAAGGAGTCCCCTCTGTAACTTGCTTCCCATACAACTACCTCACCCCCCGACACCTGTGTCTCGCCATTGTCCACCACCTCCTCAGACAACACTGGTAAATCCCCACTGTCAGCACACGGAAACAGTAACAGGTCTTGCGAATTGGGGCAGAGAATGTTGTGGGCTAGCACATCAGAGAAAGGGTGACTATGGGGTTCCAGGGAGTACGTGACCACATGCAATATCCATCTAAAAAGTCATGCCACACTTGATCGAGCTCATAATTTACGACTGTACCGGTTGATGCTAAATGTTTAAGTTGGGGTCCTGTGTCGTCATTCTAAATACATCCGGCTGTTGTCACCACCACACACGAAACCTCCTTCCCCCCACCTACAGGCCCACTCTACAAACAATTTAGCCAGATAGGGGACGTATCCGAAGTTGTACTCATGTTTGTTTTTGTTCTTCTTTTATCTGCCTCCTGACCTGTGATAGGCAGAGCATGGACACGTCCCCTTAGCTGCAGTAGGAAAGACACTCCCCTGGCCAGAGCAAGCTCTTTTTCCCTTTTCCGTGTTCGAAAAATCCATTAAATATAGGGGACGTATACGGTATTAAACTGAGAAGAATCGATACCATACGGGTTAAAGCAACAGTTTTCCCAAATCCAGTCCAGCTGTTGTCACCACCACACACACTAGCCCAGGGGGCACTCCTCTGGCTCTTCCAGCGAAACCTCCTTGCCCCCCACCTACAGGCCCTCTCTCCAAACAATTTTCCCAGGTAGGGGGACATATTAGATATTGTACTGATTTTGAATTGCCTCCTGCAATAGATGGGAATCGAACCCAGATCAACTGCTTGGGAAGTAGCTATGCTCACCACTATACCACCAGCAGCCACAGCACCTGATAAGAACAGATACTAAACTTGATGTCAGCTGCAGTGCCAGCATGAGCAGTGGTGTCACCTGCAGGCGGTGATGGACCTTCGTTGCACCTAGTTGGGTGCTTCCCTAACATGTGATGGGCATGTGCCTCGCCTTTCTTGGTCTGGGTGAGCACAATTGCCATGAGGGTAACCACCAGGCTGTTGCCTGAGAATTTGGGGTAATGGTGGGATTAGGCAGCCTCAGAGGCATCCATACATGCTGCCCCTGCTGTTTCCTGTCCATTTCCGTGGTGTTTCCATCATTTTCTGAGGTTTCCAGGTTTTCACCCAGCCTTCCCTAGGCAGAGCCTTGGTCCCCTGCAAAAATGCTCGAGTCTCCCATTGACTTCAATGGGGTTCGTTATTCGAAACGAGCACCCGAGCATCGGGAAAAAAGTCGACTCGAATAACGAGCACCCGAGTATTTTAGTGCTCGCTCATCTCTAAACATTTCTACTATTTTATTGGATACATTTATTTATTTACATCTTTTTTTTATTTGTTAGTACAGGATGAAACTATTGTATTAATATTCTGTACTCATGTTGCTCCATTTTATCCGTCTTTACCTTATTCTTGTGTTTTTGCTTACAATGAATTGTAAAGATGAATTGCTGTATCCGTGTTATTTTCTTCATGTTATTTTGTACGTCTTATTTTCTGCTTATTATTCTCCTGTGTTGTCAATCTATAGGAAAGGGGTTGGTTCTATTTGCCCTTGAATGTTTCTTGCTGCCAAAATGTATTTTTAAGCTGCTGTTTTGTTGTAGTGGATCCTGATGTATTGGAGTGGACGAAGGGATCTATCCTGAAATTAGTTGTTTCTCTCCAATAAAGCTCACCTTCCTGGGAGTCTTCAGCAGCGCCGCTATCAGTCCCCGAAATTCTGTTGGACAGTTTCTTAGTGCTGTCTATTTCTTGACTCTGAGACAACAGGATACAGCAGACAGGAAAGCTGGCTATAGACATCAGATGTACACCGGTCAAAAATGTAATATGTATGTGGACATCTCTACTCTCCACTGACGGCAGATGTCATGGTGAATAACAACCACAACTTGCCCAGTTCTTTTGCATTTGGGGAGATAAGCTTCTACCAAAAGTGTCTGGTGAATGGCTTTCTCCCTTTTCAGAACAACTAAATCCTCGGCCAAGCCAAGCATGTGTGTGTACAGGGGGTCTGGAGGGACAGTGTTTCGCCAACTGCTATGGAAGGTGTCCAACCAGTCTAAGTTTTGGGCTGAAGGGAAACACGGAAGTCACAGTGTAAGTTGTGGTGATGCCAAGGAGCCATGGAGTGCTAGCCTAATGAACTCAAGGTTTTTTTTGTCAGATTTTTAGAAATCTGATTCGTTCCGGTTATACTGTACAATGACACTCAGTTGAACCTATGTGAAATAGTATCAAAAAGTTAAGTCTGAAAAAATGATTGCGAAGAGCTTTCAACAACTTGAGGGAAGAGAAGAACTGAATGGTTCATAGTTAATCACCATTTTTTGTGTTTAGTTTCGATTTTTTTTTTTTTTTTTTTAAAGTTTGGTTGGAAATCTGATCAGTAAAATAAAGGGCCCCATGGATAATAACAGATTTTCTGTTAACACAGTGTCACGTACAACCTTACCAGTGACCCTAAGCCTGGAATACTCCTTGAAGGATCAATCCCTTACCATAAAAATGTACAATTACCTTGAATCTGAAATGAAGTTAAACTAAAATCCCAAAATATCTAAAAATACTAAAAATACCAAACTGCAGAATAATAAAAGTGTAAAGTTTTCAGACTTTCTGTCCTTGACTACATGAAAACTGCAATTACAGGTTGACTTAGAGTCACGTTCTAGAAACCTGCGTCTTACCTGTCAGACATCCGAGGGCAGCTCGGAGAATGAGCGGAGCTGGGGTGTCGCCTAAATAGATGCTTGCGCTCCCTGCGGGAATCAATTTATGATATGAATGAGTTTATTAATGTATCCTCTCCACTGGGATCTCATTATAGTGACTGCTTCTCCTCCAACCTGTATCTGACAAAGAGGAGATACTAATGATAGAAATTGTATCCAGTGAGGCGTAAACTCAAGTATGCTTTATTGACTATAATATTGTCAAATGAAAGATTTACACTTTCTTCGGGTCTGGTTCTAATTAGTCTAAAGATTAGATTTGGGCCCAAATCGATTCTACCCAAATTGAAAGTTCTACCTGGCCTGAAAAAATTAGGTTTAATGCATATTTTTTTTCTCTCTTATCTTTCTTTTTATTTTCAATTTTTTTTCGCCTGCCCTTTCAAGCTCACCAAAGTAAAGACAGAAATATGAAATAATGTTAGAGTGACACTGACATATATTAGAAACATTGTGAAAATTGTTCCTTTCTATGTGCAAATGGTGTTAAAACACTCACTGTGGTGTTGGAAAAAACAGTGTCTTGTTCTGAAAAAACATTCAAAAATTATACCTTAATGGCGGCAGATGGCTGCCTCTGTTTATACACATACACAGTACTATAGGAAGAAATAGTGACTTGTTCTGAACAGCAGCAGTTCAGCAGCAGTTCAGTGCGGATGTCGAACCTCACGGATACAGTAGGGGATATTCTACTGTGTAGGGGTAAATATTAGAGCAGAACTGTGGTGTAAATCATGAGGGATAGACTGAGGAGCACTCTCATGGTGTGCAGAGACAGGAAATGGATTTCAGACTAAGCTTCCCTCTGTTGCTGTACTGTTGTAGGTGAATATCTAGACTATGACTATCTTTCATACCTATGGAGCTGTATGAAAGGAAACTGTTCCGTACAACATTGGGAAGCAGGGATCCTCCACTTCTAGCGTTTTGGGGGTTCCAGTGGTCAGACCCCCATAATGTAAGTAGCATTTACCTTCTACTTCTACTTGGCTGGAATTCCTCCTTAAGACCCACAGAACCGTACGTATGGTATTCTCCTTTCCTAACTGCAGTTCAGGCTTAACAGGAGCGCGCTCACTGCTCCATACATGTAATATGTCTGTGTGCATGATCTCATCTCATAGATTGTAAGCTCCTATGGGTAGCTCCCCTTCTGTGTCGGGTCCATAAGATTTCCATCCATTGCTCGTTAAAGGTTTTCTCTGAGACTTTCATATTGATAGGTTATCCTCGAGATAGGTCATCAATATCAGATTAGCGGGCGTCGGATTCCCGGCACCCCTGTCAATCAGCTGTTTTAGGAAGCCACAGCGCTCACTGGAGCTCTAATGAACACCTCGGCCTCCTCGCAGTTTACCAAGCACAGCGCCGTCCATTGGATAGTGGCTGAGCTTGGTATCGCAGCTCAGCCCCATTCACTTGAATGGGGCTCAGCTGCGCCTGGGCCATGTGACCAATGAATGTGATGTCACCGTCCAGGAAGAGATTGAAAGGCTCACAGCTGATCGGCATGGGTTTCAGAAGTCGATATGAAAATTGCAGAAAACCCCTTTAATGTTCTATCAAGCAAAAAATAGACTCAACACACTGTGGAATCCACTGTCCAGGGCCTCATGCTGTTGTATGTAACCATAATAGGGCCTCTGTATGTAGAAGGTTGAAGTTTGGTCTTATGGTTAGGTTCATGCTGTGTATCCTACATTGTAATAATGTATACTAGATGTCTAGAAGTAGGAGATTATAAAAGGAGCAGCAGGCAGGAAGTGAATCAGTGTGTGGCTGAGGCAGAGATCTACCTATCTGAAGGAAGAAAAGAAATGGGATTTCTGGATGTGTGTGTGTCTTCTAGTATTGATGTGTGAGATTTTACTCTGGGGGTGGGTAGCTTGCATTTATCTGCATCATGTGTCCCATGTAAAATAGTTTTGTTGCCGTGGTTGTAGTGGTGGGCTCAAACCACATTAATTGCTGGAGAACCTGATGTATGTTAGACCTGGGGTTGTCCATCAATGAGCTGATGGGCAGAATGTGTCAATGGGCTGCAGAAACTTGTAAGGGGTGCCCCATAAGTACTGTCAGAGCACTTACCTCCTCAAGGAGATCACATCCTCAAACTGTAAGCACTAGTGAAGTTAATGTTGACCGCCAAGTTGTACGGAACAGAGGATTGTAATTGGAAGATAGCTGGCCTGACTACAAGGACCATCCTGGGGCTGGGGGCATAGTAAATGCCCCCTCTGAGAGTCTGTGACCATACGCTATCTGCCTCAATCTCATGGTTGAGTCCGAGTCTGTGTCAGTCAGCACCCCATCCTTGAGTGGGGTGCCATGTAATGGTCATACACTACACCCAGAAGTTTCTCACTCTTCTAATAAGCTGAAGTCATGACCCACACACACCCTGCAGGGTGCTACCTTCATATATGAATCCACCAAGCCCCCCCAAACTATCACATAGTCTGCAGCCAACCAGTGTAGTATACAGATATAATGAACTGATAGCCCCCTGTAGAGCTGGAGCGCCACCTGCTGGAAAGAACACAGAGTTATCAGCAGCAGGGTCCCTCCCAGTGGCTTACTGCCAATGGCTCTAGACCACGCCATGGCTATGGGGCCCAGCGGGACTGAATGGCCCCCTCACTTTCTAGTCTTACCGCATACAAGCCGACATAGTAGCAGAGGAAGGAAACATCATCCTATCTGATGTTCCCCTCCTCCTGTAGGTCCACTCACCCCTGCAGTCCAGGGATAGATCGTGCTGTAGGCTAAAGGACCTTCCTGATGTCATCCGCCCATGTGACCAGTGGGAGAGGAGCCAGAGGAGCAGAGAGCTGTGGTTCTGTACGGAGAGGAGTGAGGCTGGAGTTTGGTGAGGCCTAGCTGTGTGTGTCTGTCCATGTGTGTGTGTCCCTGTGTGTATGTGTCTGTCCCCCTGTGTCTGTCCCTGTGTGTGTGTGTCCCTGTCCCTTTGTGTCCCTATCCCTGTGTGTACCTGTCCCTGTGTGTGTGTTTGTCCCTGTCCCTTTGGGCCCCTGTCCCTGTGTGTGTCTGTCCCTGTGTATGTGTGTCTGTCCCTGTGTGTGTCTGTCCCTGTGTGTGTGTTTGTCCCTGTCCCTTTGTGCCCCTGTGTGTCCCTCTGTGTGCCTTTCCCTGTGTGTGTGTGTCTGTCCCTGTGTGTGTCGGTCCCTGTATGTGTCTGTCCCCCTGTGTGTTTCTGTCCCTGTGTGTTTGCCCCCCTGTGTGTGTCTGTCCCCCTGTGTGTGTCTGTCCCTGGGTGCGTCTGTCCCCCTGTTTGTGTCTGTCCCTGTGTGTTTGCCCCCCTGTGTGTGTCTCTCCCTGTGTGTTTACCCCCTGTGTGTGTCTGTCCCTGTGTGTTTGCCCCCTGTGTGTGTCTGTCCCCTGTGTGTTTGCCCCCCTGTGTGTGTCTGTCCCCATGTGTGTGCCTGTCCCTGTGTGTGTCTGTCCCCCTGTGTGTGCCTGTCCCTGTGTGTGTCTGTCCTTGTGTGTGTCGGTCCCTGTTTGTGTCTGTGTGTCTGTCCTCCTGTGTGTGTCTGTCCCGGTGTTTTTGTCCCCCTGTGTGTGTCTGTCCCTGTGTGTGTCTGTCCCCCTGTGTGTGTCTGTCCCTGTGTCTGTCACCATCACCATGACCAGTGTTCTTATGTCCTGACGCAGCTGCATCAGGACGTTCTGTCGGGGCAAGAAGAGGAAGACGGAAGAGGAGGCAGCGCCGCCAGCATGGAGTCTGTGAGAGAGGCACAGGGAGGCAGACTAAGGAGGAAGGTAACACTACCACATGATCTACACTAGTGTTATCTGTGGTTTTACATAGGACTGCAGGTAACACTTTTATACATATATACACAATATACAGTTACAATAATTGTACTTTATATTTGGGTGGGGGGCCCAGTTCTGAGATTCACTATGGGGCCCCTTGATTTCTATGTACGCCCCTGGTCCCCCCTTATCTATACAATGACATAACATTCCGATAAGTACGGAGCAGTGAGGATTGTAATGGGAACTTTATGGGACACTGAGGGGTCATGTACAAAAGCGAGTGGACCGAAACAGCAGAGGATTTTGGTGGAGAAGCTTTTGTAACAAATTTATGAAGGGCATGTGGTTTTTCTGTGGTTTGTGCCACACCCGGCATCCTGTATTAACAAAATGGAACCTTTATAATAAATAAGATGGGAAGAAAAATGAACAGGTGTAGGACAAATACAACAAATGGAGTGCAACATTTTGTATATTTGTTTCAGAAAAATACCTTTAAAAGGCCCAGATTGACAAATTACCTCCATAGTGAAAATTTTTTATAGGATTAGTAAATCGGCCCTGGTATATATGGAGCTTGTATAGTGGAGATGAATCCTGATGTGGTTCTATCAGACAAACACTAGATGGCAGCATTGTGCAGGACTCAGCTGCAGCATCACCAGCATAGAAAGGGTTTGGGTAGTGGAGAGCTCCTTGATCGGACTACCTTATTCCTAGAATAGAAAGGGTTACACTGTGTGACAATATATGTGTCTATGGTATTTTTTAATCTATATATCTTCTATCTATCTATTATCTATCTCTCATATACATATATGATTTATTATCTATCTAATGTATCTCATATCTATCTCTCTCTCTCCTATTTATCATCTATCTATCTATCTATCTATCTATCTATCTATCTATCTCCTATCTGTCTATCTATCTATTTTCTATCTATCTATCTGATCTATCATCTATTATCTATTTATTATCTATCTATCTCCTATCTACTGATGTAGGACACAGACTTCTTTACGATATTCCAAGCTCCACCCCCCCCCCTTAAACTTACTGTACAGGAGGAAGTCATCATCAGGGGACTGTCTGGTCAGTTTACCTTTAGTCTGTGTTGCCGCACTTTGTGCCGTTGTTTGTGCTGCACTTTAGAAATGCTCCTCCAGTTTTTTTCTCAACCCCTTCCTATAAGGGGACAAAAAATTTGCAGCAACAAATCGGAGAAAAACGAATAAATGTAACTAACCCCGCCCCTTCCCCACCCCCCTTTACAGCAGCAGTGTAAAGCAGCTGGAGGATGTTTGCTGCACGGCTAGGCATTTTTTATTGGTTGGCTTACATTTGCCAACGTTTTTGTAGCATATTAAGCCCCGCCTCCTCATAAGCCACGCCCCATTGTGCCCTGTACAGTGTGCAGCCAGGTTCACAGGTTGGAGTTTTGTTGCACATGGCAAAAACACATTAAAGGGGTCCTGGCATCACCATAACATCGCCTCACGTGCGCTTGACAGTTGAACTTCGTGGTTTTGGTTCCATTTTCTTGAGAAAATGTATGTTTTATGATATGCAAATAGGAGGTCCCTAAGAGAAATGAGGGTGGTGTTGCTGCTCCAAAAGGCTCCGCCCATTGCATTCATTTGTTAAATGTGTTGCACAGATTAACTTAAAGTGTAACTGCCATTTTAATACCAAAAATGAAATTCTTACCATATGTCATGCTGAAGGGCAGATATTTATGAAGCTGTATTTTTCAGTTAATTTTACCTTTCTGATGTCTGTATTTAGCCCTTAGCCTCCCTATTTCTTTGTGCCTCTATTTCAGAGCCATGTGTATCCTCTCACATACAGCTAACCAAAGACAGACAAGACCAATCAGAATGCAGATAACCTCCTCACTACCCCAGAGCAGTGTGTATCTTCTCATATATAGCTAACCAGAGACAGACCAATCAGAATGCAGATAACCTCCTCACTACCCCAGAGCAGTGTGTATCTTCTCATATACAGCTAACCAGAGACAGACCAATCAGAATGCAGATAACCTCCCCCACTACCCCAAAGCAGTGTGTATCCTCTCACATACAGCTAATTAGAGACAGACAAGACCAATCAGAATGCAGATAACCTCCCTCACTACCCCAGAGCAGTGTGTATCAACTCACATACAGCTAACCAGAGACAGACAAGACCATTCAGAATACAGATGACCTCCCCACTACCCCAGAGCAGTGTGTATCCTCTCACATACAGCTAAACCAAAGACAGACAAGACCAATCAGAATGCAGATAACCTTCACTACCCCATAGCAGTGGGTATCCTCTCACATACATCTAACCAGAGACAGACAAGATCAATTAGAATACAGATAACCTCCTCACTACCCTAGAGCAGTGTGTATCCTCTCACATACAGCTAACCAAAGACAGACAAGACCAATTAGAATGCAGATAAACTCCCCCACTACCCCAGAGCAGTGTGTATCCTCTCACATACAGCTAACCAGAGACAGACAAGACCAATCAGAATGCAGATAACCTCCTCCACTACCCCAGAGCAGTGTGTATCCTCTCACATACAGCTGACCAGAGACAGACAAGACCAATCAGAATGCAGATAACCTCCCCCACTACCCCAGAGCAGTGTGTATCATCTCACAAACAGCTGACCAGAGACAGACAAAACCAATTAGAATGCAGATAAGCTCCCCCACTACCCCAGAGCAGTGTGTATCCTCTCACATACAGCTAACCAAAGACAGACAAGACCAATCAGAATGCAGATAACCCTCACTACCACATAGCAGTGGGTATCCTCTCACATACATCTAACCAGAGACAGACAAGACCAATCAGAATACAGATAACCTCCTCACTACCCTAGAGCAGTGTGTATCCTCTCACATACAGCTAACCAAAGACAGACAAGACCAATTAGAATGCAGATAACCTCCCCCACTACCCCAGAGCAGTGTGTATCCTCTCACATACAGCTAACCAGAGACAGACAAGACCAATTAGAATGAAGATAACCTCCCCCACTACCCCAGAGCAGTGTGTATCCTCTCACATATAGCTAACCAGAGACAGACAAGACCAATCAGAATGCAGATAATCTCCCCCACTACCCCAGAGCAGTGTGTATCCTCTCATATACAGCTAACCAGAGACAGACAAGACCAATTAGAATGCAGATAACCTCCCCCACTACCCCAGAGCAGTGTGTATCCTCTCACATATAGCTAACCAGAGACAGACAAGACCAATCAGAATGCAGATAATCTCCCCCACTACCCCAGAGCAGTGTGTATCCTCTCACATACAGTACATCTAAGCAGAGACAAGCCTGCAATTACATGAAATCAGTAAGCATTTGTTTTAGCCTCTTAATAGTCACTTGTCCTTCATTATCTTCCACACTGATGGGGAGGAGGAAGGGCGCTTTAGCTGCTCATATCTCTGGTACCAGCTTGAAAGCTATGAGCTTTGTATTGTCTGAAAGCTGACATTTCAGGCTTTCAGACAATACCAGAAAGACATAAATATGTTCATTACAAAGGGAGATATCACTCATAAAATTCAGGATGCGGTGAATGAATGCTCACAATTATTCCCGACTCGGTTTCTAACAGTAATTTCTCGTCTGTTGCTAAGAGCTCTCATTTTGGTCTTGAACGAAAGCCTGGACTGTCATCTTTCAAACAAACCCTTGAAGTTCCATGTTTCTAGCTGGTACCATTCAGGAGATATCAGCCTATAAAGCAGCCCTCCCCCCTCCACTTTCTGCCTCAGCCCAGCATCAGGCTCTCAGGGCTGAGCTCCTCTCCCCAGTGCTGATCTGTCTCTTATTTAGAGACGACCTGCATATGGCAACACTCTGAGATGAGAGCAGCTGAATAGGAAAGTAGCATCTGTGAGGGTTATTAGCTGGTAAAACTGAAAATAATTACAGTTTACAGCACAAAAGCACTTATACAGCAGGGTATACACGCCATTAGGGTAAAAAAAGAAATGGCAGTTACACTTTAATTAATGTAATGTACTAATACGTGACTTTGCTAATTTTTTGGAGAGTCTGCATAGTTTGAAGCCAGTTGACAAATTTACAAATGATCACACTTAATTTTTTAAAATTCGTTGTACACAATACGACTTGGATGGTCCGGCGCAAATCACATAGAAAATGGCACAAACCCTTCATGAATTTGATGTAAAAACTACTCCTCGGACAAAAACCCCTAAACCCCTCCCCTTTCTGGCTTAGTGCACTGGATACATTGTAGCCTCCGAATGTTTACGTTGCATTGATACAAAGTATCTTTGACCTTATTAACCCTTTCATCACCACCACAACACCAGGCAGGAGAACTGCAGCCGCTTATGACTCGATCTGACTTATCGGCAGCATTTTTTACCACTTCGTCATCGAAGAGTGATAACTCTCTGAGTACAGATAATGTAGTAGATGTCTCCTGCAGTCCTATGTAACACCACAGATAACACAGTGATAACTCTCTGAGTACAGATAATGTAGTAGATGTCACCTGCAGTCCTATGTAACACCACAGATAACACAGTGATAACTCTCTGAGTACAGATAATGTAATATAAGTCACCTGCAGTCCTATGTAACACCACAGATTACACAGTGATAACTCTGAGTACAGATAATGTAGTAGATGTCACCTGCAGTCCTATGTAACACCACAGATAACACAGTGATAACTCTCTGAGTACAGATAATGTAGTAGATGTCACCTGCAGTCCTATGTAACACCACAGATAACGCAGTGATAACTCTCTGAGTACAGATAATGTAGTAGATGACACCTGCAGTCCTATGTAACACCACAGATAACACAGTGATAACTCTCTGAGTACAGATAATGTAGTAGATGTCACCTGCAGTCCTATGTAACACCACAGATAACGCAGTGATAACTCTCTGAGTACAGATAATGTAGTAGATGTCACCTGCAGTCCTATGTAACACCACGGATAACGCAGTGATAACTCTCTGAGTACAGATAATGTAGTAGATGTCACCTGCAGTCCTATGTAACACCACAGATAACACAGTGATAACTCTCTGAGTACAGATAATGTAGTAGATGTCACCTGCAGTCCTATGTAACACCACAGATAACACAGTGATAACTCTCTGAGTACAGATAATGTAGTAGATGTCACCTGCAGTCCTATGTAACACCACAGATAACACAGTGATAACTCTCTGAGTACAGATAATGTAGTAGATGTCACCTGCAGTCCTATGTAACACCACAGATAACACAGTGATAACTCTCTGAGTACAGATAATGTAGTAGATGTCACCTGCAGTCCTATGTAACACCACAGATAACACAGTGATAACTCTCTAAGTACAGATAATGTAGTAGATGACACCTGCAGTCCTATGTAACACCACAGATAACACAGTGATAACTCTCTGAGTACAGATAATGTAGTAGATGTCACCTGCAGTCCTATGTAACACCACAGATAACACAGTGATAACTCTCTGAGTACAGATAATGTAGTAGATGTCACCTGCAGTCCTATGTAACACCACAGATAACACAGTGATAACTCTCTGAGTACAGATAATGTAGTAGATGTCACCTGCAGTCCTGTGTAACACCACAGATAACACAGTGATATCTCTAAGTACAGATAATGTAGTAGATGTCACCTGCAGTCCCATGTAACACCACAGATAAAACAGTGATAACTCTCTGAGTACAGATAATGTATCTGTAATGCATCTTTTCCTTATTGACCTCCTCCCCTCACACATGGTTTGGAAGGACCTTCATGAGACGTCTCAGGGATTCCCGACCACTGGGTGTCCTTCCCTGTAACTCCCTTCACCTGACTCATCCCAGAAGAAGTCCTCCTCACCAGAGTTAGATGTGACATGTATTTCATACAGTATATACAGTGTAACTACAGGCAGATATACATTATATACATCTTATGACTTCATTCCTTTTTGCATTGCAATAAATTGAAAAAAATAAATAAATCCCCCAGTCCCAGCGCTGGAGACCAGTTTGGCCAGTTTTATATCCCAGTTGAAGCATTCGACCTCCTGGGGTCTGAATCCTGTTCGTATCGGTAGTGATATCCCTCCATCTGGTCCCTGCAGGCTTCCCGGAAGTTATTGAGCCACCTCTTAATCCCTCGTCGGTTCAAGTAGAGGACCATGAGGAATATAACTCCTATCAGAGCCAAGACTATGCCAAAGAAGACGTAAGAGGCGGTCTCCAGCTCTTCGCTTATGCACTTCAAGTTGTCAGTTTTCAAGTTGAAGACCAGGGTGCCGTTTAGGTTGTGTGGAGAGGCACACTGGAGACCTTGAGCTTCCGAGGTCTGAGACGTGTTTTTTAGCCACAAGATCATGTCGCGCGTCTTACAGTCGCAGGCGATGGGGTTGGGGTTAAGGAAGACTTGAAGTTTCATCTCCTTGAGTCGCGGAATTGTATCTTTGTCAATGGTCTTAATAGAGTTGTTTCCAAGGTAGATGGTCTTCAAGCTCCTGAGATCCAACACGTTCTTGGGGAAAGCTTGTAAATCGTTTCCGGTAAGTTCTAAAGTCCGGAGGTTCCTCAAGACTTTGGTCCATGGAGAGTTAAAAAGCTGCTTCCGAGCCTCTTCTCGAAGAGCGTTGTTTAACTTTAAGGTTTCCAGTTGACCTAATCCAAAAAATGTTCCGTTAGATAGAGACTCCAAGGGGTTGTTGCTTAGGTCTAAGGTGGTCAAGTTGGGAAGGTCAACGAAAGCCTCCGACTCAACGGCTCGAATGTCGTTGTTGGGTAGAAGGAGAGTGGTTAAGTTGCCAAAAGCTGCCCCGTACCTCCGAAAGAAGGAACCTTGGAGGACGCTTAGGTTGCTTCCAGTCACTGACAAGTTCTGCACCCATCGAGGGATCTCCTCGGGGAAGTCCTGCTGAGGAGACACAACACGGCATCGAACCGAGCCGGTCTCATCATGGCAGTAGCAGTTTAAGGGACAAGCAAGGGTGACATTGACCAAGACGAGCATCCCGAACAACTTCAGAACCAGGGAGCTGTGGGCTTCTGAGGAGCTCAGCAAGGCGGCGGGTGGTGGTGAGGATGAGGTTGCCATGACGATTGAGGCTGAATCTTCGGGGCATGTTTCACAGTTTCGAATTAATTTAGAATACGGTCCAAAAGTAGAAGAAGAAGACGTGCCCCTGAGTCCTGGTGACTGTCAGTGAAAGGAGGCACCAAAACAGGCGTCAGCTCTCTCATCCTCAGGAGCTGTCAATTCATGAGGAGGCTGGAGGCTCTCGGAGGTTCTCCAGCAACATCGCACCCAGCTTCTGAAGTCTGCGAGACCGCCGTCTTTGGATTGGAAACTCTTAATTTGATTTCGACGTCTCTGGCAGGTCAGATGGATGGACTGGTGGCTGACACAGATGCCTCTCCCCTCTCTCTCTCCCGCCCCCATCAGCTGCTCCTTCTAGAGGATGAAAGGCTGGAGATTCTATGTGTTCCCAGCCAGCAGTAACCAGCATCACCTAGTCTCTGTGTATACAGCGGCCAACAATACTTAACCCTTGGAGGACCGTGCTGACAGAAGCTACTACAGTGCACTCACACAGTCACCTTCTACAATGCACACAGTTACTCTCTAGTTCATCGTTCTTCACTGATATTGTTTTTGCCTTTTTAGACATTTCATAGCATTTTCTTAGAATGTTCTACGGTCGGGGGGGGGGGGGGGGAGGGGCAACCAGGACATTTGTGACCTCTGGATGGGGGTGACTTTTCCAGGACTGGTTAGTAATATGCTTACTGTGTGACTACACATTGCTGGGAACGTTGTGTCCAGCCATGATCAGGGAGCGATCCTCCAGATGGAAAACCTCACAGAAGGTCTTACAGCTGCTGAAGAACCTCTTTGACCAGGAAGGAGGATCTTCAGAAAGCTGAGGTTACTGCTTAACATGAATTATTGAGTAAATTAGATTCCATACAAGATAATGAGTGTATATATATATATATGTCTGTATACATGTACATGCAGTAATAGCAAATACATGTTCAACAACTATATCCATACATATAACAATGTACTGCTGTGCAACCCGGATGATGTGTGTATTAGATGTCTGATAAAGTAATCTATTATCTATCTATCTATCTATCTATCTATCTATCTATCTATCTATCTAATATCTATCTATCTATCTATCTATCTCATATCTATCTATCTATCTATCTATCTATCTCATATCTATTATCTATTATCCATTTATCTCATATCTATCTATAAATCTATCTATCTATCTATCTTACTATTATCCATTTATCTCATATCTATCTATCTATAAATCTATCTATCTATCTATTATCTATTATCCATTTATCTCATATCTATCTATAAATCTATCTATCTATCTATCTATCTATCTATCTATCTATCTATTATCCATTTATCTCATATCTATCTATCTATAAATCTATCTATCTATCTATCTATCTATCTATAAATCTATCCATTTATCTATTATCTATTTAATCTTCTATCTATCTATCTATCTATTATAAATCTATCTATCTATCTATTATCATTATCTATCTATCTATCTATAATCTATCATTATCTATCTATCTATCTTATCTATCTATCTATCTATCTATCTATCTATTATATTATCTATTACCCATTTATCTCATATCTATCTATAAATCTATCTATCTATCTATTATCTATCTATCTATCTATCTATCTATCTATTATCCATTTATCTCATATCTATCTATCTATCTATCTATCTATCTATCTATTATCTATCTATCTATCTATCTATCTATTATCTATTTATTATCTATCTATCTATCTATCTATCTATCTATCTATCTATCTATCTATCTATCTCATATCTATCTATCTATCTATCTATCTATCTATCTATGTATATGTATATCTATATGTCTATCTATCTATCTATCTATCTCTCTATTATCTATCTATCTATTTATCTATTATCTATATATCTGTCTATTATCTATCTATCTATTATCTATCTATCTATCTATCTATCTATCTATCTATCTATCTATCTATCTATCTATCTATCTATCTATCTCATATCTATCTATCTAGATGGACCTGACTTTCTAAGGCTTTCTTAGTGGTCTGTGCTTTTTTTAGTGACATACAGATTATGCTTTGCTCTATCAGCCCAAAGATGCATCAAACGGAAAGTACGATGCCTCGATGCCTCAGTGCGGTGATTTTTTTTTATTTCCTGATCTGCCGCAGCAGTTTGTGAAAAAAAAATCACAAAAGCTTGGAAAAACAGCAAAAACTGTTATGTTAACCCCCATTACAGTGACAGTGATATTAACCCCTCCTGTTCCTCCCACAGAACATGCTGTTCTGATGTGAGTGACATTCCGTATTTTCACTATGATTTACCTGTCCCCTCCCCCGATGCCTGCGCAGGCGAGCAGCTGTGTAAACCATAGTCAGCCGCCGGCGTCTCAATATCAATCAAGTCCCATTATTCGGCCGAACCTGAAGTTTTATGGCTGTTTACCTGCGGAGACGGCACCAGAATCAATTATCCGGAAATCTACATGAGAAGCAGAGTGGACGATACAAGCAATGTCCGGGGCAGAATGTTCTACTTCAGACGCACAGGACAGTGCGGTTATCAGATGTACAGGACAGTGCGGTTATCAGATGTACAGGACAGTGCAGATATCAGATGTACAGGACAGTGCGGATATCAGATGTACAGGACAGTGCGGTTATAAGATGTACAGGATAGTGCGGTTATCAGATGTACAGGATAGTGTGGTTATCAGATGTACAGGACAGTGCGGTTATCAGATGTACAGGACAGTGCAGATATCAGATGTACGGGACAGTGCGGTTATCAGATGTACGGGACAGTGCGGTTATCAGATGTACAGGACAGTGCAGATATCAGATGTACAGGACAGCGCGATTATCAGATGTACAGTACAGTGCGGTTATAAGATGTGCAGGACAGTGTGGATATCAGATGTACAGGACAGTGTTGATATCAGATGTACAGGACAGTGCGGTTATCAGATGTACAGGACAGTGTGGTTATAAGATGTGCAGGACAGCACTGTCCTGTACATCTGATATCCACACTGTCCTGCACATCTTATGGCCGCACTGTACTGTACATCTGATAACCGCACTGTCCTGTACATCTGATAACCGCACTGTTTTGTACATCTGATAACCGCACTGTCCTGTATATCTGATAACCTCACTGTTCTGTACATCAGATGTACAATACAGTGCGATTATCAGATGTACAGGACAGTGCGGTTATCATATGTACAGGACAGTGCGGTTATCAGATGTACAGGACAGTGCGGTTATCAGATGTACAGGACAGTGCGGTTATCAGATGTACAGGACAGTGTGGTTATCAGTTCCCAATGCAGTTTAGAAAACCAGTAGCGAATTCACGATGCAATTTTGGCGTCACGAACAGGATATCTATTTTGTTATTTCTATTGAAGGCCTACAACATCTGCAGATTCCCTACAAATGACTTTTTGACTGTTATCCTCGGCCAAAACTGTGCCATCGGACGTGCTGGCGTAAGAGGGGGTAATCGACCATCTTGGCTTATGTCTTCTCGCAGCCACCGTGGGAAAAGAAGGGACTGGCCAGCCCAAGAGCGGGAAACTAAGACACTGCACACCAGGATCCTCCCACCTTACCAGACAGAATTAGCCAGACTGGACAGAGCTTAATGATGTGGGGCGATGAGCCTAAAGTCTGAGAGTCCATCGCTGGGATCCAGGCAGCCCTGGAGAAGCGGGCAACTGAAGGAACAGGAGTGTCTGCCACACTAGTCGACGCAGTGGAGGAAACAGGAGATTCCACTTTGCCACTCAGTGCTTTGGCCCCCCACTCCTGAACCTGGGGGTTCCAGCCTACATGGTGGCCAATGCCTGGAATAGCTGGGAATATAAGAAGGCCAATGAGGAGTGTGTCATGTAGGTCCTGGACTATCCGCAGCCGGGTGATCCACAGCCGGAGAAATGACTGTGGACTGTCGTGTGGTTCTCCCTGGAGCATGGGAGTGGGTTCATTGCCAATGAGGAGACACACAAGGAACTATTCTTCATCCCAGGTCGGTGTAGCGGAGCTACCTCCCTCAGGCCTGACAAAGCCTCTATGCTGGGGATCCTGTGGAGTATAGCCCCATGGGCTCTGCTATGGGCCGTTTCGCCACCAGAGTGACCCTCCTATCCAAGCCCCTGCTCCCAGCATGGGAATACTGGCCAGAGGATCCAAGAGCATCGTCTTGGGTGTGCTACCTGCAGGAGACATAAGAGGGAGTTCTACGGTTCCTGGATAGGCCGCAGCCGCCATCGGAGGCACTAATCTGGGGCCTACCTCCACTGCCTCTGACCCACATAGGGTCCAGAGTGGCCCCGACCTTCTCTTACTCCCCCCTGACCGCCCCAACACCAGCTGCCATCAAGCTACCGCCAGAGGCATTGCTTCCACAGCCTTTGCAACCGGAGGTGTTGGGCTTCCCAGCCCTGGCAGGAGGTTCTTAGTGGAGGAGAGCCCCTGCTGCCAGGCCACAGGTAGCTGCACCAAGGCAGGAGTGTCCCCTAATGAGCTTTACCAGCTCCAGCAGCAAAGAGGACTTTAGGTCCCTCATCTGAGGAGACTTCATGAGGAAAAATCATGGAATACTGGAGCCACAACGTGGACTGCATCTGACAGGTGAGAGAATTGTTGGCCTTTTTATTTTTGTTGCCCCATTCTGTCTCTTACCCAGAAGAGCACAGCTTGTTATGACTCCGCCCAAAACAACTACCTCCAAGTTGCACCCATTCCCCTTTTTTACCCTTCTCAGGTTATATGGGAACTAAACGTGCACTATGGGTTCTAACTAAGATACCAATGATACTGCATTGATTCTGTACTACCACATGAGATTAGTAGTTGGAGCCTCATCTATGTGTTCTGTGAGCACGTGCCATTGATCATCCATAGGGAGTCTTCCTTGTGAAGCAGCTCGTAGAGCACCATAACTCCTTGCAGTTTATACACTGGGTATTATGAGGGGGTCAATGGCCAAAAGTACCCACTCAAAGGTACCAGAACTGCTAAAAGCCCAGATACCAGACCAAATCCAGCAGAGAAAGGCAAAGCAAAGTATCTGTGCTGACCTGCCAGTGCACCCCAAAACCTGCTGGAGCCAGAGAAAGATCAAATATTATCTGTATGCAAGTTTATAGAAGTAAAACTGTTGAACTTTATGAACTCTGGACTATGTTACTATGTTATTCCTCCAGCTACAACTCCCTTTGATGCTAAAGAGCCTAACCCAGGGGAGCGACAATATCCAGCTAGGAGCACCGTGACACACAGAACTGGTATGGCCACAACATACCACTCGCAATTCCTAATCACTGAGATGCAATCGGCCCTGGGAGGCTGCCCGTTGCAAATACAGAACTGCCCTACACTGTGTGAATGGTCCAGTGACAAGCCCAGAATGTCATCTTCATGGAGGACAATGCTCCAGCTCATCGAGGTCCCATCATTAGGGAACGGCTGCTGGAGACTGGGGGACCTCACATGGAGCGGCTGCTGGAGACTGGAGGACCTCACATGGAGCAGCTGCTGGAGACTGGAGGACCTCTCATGGAGCGACTGCTGGAGACTGGAGGACCTCACATGGAGCGGCTGCTGGAGACTGGAGGACGTCACATGGAGTGGCTGCTGGAGACTGGAGGACATCACATGCAGCGGCTGCTGGAGACTGGAGGACCTCACATGGAGCGGCTGCTGGAGACTGGAGGACCTCACATGGAGCGGCTGCTGGAGACTGGAGGACCTCACATGGAGCGGCTGCTGGAGACTGGAGGACCTCACATGGAGCGGCTGCTGGAGACTGGAGGACCTCACATGGAGTGGCTGCTGGAGACTGGGGGACCTCACATGGAGCGGCTGCTGGAGACTGGGGACTTCACATGGAGCGGCTGCTGGAGACTGGAGGACCTCACATGGAGCGGCTGCTGGAGACTGGGGGACCTCACATGGAGCGGCTGCTGGAGACTGAGGACCTCACATGGAGTGGCTGCTGGAGACTGGAGGACCTCACATGGAGCGGCTGCTGGAGACTGGAGGACCTCACATAGAGTGGCTGCTGGAGACTGGGGGATCTCACATGGAGCGGCTGCTGGAGACTGGAGGACCTCACATGGAGCGGCTGCTGGAGACTGGGGGACCTCACATGGAGCGGCTGCTGGAGACTGGAGGACCTCACATGGAGCGGCTGCTGAAGAATGAGGGACCTCACATGGAGCAGCTGCTAGAGACTGGAGGATCTCACATGGAGCGGCTGCTGAAGAATGAGGGACCACACATGGAGCAGCTGCACTTTCTCCAGACCTGATCCCATTGATAACCTATGGGATCAGCTGAGTCACCGTGTAGAGGGTCGTAACTCTATACCTCAGAACCTGAGGGCCGCCCTTCAGGAGTAAGATGCCTCAGCAGACAATAAGATGACTTGTGAATAGCAGGAGACGTCGTTGTCAAGCTGGAATTGATGCTCAAGACCACAGGACAAGTTATTAAGACACTGACATTGTGTGGCGGTATATCCAGTACTGGGGTCGGTGAGACACTAACATTGTGTAGCGGTATACTCAGCACTGGGGTCGGCTTCTGTTTCCATAAATTGTATGAGATTAGCAGATCACCATTGCTGCTTCTACGTAAATGTCCGACTTTCATGATATAATATCACTGAAGCCGGAACTTTTTACGTTTTCCATAAATTTCACCCAAAAGCCAAATATCCCGAACTTTTTGTAGTCTATCTATCTATCTATCTATCTATCTATCTATCTATCTATCTATCTATCAATCTATCTATCTATCTATCTATCTATCTATCTATCTATCAATCTATCTATCTATCTATCTATCTATCTCTCCCTGTTATGTGTCAGTGCACTGTTGTGAGGAGGAGGGGGTTAAGGACGCTATCTCTGTGTGGAGTCCTGTGGTATTGATTTTCCTGTGTCAGATACAAGGAGCTATAGACACTTCTATCAGATTCCCATCATTACATTTCTCTCACCACATCCCGTTGATAAGGTCTGAACATCTATTGGTGCTGCTTCATTCTCACCAGTATAGATTCATACTGGGGGTCCCACACCTCCCAGTACAGGGTGATGATGTGTCTTGCACTGATGAAGCGAGGAACCAAAGCCATGAGAAACTAAAGGTTGAATCTGAGGCCACTGAGAACCGACAGAAGATCAACACCAAGACCCCAAATCTATCTATCTATCTATCTATCTATCTATCTATCTATCTATCTATCTATCTATCTATCTATCTATCTCATATCTATTATCTATCTATCTCATATCTATCTATCTATCTATCTATCTATCTATCTATCTATCTATCTATCTATCTATCTATCTGTCTCATATCTATTATCTATCTATCTATCTATCTATCTATCTATCTATCTATCTATCTATCAATCTTGCTCCTTCACTGGGTTATCGGCAGCACATTTACACATTTACGATCAACACGTACGAGTGTTACTATAAATGCTTATTAGTATAATCTGTACTATAATCGGCCGCTGTAAAGGGCCCTTTCGTCAGAATAATACCGCCACACAGAACCCAAATCAGTCATCAGACAAACAGATCCAGGGGATATCACACGATCACATTGCCTCTTTCCTGTCCAGTTTGTATAAGGCTCAACTACAGGAGATGTCAGCTGTACCAGAGACATCCAGTCCTGCTGTCACTCACCTCTCTGCTGTCACTCATCTCTCTTCTGTCACTCATCTCTCTTCTGTCACTCATCTATCAGTTGTCACTCAGCTCTCTGCTGTCACTCACCTCTCCGCTGTCACTCACCTCTCTGCTGTCACTCACCTCTCTGCTGTCACTCACCTCTCTGCTGTCACTCACCTCTCTTCTGTCACTCACCTTTCTTCTGTCACTCACCTTTCTGCTATCACTAATCTCTCTGCTGTCATTCATCTCTCGGCTGTCACTCATCTCTCTTCTGTCACTCACCTTTTCTTCTGTCACTCACCTCTCTGCTGTCACTCACCTCTCTGCTGTCACTCATCTCTCTTCTGTCACTCACCTTTCTTCTGTCACTCACCTTTCTGCTATCACTAATCTCTCTGCTGTCACTCACCTCTCTTCTTTCACTCACCTCTCTTCTGTCACATCTCTCTGCTGTCACTCACCTCTCTTCTTTCACTCATCTCTCTGCTATCACTCATCTCTCTGCTGTCACTTATCTCTCTGCTGTCACTCACCTCTCCGCTGTCACTCACCTCTCCGCTGTCATTCGCCTCTGTGCTGTCACTCATCTCGCTGCTGTCACTCACCTCTCTGCTGTCACTCACCTCTCTTCTGTCACTCACCTCTCTGCTATCACTCATCTCGCTGCTGTCACTCACCTCTCTGCTGTCACTCACTCTCTTCTTTCACTCACCTCTCTGCTGTCATTCATCTCTCTGCTGTCACTCACCTCTCTTCTTTCACTCATGTCTCTGCTATCACTCATCTCTCTGCTGTCACTCATCTCTCTGCTGTCACTCACCTCTCTTCTGTCACTCACCTCTCTGCTGTCACTAACCTTTCTGCTATCACTAATCTCTCTGCTTTCACTCACCTCTCTTCTTTCACTCACCTCTCTGCTGTCACTCACCTCTCTGCTGTCACTCATCTCTCTGCTGTCACTCACCTTTCTTCTGTCACTCACCTTTCTGCTATCACTAATCTCTCTGCTGTCACTCACCTCTCTTCTTTCACTCACCTCTCTTCTGTCACTCATCTCTCTGCTGTCACTCACCTCTCTTCTTTCACTCATCTCTCTGCTGTCACTCATCTCTGTGCTGTCACTCATCTCGCTGCTGTCACTCACCTCTCTGCTGTCACTCACCTCTCTTCTGTCACTCACCTCTCTGCTATCACTCATCTCGCTGCTGTCACTCACCTCTCTGCTGTCACTCATCTCGCTGCTGTCACTCACCTCTCTGCTGTCACTCACTCTCTTCTTTCACTCACCTCTCTGCTGTCATTCATCTCTCTGCTGTCACTCACCTCTCTTCTTTCACTCATCTCTCTGCTATCACTCATCTCTCTGCTGTCACTCATCTCTCTGCTGTCACTCATCTCTCTGCTGTCACTCATCTCTCTGCTGTCACTCACCTCTCTTCTGTCACTCACCTCTCTTCTGTCACTCACCTTTCTGCTGTCACTCACCTTTCTGCTATCACTAATCTCTCTGCTTTCACTCACCTCCGCGATGTCACTCACCTCTCTGCTGTCACTCATCTCGCTGCTGTCACTCACCTCTTCTGATGTCACTCATCTATCTGCTTTCACTCATCTCTCTGCTGTCGCTCATCTCTCTGCTATCTCTCATCTCTTCGCCGTCACTCATCTCACTGCTGTCACTTACCTCTCTGCTGTCACTCATCTCGCTGCTGTCCACTCACCTCTCTGATGTCACTCATCTCTCTGCTTTCACTCATCTCTCTGCTGTCACTCATCTCTCTGCTATCACTCATCTCTCCGCCGTCACTCATCTCTCTGCTGTCACTCACCTCTCCGCCGTCACTAACCTCTCTGCTGTCAGTCACCTCTCTGCTATCACTCATCTCTCTGCTATCACTCATCTCTCTGCTGTCATTCATCTCTCTTTTGTCACTCATCTCTCCTCTGTCACTCACCTCTCTGCTATCACTCATCTCTCTGCTATCACTCATCTCTCTTTTGTCACTCATCTCTCCTCTGTCACTCACCTCTCTGCTGTCACTCATCTCTCTGCTGTCACTCATCTCTCTGGTGTCACTCATCTTTCTGCTGTCACTCACCTCTCCACTGTCACTCATCTCTCTGCTGTCACTCATCTCTCTGCTGTCACTCATCTCTTTGCTGTCACTCATCTCTCTGCTGTCACTTACCTCTCCGCTGTCACTCATCTCTCTGCTGTCACTCATCTCTCTGCTATCACTCATCTTTCTGCTGTCACTCACCTCTCCACTGTCACTCATCTCTCAGCTGTCACTTATCTCTCTGTGTTCACTCATCTCTCAGCTGTCACTTAATCTCTGTGCTGTCACTCATCTCTCTGCTGTCACTCATCTCTCCGCCGTCACTCACCTCTCCACTGTCACTCATCTCTCAGCTGTCACTTATCTCTCTGTGTTCACTCATCTCTCAGCTGTCACTTATCTCTGTGCTCTCACTCATCTCTCTGCTGTCACCCATCTCTCTGCTGTCACCCATCTCTCTGCTGTCACTCATCTCTCTGCTGTCACTCATCTCTCTGCTGTCACTCACCTCTCTGCTGTCACTCATCTCTCTGCTGTCACCCCTGTCACTCATCTCTCTTTTGTCACTCATCTCTCTGGTGGTCACTCATCTCTCTGCTATCACTCATCTCTCTTTTGTCACTCAGCTCTCTGCTGTCACTCATCTCTCTGCTGTCACTTACCTCTCCGCTGTCACTCATCTCTCAGGCTGTCACTTATCTCTCTGCTATTACTCATCTCTCTGCTGTCACTCACCTCTCCACTGTCACTTATCTCTCTGCTGTCACTCATCTCTCTGCTGTCACTCACCTCTCTTCTTTCACTCATCTCTCTGCTATCACTCATCTCTCTGCTGTCACTCATCTCTCTGCTGTCACTCATCTCTCTGCTGTCACTCACCTCTCTTCTGTCACTCACCTTTCTGCTGTCACTCACCTTTCTGCTATCACTAATCTCTCTGCTTTCACTCACCTCTCTTCTTTCACTCACCTCTCTGCTGTCACTCACCTCTCTGCTGTCACTCATCTCTCTGCTGTCACTCACCTCCGCGATGTCACTCACCTCTCTGCTGTCACTCATCTCGCTGCTGTCACTCACCTCTCTGATGTCACTCATCTATCTGCCTTTCACTCATCTCTCTGCTGTCGCTCATCTCTCTGCTATCTCTCATCTCTCCGCCGTCACTCATCTCGCTGCTGTCACTTACCTCTCTGCTGTCACTCATCTCGCTGCTGTCACTCACCTCTCTGATGTCACTCATCTCTCTGCTTTCACTCATCTCTCTGCTGTCACTCATCTCTCTGCTATCACTCATCCTCTGCTGTCACTCACCTTCCACTGTCACTATCTCTCCACTGTCACTTATCTCTCTGCTGTCACTCATCTCTCTGCTGTCACTCATCTCTCTGGTGTCACTCATCTCTCTGCTGTCATTCATCTCTCTGCTGTCACTCACCTCTCCACTGTCACTTATCTCTCTGCTGTCACTCATCTCTCTGCTGTCACTCATCTCTCAGCTGTCACTTATCTCTCTGCTATCACTCATCTCTCTGCTGTCACTCACCTCTCTGATGTCACTCATCTCTCTGCTATCACTCATCTCTCTGCTGTCATTCATCTCTCTTTTGTCACTCATCTCTCCTCTGTCACTCACCTCTCTGCTGTCACTCATCTCTCTGCTGTCACTCATCTCTCTGGTGTCACTCATCTCTCTTTTGTCACTCATCTCTCTGCTGTCACTCATCTCTCTGCTGTCACTCATCAGACATCATATAGTACATGAAAATCTCTTTCAAACAAAGCCATAACCAGCCCCGGACCTCACATGGATCCAGAGATCTCCACATTTTTTGCTCTTTTTGCTCTGCTAGATTTATTACAAGTTGGCAGCTCAGAGGGTGTGTCCTGTCTTCTGCAGCAGGTGGCAGTTGAAGGATTGCACAAGGCATGTGCGTTCACCTTCATGGGAGGACAGAGAAATTGGAAAAAGAATAAACAGCAGGTGGCGCCTTTTCCAAGCCTTTTACAAGCACTCTATTTCTGTGTGTACTGTACCTTTAAGACAATAGAATTGGGCACGCGACAATAGAAGTGGTCACACCTTGTGGACGCTGTAGGGTTGCACCCCTTGTATTGAGTCCTATGTGGGGTCAGGTTACAAACAGGAGGAGCTCAGAGCACCTTATGGTCAGTCAGTGTGTGGTAGGTTGTGGCTGAGCTGAGAAGCATCCACCGCTGGTTTCTGTACAGTGAGGTGGATCCATGTTTGGGGCTGGACCTGATGTGAGAGCTGTAGAGACCAGCAGTTGAGTGGTGCTCGACCACCGTCCATGATGTCTGCCTGCCCTGGACTACTACTGACTGGACCCAGTGAGGACAACACCCTGAGTAATGCAACTACTTGTAGCCTGGAGGCTGGGGTACCATGAAGATGTCATTGGTTCCACTCAGAGGTGCCCGACCCTCTCACCAGGGAAAAGAAGGGAAATGGATGAATAAAGGGATGGTAAGAAAGTATAAAGGGAAAAGGAAAGACAAGGGAGGAAGTGGAGGGTAAGAGGAAGGTTGAGGAAAGGAAAATGGAAAGCAGAAGAAGGTGAAATGAAAGGCATGAAAATCAAGGAAAAAAGGAGGAGTGGTGAGGAGAAGGGAAGAGGAGTTCAAGAGTAAGGTAAAGGAAAGGGGATGGGAGGGATGGAAAGGAAGTATAATGGGAAAAGGATAAGGAAGTGGAGGGTAAGAGGATGGTTGAGGAAAAACGGAAAGTGGAAGAAGGTGAAAGGAAAGGAATAAGGTGGAAATCAAGGGAACAGGAGGAGTGGTGAGGAGAAGGGAAGAGGAGTGCAAGAGTAAGGCAAAGGAAGGGGATGGGAGGGATGGAAAAGGAAGGTGTAAGGGATGGGAAATGGAAAGGCAAGGAAGGAAGTCGAAGGTAAGAGGATGAGGTTGAGGAAAGGAAAAGTAGAAGGTAAAAGGAAAGGCATGGGAGAAAGGGAAGAGGAGGAGGAAAACAAATGAACAGGAGGAGTGGTTTGGAGAAGGGAAGGGGAGTGCAAGAGTAAGGTAAGAGGAAGAGAGGGATGGGAAGCGAAGGTGTTAGAGATGGGAAATGGAAAGGCAAGGGAGAAAGCGAAGAGTAAAAAAAACTGTTAAGGAAATAAACGGCAAAAGGAGAGGAAGGTGAAAGGAAAAATATGGGGGAAGGGAGGGAAGGGAGGAGTGGTGAGGAGAAGGGAAGGGGACTGCAAGAGTAAGCTAAGGGGAAGACAGGGATGGGAAAGGTAAAAGGCAATAGAGGAAGTAGAAGGTAAGAGACAGAAGGGGAGCATTGGGGAAAGGGAAATAGAAAGGAGGGAAAGGAAATAGCAAGGGAAAGAGAAAAGAAAGGCATTTGGGAAAGGGAGGTAAATACAAAGAAAGTACAGGCAAGGAGGAAAGTAGAGGATACGTGTTGAAGAGGGAAGGGGAATGCAGGGGTAAGGTAAAGGAAAGGGTGAGGAAAGAGTCAGAGAATCAAAGAGGAGAAACAGGGAGGGAGAGCGGGAGGTAAAAGGAAAGGGTAGAACAGGGGAGGGAAGAGATACGAAAGTCTGTTAGTGCCCCATTCATCAGAAGAATAGCAGATGGTGTTATAGCCCCACAGCTGTAGGATGGAGGCGTGTAGACTGCAGTGTAGAGAAGCCCCTCTACCCCCTGAGAAGCAGCACTCTATGGTATGTGATGGTTGTAGGGCCACATGGCAGATTTTGCACTAGGGTCCCGTCCTCTATGATTGATATCATGCAATGTCCCGGTTGAGGCTCATCAGCTTTGTTTATAGCTGTCTGGATAAAGCGGGGTTAATACATTATTTACAGGGGA
Organism: Rhinella marina; assembly: GCA_900303285.1. Taxonomy (NCBI): domain Eukaryota; kingdom Metazoa; phylum Chordata; class Amphibia; order Anura; family Bufonidae; genus Rhinella; species Rhinella marina. The sequence continues at coordinate 29,101 of ONZH01002280.1, forward strand.
GATCCCTGGAGAAATCATTCAAATGCTATTTCCAGAACGAGCCGTTCCTCCAGTGACATCCGCTAAAAGTCAGCGAGTCGCCAGGGACAGATCAGAGACTTCATCAGCCCGTGACTTTCAATACCCTGGCTTCTTATTGATCTGTCTCTGGGGCCACCAGCTTTGTGCCTTATGTCCTGTGAGGGGGACGCAGTGAGGTGACCTCCCCCGGACACCATCTACGCGCTCATGTTTCCCTACTAGAAGCATGAGTTTTGTATGACAGCCATATGTGAAAATTCTCCAACCTGGTTATGGGTAGGGGAAGGGCAGTGACAACCGATCTCATCAGTCACTGGCCTGACAACTGAGCAGAGTATTTACTACACTAAAACTACAAACCTGCATGAGGATAGGGGAAGATATACAGTACAGCTATAGGGCTTACTCGGTTGCACAAAGCCCCCCAGAGGATCTATAGTCGTAGATGGAGTAGCAAGATGAAGATGTCCACTAGTGTTGCAATTACCCCCTTCATTGACCTAGACCACCAAGGTTATATTTAAACCTTTCACTTCTCCCAGACCTCCAGGGATGTGATCATTACTTTGCTCACTACCCTATACCAGAAGGGATGATATTATTGACCTATTCATTGTCCTAGACCACCAAGGTTTTTATTAAACGTTTCATTGCCTAAGCCCATCAAGGATGCTGTCATTGATCCCTTCATGGACCTTGTCCAACATATTGAGAACTTTATTGCCCCAGACCAGCAGGGATCTTATTTATACCTTCACTGTTGTGGGATGTAATAATTAAAGGGGTTTCCCACTATTAAATCTATCCAAAAGCTGAAAAGTATCTGATCAAACAGAGATATTACTATGAACCTCTTTAGTGACCTAGACCACCAGAGATATTACTATTAACCTCTTTAGTGACCTAGATTGCCAGAGATATTACTATGAACCTCTTTAGTGACTTAGACCACCAGAGATATTACTATTAACCTCTTTAGTGACCTAGACCACCAGAGATATTACTATTAACCACTTTAGTGTTCTAGACCACCAGAGATATTACTATTAACCTCTTTAGTGACCTAGACCACCAGAGATATTACTATAAACCTCTTTAGTGACCTAGACCACCAGAGATATTACTATAACCTCTTTAGTGACCTAGACCACCAGAGATATTACTATTCAACTATTTAGTGATCTAGACCACCAGAGATATTACTATTAACCTCTTTAGTGACCTAGACCACCAGAGATATTACTATTAACCTCTTTAGTGGCCTAGACCCCAGAGATATTACTATGAACCTCTTTAGTGACCTAAACCACCAGAGATATTACTATAAACCTCTTTAGTGACATAGACACCAGAGAATATTACTATTAACCTCTTTAGTGATCTAGACCACCAGAGATATTACTATTAACCTCTTTAGTGACCTAGACCACCAGAGATATTGCTATAAACCTCTTTAGTGGCCTGGACCACCAGAGATATTACTATGAACCTCTTTAGTGACCTAGACCACCAGAGATATTAGTATTAACCTCTTTAGTGACCTAGACCACCAGAGATATTACTATAAACCTTTTTAGTGGCCTAGATCACCAGAGATATTACTATAAACCTTTTTAGTGGCCGAGACCACCAGAGATATTACTAGTAACCTCTTTAGTGACCTAGACCACCAGAGATATTACTATGAACCTCTTTAGTGACCTAGACCACCAGATATATTACTATAAACCTCTTTAGTGACCTAGACCACCAGTTATATTACTATAAACCTCTTTAGTGACCTAGACCACCAGAGATATTACTATTCAATTATTTACTGAGTTAGACCACCAGAGATATTACTATTAACCTCTTTAGTGACCTAGACCACCAGAGATATTACTATTAGCCTCTTTAGTGATCTAGACCAGTAGAGATATTACTATAAACCTCTTTAGTGACCTAGACCAACAGATATATTACCATTAACCTCTTTAGTGACCTAGACCACCAGATATATTACTATTAAGCCCTTTAGTGACCTAGACCACCAGAGATATTACTATAAACCTCTTTAGTGATCTAGACCACCAGAGATATTACTGTAAACCTCTTTAGTGACCTAGACCACCAGAAATATAAGTATAACCATTTTAATGCCTTACATCACAGGAGATATTGTCAGGGTCTCCGGACTGATACATTTTCATTACATTGATACATTGTAACAAACATGGAACACGAGTTGCTGATGTGCTTACCTCACAGGGGATTGTCTATACTCAGCTTTGAGAAGTATTAATTAGTCTGAACATGTTTGTAGCCTCTGGAGAATCCCATTCTCTGACACCAAGCAAAGATCCTGAAATGCAAAGTTTTATTAAAAAGTTACAGAACTTTTTATTATACCTTGATGAAGCAATAGACAATTTCTTTGATGCCGGTAGGTATTCCAGCAACATCTCATCATTTTAAGGACGTTGTAAAGTCTTTATTTTTTTTTATTCACTTCAAAGACAAGGTCCGCAGTTAAAGGGGCTGAAGTCTGACAGGTGTAAAGACTGTGCTTCCTGTCAACATGTGCCCACTCCCACCGGGTCTAAGAGGCGACTGATCTTCTGGTGCTAATACATATTCAGTGTGAGCGCTCCTCACCTTGGCTCATTACAGCTGATGGATGGCACAGGGCCGCTTCACTGCAAACACTTAATAGGAAATCCTTCTCTGTTGTTTATTTCCCAGCATGGCTGACAGGGAGGGGGGTTACCTCGATTAAATATTGCGGGACAATAAATCAGAACCCCGGCCTCTCATACTTAAAGGAAAGGAACTGGAAGGAAAGTTTATATTATTAGTCTAAAGTTCAAATTAGCTGCTGTGATTTCTAAAAGGGAGGAGAAAAAAGTTTTGAAAGGATCCGTATTAGAGGTGAGTGAATCTTTTGAGATTCAGTTTGTTTCAGGTTCGCTGAATTTTTTTAAAAAGCTCGGTTCTCTACAAACACACTGAACACTGCTATTGACAATTTACTTTAGGTAAAATGTAGTATTGGCTCCGGAAGGATTTCTGCCTACTGTGTTACGTGCATTTAAATATGCAGACTCCAAAAAGACCTTTAAAACACAGTTGGAAACCTGGTAAGAGATTATTCTCCCCTCCACCCACAACAGCAATATAACGATGCAGTAAAGGTAGTAATATTTATGGCTATAGTGTAATATGCGTATATGGTGGTGATTTTACTTTTCGTGTTAGTCGTTCCAATTCCACTGGTGGTGGTTCCAGTTTTACTGGTGATAGTGGTAGTTCCACTGCTATTGGCAGTTATTCTAGTTCCAGTGGCGGCTGTTCAACTATTACCTCTTCGACTGGTGGTGGTTCCACTTTCACTGGTGGTAATGGTGGTTTAAATCCCATTGGCAGTTATTTAACTTCCATGGAGATGGTTTGACCTTTACCACTTCCACTGGTTAAGGATTTACTTTCACTGGTGATGGTTCAATATCCACTGGTGGTGGTTTTATTTTCACTGGATGTGGTGCTTCCACTTCTACTTGTGGTTGTTTAATTTTATTGGTAGTGGTTTT
>ONZH01002281.1:0-255516 GCA_900303285.1 Rhinella marina
TATCCAGCAGTGCCGGATTCAGTGAATTACGGCGGGCTGTTCTCTGCTGAACTGTCTGACAGAATCACTAACCCAGATGTGAAGGTAGCCTAATACAGCGCCACATACCTTGTACATCCAGTGACTTCTCCTTAGATGTAGATGTTCTCTTTCTTTATCTTCTCCATTCAGACCAGACAGCAATGATGATTTTGAGAGTTTGACAGACATCTGTTACCTATTTTTCCATCATCCTCCCACCTTTTCAACATCCCATCACGCTGAGATGCTGTGCTCCCCAAAACTATACTGCAAAAACAGATAAACCCCCTGAAAATACTAGTTACACAAAGATAGTGCCCCTTCAATAATTATTGGAACACAATGCTCTAAAAAATAACTGCTTCCAGCAAATAGTGCCCCTGACACTAATAGTGTAACCATAATGTACCCCAAAAATAACTGTGCTAAGCTGATACTATGCCAGGGTGCCCCCCACAATAATAGTGCTCCCCAAAATCCTAAAAATAGTAATAATTCTGTGCCAGAGTGTACATAGTAGTAATAGTTCTCCTACAGTGCCCCCAACAGTAATTGTGTCCCAGAACTAATTATGCTCCCATAGTCCCCCAGTTGTAATAAAGCCCCTGGTAGTAATAATTCTCTTTATAATGTGTGACAGTAGAAGGACGCCCCCTTATAATGTGCGCCAGTACAGAAAAATGCTCTATTGTGTGGCAGTAAAAAAACAAACAAAAAAAAAACCTCCTCTTAGTGCCCCCAGTAGAGCCAATATCCCCAGAGTGCCTCATGTGTTCCAGTGACCTGTACTGTGTGCCACTACAAAAAACACTTAGTGTTCCCAGTTGAGCTGAGGTGCCCAAAGTGCCCCTATAATTTGTGCCAGTATAAAATACTCCTATATAGTGCCCCCAGAAGATGCCCCCATAGTGCTCCTCCCCGTCCCCATAATGCTCTCCATAATGTGCCAGTATAAAATGCCTCTATAGACTGCCACACATAGATGCACCCATAATGCTTCTCTCCCCCTTTCCCCATAGTGGTACCAAAATGAGTGCCAGTATTTAGGGCCCCCAGTAGATGCCACTATAGTGCGCCCCATAATGTGTGCCAGTATATAGGGTCCCCAGTAGATGCCCCCATAGTGCTCCTCCCCCCCTTTCTCCATAGTGCCCCCTCATAATGTGTGCCAGTATATAGGGTCCCCTGTAGATGCCCCCATGGTGCTCCACCCTTCTCCATAGTGCCCCCACCCCCCTTCTTACCATAACTATACTAAAAATAATGAAAACAATAAACCTGCACACTTAGGCTACTTTCACACTAGCGTTTTATAATTCCGGTATTGAGTTCCGTCATAGGGGCTCAATACCGGAATAAAACGCTTCAGTTTTGTCCCCATTCATTGTCAATGGGGACAAAGCTGAACTGAAGACAACGGAGGCTCCTGAAAGCATTCCGTTCCGTCTTCAGACCGGAGAACAAACCGCAGCATGCTGCGGTTTTCTCTCCGGTCCAGGCATCCGCACCAAGATGTATCCGTCATGACCCCTAATGAAAGTCAATGGGGACGGATTCGTTTGGTGTGATACAATGGTGAACGGATCCATCCTCCATTGACTTTCAATGGAGTTCATGACGGATCCGTCACCTGCACACATACAGACATAAAGATATACACCTAAACATACACAGACATATACAGTACACATACATACTTACATGCTCCAGGCAGGTCTCCACAGCGCAGGAGGAGCAGGACGGCGCGCACATAGGACGATTCCACCCAGCGCCCAGCAGCAGCTTATAAGAGGAACAGGCAAGGGAAACGCCTCTCCTCTGCCCCTCCACACCATTCATCTGTAACTCTGTCCTGAGGACGGCGATACAGATGAATATAGAGATGGAAGCGCTCATCATCACTTCTGCTGCCCTGCCGCCGGTAATAAAGGGCCCCCCTCGCGCACTGGGCCCCTGTGCAGCCAAACCACTTTTGGTGGCACAGTAGGGGGCAGTATTACTAATGAGGGCATTCTAGAAGGGAATTAATATTGGTGGGACTATGAGGAGCACTATTACTATGGGGGGCAATGATATTTCTTCAGGATAGTATTTGAGGGTATTGGGGGGCACAGCCAGCAGCAGGATAACACTGTGGGAACTCCAGGTTGGGGGATGATGAAATGTGAGGAAGCTAAGATATCTGTGTGTCACACTCCACAGAGACGAGGCGGCAGAGAGAAGGTGTCTGGACCAAAATGGAGAAGATGATGACAGAGAAGATCAGCGGAGACGTCACCTGGAGGCACTGGAAGTGAAAAGTAGGTGCTGCTGCGGAAGGGGGGGCGGGCGGTTGACTTAGAGAATTGGACCATATGCATATCTGAATCAGGCTTGTCTATGGTTTTTACATTCATTTTTATTAGAGAATATTTGGACTGTGGTCCTTTCCAAAAAAATAAAAGTAGAATCGGGTTGCATAAAACAGTAGCAGTCAGGGTCCGGGCTGTAACACATGAAAACAGGCGTCTCTCTTCATCAGACAGAATATATAAAATATAAATCTGCTCTTGTATAGGTATCAGCGCAGAATCAGGCGGCAGCATTGTTTGCTCTCTTGATAAAGTGTCCATCGTCCCTCAGGCCAGTGGATCTCCAGCATTACTCTATATCCTTCCTATAAGACAGAAGGGACAGAAATATAACCTCATATTGTAACTAGTGCACAGTCCTCCTGTTAGTGGCTGCAGTCAATAGATGGGTGGATGTCTCATTAACCACTGGAGTTACATTAACAATCACAGGGTGAGAGCAGTGAGCCAATCTACACTTTCGTTACACACGGATTTGCTGCAAAATTCTGCACATAAAGGGGTGTTCCTGTCTGGACATATTGGTAGTATATGCCATAAATGTCCAATAGTTCAACAGTCCAGTTATATCCAGTGGCTTACAGGTGATATCTCTAATAGGAGTCATTCACTCGCTCTTTTCTTCTCCATCTGGCCCAGAATGCCATGAAGACTTCTTCCAGCCACAATGTCATACTCAGACATCTTTGGCTCATTGCTTGCCGTTCTCTGTACCTTTTCCCCACCTCTATGCTCACAATCCACAGTGCCCTAGATGATAATACTGCCCTCCCCACAGTAACAGTGCCCCTTTGTAGCTCTACACAGTAAAAGTGCCACCAAACTAGTAATGGTCCCCATTGTGCCTCGTAATGTAATATGTGCCCCTATATAATTATTTCCTCCTATGTGCTCCATATAATAATTACGCCCCCTGATATTCCACCATGCAATAATAATGTCCTCTTTGTGTCTCTCTACATTACTGTTATCCACCTTCATGTCTCCTAAGGATGCAGATACATTTGAACCTGGCACTATAAATCTGGACAGGCCCCCTACCCCTCCCGGTCGGTCGCACCTCGTGTGAATGTAATGGTTACTCCACTGCTCATAAGATCTAACACTCGAAACAATACACAGATATTGAGTTGGGTTATTACCAGTTTTGTGCCACTGAGTGGATTTAAATGCTTATTACAATCCATTTTCAGTTCTTCGTAGGCCAGAACCTGGAGGGCCCAGTGTGATGTTCCCAGCAGGCCTGATACAAAACCCCTACAAGTACAGGACATGATGGTTACTGATGAAAAAGCCTGAAGTCTGTGCTGACTGTAGGACATTATAGAGACATTGGTTACCCTGTACAGGAGGGAATTCCTTCCTGCCTGTAGATTGCAGCCAGAGCATGGAACTTGCCTTTATAGTGTAGTCTTGAAGAGTGAACTCCAGCATCATACTGAAGAACTAGATGAGTCTTTTTAACCCATATTGTGTTAGTAATGGAAAGTGTTAAGGCATCTGCATGAAAGAAATGATGGAAGAAATGATCCTCACAAGGTACAAGCCAAGAGTAATAATTACGTTATCTAGAGTCTAAATATGGCGGTGCAATGGTTAACACTAGTGATGAGCGAACCTATGTTTTCAAGTTCGGCGTATAGGTTCCGGTTCTAATTATCAAAGAAAACGGTTATGGATTCCGCCACCAGGGACCATAACAGAATTCTATGACGGCATGTACCACGGAAGCCTATAACACAGTGTAACACAAAGTTCTTCAGAACATAGAAGTGATCACACTGCAGTTATATCCAGTCACTTACAGGTGATGTTTCTGATTGGAATCCTTCACTTTCATGTCTTCTCCATCTGGGACCACCATGATAACTTGTTCCTTCTAAGAATTGTGTCTGCAGAGACTGCAACAGAGACATGTTCGGCTCCTCACTTTTCCATCATCCACCCTACAACCTACACAAACTCCCCATTCTGCCATTTCCCCCAATTCTGTGCCCAATCTTCCCCTATTACTGTACCTACTGCATGACAAGGTGCCCCCAAATATTGTCGTTAATGTTACTTATTGTACTAATTATTAATGTCCCTTGTGCCCTCTCAATAAATATTAATGCCCCTTGTGGCCCAGCACTGGGTTCTGGCATCTTCTAGGTTGCAGGCCAGCTTCTGACCCTGCACCATCACAGCACCAAAATGACTCTCCAGCTGTGCCATACATCTATAGTGCACGGAATAAAAGAGCATCCTTGGTGTATGTGCAGAGCATACCTGCAGAGCAGATCTTTATCAAGTCCAGCAGGTGTAGTAGTAGCAGGGGGGGGAGATGATGCCCCTGTTCAGGTCGGCCACCGGCTTCTTATTCTGGATTTTTCTGAAGAGTTCTCCATCAGTTGTCACCAGGGAGGGAGCAGAAGGTAACAGCTGATACAGATGGAGTGGTCATGTGGATGTCCTGACACTTGCACTGTACAGACGTTATATCAAAGACCGGACTGGGATTCAAATGCATCCAGTGCAACCGAACACGTCTCTCCAGCAGTGCCAAACAAACAGCACACTGCAGCACAAAGTGCCTCCCCAAATAACACAAGGCAGCAACATTGTACTTCTTCTCATGCCTCCCTCATTGGCAGCAGCATTTCCCTGTTTCACACCTCCCCATTGGCAGTTGAATTTTACCCTTTCTACTCCCCTCCCCCACTGACGGAGCATTTCCCCATTCCCACACCTCCCCCATCGACAGGCCAGTTCCCACCCCTCCCCATTGACAATCATTTACCCCTTCCCCATTGACAGAACATTTCCCCCTTCCCACCCCTCCCCATTGACAGAACATTTCCCCCTTCCCATTGATAGAACATTTCCCCCTTCCCATCCCTCCCCATTGACAGAGCATTTCCCCCTTCCCACCCCACCCCATTGACAGAGCATTTCCCCCTTCCCACCCCTCCCCATTGACAGAGCATTTCCCCCTTCCCACCCCTCCCATTGACAGAGCATTTCCCCTTCCCACCCCTCCCCATTGACAGAGCATTTCCCCCTTCCCACCCCTCCCCATTGACAGAACATTTCCCCCTTTCCACCCCTCCCACAATGACTGCAATATTGCCCCTTCCCATCTCCCCTGCTGACAGCAGCACTGTCTTTCTTTCTAGCCCTCCTCTGAAAGCAGCATTGCCCCCTCTTCCCATGTCTCCCCTGCTAACAGCACTATTGTTCTTCTTCCCCTTTCCCCTTTGAGAGCAGCTTTGACCCCCTTCCCATCTCTCTCCCACTGGCAGCAGTATTGTCCTTCTTTATTCATTACTTCTCCTCACAGTAGAATTTCTGCATTCCCACCCCTTTCACTGGCAGCAACATTTCCCCATTTCCACCCCTAGAAGTACAAATGTTGGTGGAGGTGGAAGGGAGAGTGTCAGGAGAACTATCCAGGCTCCTCTCTTCAGATCATCTATTTTCTCCTAATTCCCTCTAAACTACTAGGTGCAGGACCTGTGGTCAAGTGACCAAGATGTCACCACAGGTCCTTCACTTCTTCGGGCCAAGGAAACTGCACTGATATGGCATTGCTGGCATTAGCAGTGCAGTTTAAGCTTCCAAAATGGAAGCGCTCATCTCTCCCTGCCGCTGGTAAGAAAGGGCCCCCCTCCGGCCCTGGGCCGGTTCGGCTGCACAGGCGGTATGTCCGCCCCTGACCATATGACCGAGATCACATAGCCTAGGAAGAGACCTAAGCAGTTAGGGAGTCAGACCCCAGCCAAACTCATATTGACGACCGATCTTGAGGATAGGTCATCAATGTGAAAATCCCAGAGAACCCCTTTAAGATTTTTTTTTTCTAGAAATGTGGAATGTTATACCTCATGATTATTCTATGTATATACCTCCAAATCAGTTATGAACAGAAGACCTCCTGAGCTTAAACCCTGCCATCAACAAGCCAACACCATGTCTTATAGGGAACCCGTCACCACGAAACGCAATGTAATCTGCAGGCAGCATGTTATAGAGCAAAAGGAGCAGAGCTGATTGATGTACAGTTTTGCAGGAATTGATTCCGTAAAACTTGTAATTTATGCATTTATACCTCTGGTCCTTTCATGCACAGGAGTCATGTGGGTGGTCCTATCAGTGACTGACAGCCTTCCCTGTATGCTTAGTCATGCAGAGTTAGCTGTCAGTCACTGAGTGGCTCCACCCACATGACATCGATGCATAAAAAGCAGGAATTTAAATGAATAAATTAGAAGTTTTACAGAAACTTTTCCCATAAAACTATATATCAATCTGCACAGCTCCTCCTGCTCTATAACATGCCGCGTTTCATGGTAACAAATTCCCTTTACTTGGGCTGACACAGCAGGCAATTATCAGGAACAAACCGATAATTGCTCATGTGATGAGGTAAGAGCTACATTTACATGCAGCAGTAATAATTTAAATGTAAGACAGCTTCCTTGCCAGCTTAGACATGGGCACATTCCTCTAATGTGCCCATGTCTCTAAAACACCGGTCTTAGGCTACATGCACACGACAGTGAAAAAAAATGTCAGTTAAAAACAGACACTGTCAGTTTTTCATGGCCATTTTGCATCAGTGTGTGCATCCATTTTCTGGCCATGTGTCCATTTTTAATGTCCGTTTTGCATCCGTTTTGTATCAGTTTTTCATGTCCATTAAAAATGGACATGAAAAATTGATGAATTGGATTGGCAGTTATTTCTTGCCCCCAACTATAATCATGACCCCCATAATGTCCTCCATAGTGCCCCTAACTAAAATAATGTCCCCCACGGTGTAAATAATTTTTTTTATAGTGCCCCAGCTAAAATAATGTCCCCATGTAGGCCCCCTGGTAAAATAATGTCCCCATGTAGGCCCCCTGGTAAAATAATGTCCCCCATAGTGTAGGAATTTTTTTTTATTGTTCCCAACTTTAATAATGTTCCCAATGTAGGCCCCCACATTAAATAATTTCCCCCATGGTTTAAATTAAAGCCCGCACAGCTGCTTTTTTAAGATTAAAAAAAAACAAAAACAAAAAACAAAACCTCACCTTATCCAATTGCTCGCGCTGCAGTAGTCTCTTCTCTCTTCACTGAACAGGACCTGCCGAAGGACCTGCGATGTGCGCAATGACGTCATCGCGCATAACGCAGGTCCATCGGCAGGGCCTGCTCAATGAAGAAACTAGAGACTGCGCAGCGCGAGCAAGTGGGTAGGGTGAGTGGCCATATTGTACCCGTTTTTAACGGCCGTTAGACGGGAGCACTCCTGTCAATCGGCCGTTAAAAACGGCCCCATTCATTTCAATGGGGCAGTCGGCCCGTTGAAACGGCCCAGAAATAGGACAGGTCCTATTTCTGGACGGACGCTATTCACTGGCTGTTAAAAAAACGGCCATGTGAATAGCGCCATAGGCTTTCATTGGTGCTAAAAAAGGCCGTGTGACGGCCGCTACTTAGGCGGCCGTCACATGGCCAATTTTCACTGTCGTGTGCATGAGCCCTTAATAAATGACCCCTAATGATTTTAGAGTCTGCAGCAACGATACTTTCACCTGATGAACAAGCGTTTGCTTTTTCATCTGGTGATTCGTGGCACTTTACATAGGGTAATTATCAGAAACGTGTGTTTGTAGGACGATCCTTCTTGATAATTGCCCCAATTTCCAGCTCGTGTAAAGGGGCCTTAAGCCAACAGCTGTCATAGGATTATTTTATTATAATGATGTGGAAAATGGAAAAAAAAATCAAATTTTTTTAAAAAAATTGCTTTAAACAATAGGTCATTTTCTGATGACACATTCCCTCTAATACTGGTTAGTCATTCGGCGGCATCTTGTAGATGACAGAACACTGTCAGTATCAGGTGGTAGCTCTTAATGTGCAGCTGCACAATATAATGTTTCTGAGTGTACAGCAGTCTATGAAGTACACGGTGTCCTGATATCTGATGTATTCTGTCACTGCGAGGGACACACCTTGACAACATGAAAAACAAAATGCATCTTGTGACTCCCGTGTCTGGCTGCATGCCAGGATACTGCAGTGTATATTATTTTATTGCATAAGAATGGTTACATAATATGTTCTTAATTTATAGATTGTTTTTATTGTGAAAGAAAATAATTACTGCATACATTGGTGTTATCCAGAATCCTTCCTCAACAAAGATGACTTATTCCCCTTATGTGCCCATGTCCCTAGCTGCCCACTTATTCCTCTAATGTGCCCATGTCCCTAGCTGCCCACTTATTCCTCTAATGTGCCCATGTCCCTAGCTGCCCACTTACTCCTCTAATGTGCCCATGTCCCCCAGCTGTCCACTTACTCCTCTAATGTGCCCATGTCCCCCAGCTGTCCACTTATTCCTCTAATGTGCCCATGTCCCCCAGCTGTCCACTTATTCCTTTAATGTGCCCATGTCTCCCAGCTGTCCCCTTATTCCTCTAATGTGCCCATGTCCCCCAGCTGTCCCCTTATTTCTCTAATGTGCCCATGTCCCCCAGTTTCCCACTTATTCCTCTAATGTGCCCATGTCCCCCAGCTGTCCCCTTATTTCTCTAATGCGCCCATGTCCCCCAGTTTCCCACTTATTCCTATAATGTGCCCATGTTGCCCATCTGTCCACTTAACAGAGTGAAAATACAAATCCTGCGCCTAGAGAAACTTAGCCCTATACAGAGAAAAGGGCTCCAAATCTAATATATAAAGCTGAGTGTATGTATGTGTGTGTGTATGTCCGCTAAAGGAATCCGCACTGTTGCATTTACAATCACGAAACTTAGCACACAGGTATACTAGATGTCCGGGAAGGTTTTAGAATGGGTCTCAGCTCTCTAGGATGTACCGTTCCTGAGATTCTCCCAAAAAAATGAATTAGCCAATAGAAATCTGCAGGTCTTTCTCTTCATATCCCAGCTGCCATACACACGGTCACATGACCCTTATCAGCCAATAGAAGTTTGCAGTCCCTTAGTCTCCACTCCTCACAGTTTTACACCAGGTTTCCATAACAATCTAGCCATTTTTCTTCACTGCTGTAGGTCAGTTTAAAGGGGCAGGGCGCTGTGGATGACACTGTTAAGGGAGCGGAGTGCTGTGGAGGTCACAGTTAAGAGGCAGCAATCGGTGACCGCAGTTAATTTTAAGTGGATAGCTTACAATTAGAAGATTTTAACTGCAATAATAAAGGTTAGATTTTACAGTTTAGATTATTTCATATTAGTATTTGGGTCAAGAAGGGTAATAGGCGAATACAAGCCATTTGTAATGATTTGATATTAGTAAACCCATACCCAGATAGGGTCGTGTTAACTTGTGGAAGAGGTCACAGTTAAGGGGGCAGGTAGGGTGGCCATTCAGGCCACCCTCAAAAGACAGACTTTAAAAACCCTGCTCCCAGGTCCCACTAAGCCACACCCTGACCCAGTTAGGCCACGCCCCGTCCCACTCCAACGAGGATTGAAAAAATCTACCCACTATGTTTAAGCTGTTCCAAAGGACATCCCTGTGTCTGTCCAGGCCCTGCGCCGAACGGAGGACAGGAAGTATGAAAGCCGGACTTTCTGGCCTAAAACCGGACCTCTGGCCACCCTAGGGGCAGGCTGCTGTGGAGGTCACAGTTAAAGGGAGTCTTTCACTTGTTTTTCACCATTATAACTAAGAGCACTGCCCCACAGAAGATTGCAGACACATCCCAGACATACCTGTGTGCACTGTGTGTGTGTATTACATGTCACATCCCAGACATACCTGTGTGCACTGTGTGTCTGTATTACATGTCACATCCCAGACATACCTGTGTGCACTTTGTGTCTGTATTACATGTCACATCCCAGACATACCTGTGTGCACTGTGTGTGTGTATTACATGTCACATCCCAGACATACCTGTGTGCACTGTGTGTGTGTATTACATGTCACATCCCAGACATACCTGTGTGCACTTTGTGTCTGTATTACATGTCACATCCCAGACATACCTGTGTGCACTGTGTGTCTGTATTACATGTCACATCCCAGACATACCTGTGTGCACTGTGTGTCTGTATTACATGTCACATCCCAGACATACCTGTGTGCACTGTGTGTCTGTATTACATGTCACATCCCAGACATACCTGTGTGCACTGTGTGTCTGTATTACATGTCCAGGAAAAGCACTTTTATTCTGCAGGAAAACAGTTCCCAAGTGCCCAGCGCAAACCAGACTGAAGAGGGGAGGGCTGCTTTAGCTGCTTATAACTTGGGATTGGTACCAGCTAGAAATATGAAAGCTGCCATTCCAACTTTTCAAACGATACCAGAAGCATAGCATTATATCCACTATATCAGAAGATATAGCTGTTAGCAATCGAGTCGGGAGAGAAAGCTGTTTTTAGTTTCACTTTCAGCTGGGCACTTGGGAGCTGTTTTCCTGCAGAATAAAAGTGCTTTTTCTGGACATGTAATACAGACACACAGTGCATACAGGTATGTCTGGGATGTGTCTGCAATCTTCTGTGGGGCAGTCCTCTGTGGGTCAGTATTAAGGAGCAGATTGCTGTAGAGGTGGGGTGTTGTTGAAATCACTGTTAAGGAGACGTGGTACTGTGGAGGTCACTAATAAAAGGGCGGCCGCTGTGGAGGTCACTGTTAAAGGTGTGGGCCACTGTGGAGGTCATTATTAAGGGGGTGGGATGCTGTGGAGGTCACTATTAAAGGGGCAGGCACTGTGGAGGTCTCTGTTAAGGGGCAGGGAATGGTGGAGGTCAATGTTAAGGGGTGGGGTGCTTTAGAGGTCAATGTTAAAGGGGTGAGGTGTTATGGAGGTCACTTTTTAAGGGGCCGGAGCTCTGTGAAGGTGATTGTTAAGGGAGGAAGGGACTTTGGAGGCCACTATTAAAGGGGCGTTGGGCTACTGTGAGGTCACTGTTAAGGCAGCGGGGTTCTGTGAGGTCACTGTTAAGGGAGTCACTGTGGAGGTTTCTGTGAAGGGTGCTGGGAATGGTGGAGGTCAGTTAAGGGGACTGTAACCTATGGACAGTGTTAAGGGGCAGGTGCTGTAGAGGTCACTGTTAAGGGGGCGGGCCACTGTGGAGGTCAATGTCAAGGGGGTGGGGTGCTGTGGAACTCACTGTTAAAGGGGCAGGCTGCTGTGGAGGTCCCATTTTAAGGAGACAGGGCACTGTGAGGGGTCACTGTTAAGGGGGCAGGGTACTGTAGATGCCACTGTTATAGTGGATACTGTCAATATCTTTTAACGACACACACAAACATGAAATGAAATAGATGAAATATACACATGTGAAGTCGGGTCCTTCAGCTAGTCTTTAATAAAGACCAATTGAAAAAAAGGATTTTTTTTTATCTCAAAATGAGTACAATGCAATAATTTGAAAAAAATGCTCCAAAGGTGTACATAGCCTTTAAAGTAGTAAGCTGCATCACTAGAGAATTTCTCTGCCACCCACGACTGGAACGCAGAATGCCTGATATTAAGAGGTTTTGCTGCTAACATGTTCTGGGGTGTTTTATTTTTGGCCAGTGTTTGCAGAGACAATGGCCGCATTCAGTCGGAACACTTGAAGACACCTGGAGGTTAGACAATACAAACATCTTCTGAGGCAATGAATTAGACATAACTATGAAGACATTGATTAAAAAGAATGCTGCAATATACAAACACAGACTGAATCCAATCAGTTCAGCAATGTCATATGTTTTGTGCTGAGGGCCCTGGGGATGATGAGCAACCTGGAGCGCTGCCAGCCTCTAAGGCTATGTTAGGAGGCTGAACGTGGTATGAGCTCATGGTGGTAACACCAAGGACTTGTTCAGTCAGAAATAAGACTGACGTACAGTACGAGAAGAAGGAAAACTATCCTTTATATCCAGTCTTAACCATTTTCAAGTTCACTGCTTGCTGTTGTGGAATGGGACATGGTCAGTTAAACGTAGAAGCTCAAATTTCTGTCCCGCAAGCTCTAAGTGTAACGGTAACGCCCCCATTGCTCCTAAAGGTTCATTTGCATATATGTAAACTTCCTTTTTCTCAGCAGCGCTGGCACATATGAACCTGGGACTAACATAGATGTCTTCAGCTGTCAAGTGCACATATAACAGGTCAGCCAGTTTCATAGGTACAAAACTGCTGACAGATGCCCTTTAAGGGGGGTTGCACCTTTTTATAGTTTACATATAGATATACATACAAGTTAAAGGAAATCTGTCAGCTCCAAAACACTCCCCAAACTAGAGTAAGCGGTGTATAGTGTAAGCGAGTTCGGTTATGTACTTTTTATCTTCTACTCGCTTGCATTCTGATGCTGTGTTCCCCCAAACCAGCAGTAAAAATGCATTGAGAGGACTCTCAAGCTCACGCACATAATGGAAAGGACTCAAAAGAAGGAGTTCTCTCAGTGCCTTTCACTCCCGGTTTTTGGGAACACAGTGTCGGAATGCAAGTATGAAGATAAAAATTACATAATCAGACTCGCTTACACTATACACCACATACTCTAGTTTGGGGAGTGTTCTGGAGTTGACAAATCACCTTTAAGTAAACTGCTTTGGAAACTGTCAGCAAGTATGTCATCAGATACATTTTAAAAAGGGATATCCCATATGAAAAAAAACAAAAATCACCTAACCGCAGGATTAGTTATAACATTGTGATCACTGGGGCCCCCATAGGAGTTTGAATGAAGTGGTGGTCACACAAGTGCTCGACTGCTCCATTCAAAGTCTATGGGGCTGACGGAAATATCTCCTCTCTTCTTCGGTCCTACAGACACTGAATTGAGTGGCAGGATAAATGTGTGACCATCACACGCAGGGGCATAGCTATAGGGGGTGCAGAGGCAGCAGTTGCTACCGGGCCCAGGAGCCTTAGGGGGCCCAAAGAACCTTGTGCTGCATAAGAAAAACACATAGCACTGAGGGAAGGGGGGCCCAAGCTGAACTCTTGCACCAGGGCCCATGAGCCTTTAGCTATGTCACTGATCACACGTGTCTGTAACTGGTGGCTCCGGACCCCCCATGTAGACATATACTTTCATCATCTTTCCTGTGGATGAGTAGGATAAGTAAGGTTTTCCTACAGCAATGATAGTACTAGTGGAAAGAGGACGCTCTTTACAGCCAGGGCTGTGTGCAGATGCTGTACAGCAGGAATGCTCAACCTGTGGCCCTCCAGCTGTTACAAGACTACAGCCTGGACAGCCTACAGCTATTAGGGCATGCTGGGAGTTGTAGTTTTGCAACATCTGGGAGGCCACAGGTCGAGCATCCCTGCTGTACAGGCATTAACACTGCTGAGAGAGTTCAGTACTGAAGCCTCCAGAATTGTGAATGCAGCTCTGGATCAGGAAATTACTCAATGTTTTAAGTGGGGGATTACCACATTAGGGATGCGGGATCTGGCATGATCTGTCTATTCTCATACACTTTGCCGGTAATGTACAGCACTGTGGTTTTTCAGCACGGATTCCGCAATGTGTGCAGGTGGCCTAAAGTTGCCACAGTCAAAAAAACGCGCAGAAAAAAAACACGTGCAATTTTACCATGAATTGCTGTAAATTTACAATGCGGTTTTTCGGGTGCACAGTTCAGACAGTTAAAGCTCATAAATTCAATGTGCATCGAAAAAACTGCTGCAATTTGTGGTAATACCGCCCACGCTTTTATGGTGCACCCATATATGTATACTGCACTCATACACTGTTATTTAGTAACCATCACACACCCCGAAATAAACTCAATTAATGAAATCTCCACGCACCAAAAGCAAAACTAATTAACTGTGGCGTCCGGAGTCAGCCATGTAGAAATAACGCCATTTGTCAGGGCGGCTGAATAAAGTGTCTTGAAATTGTTAGTCGTTAGAGGTTTCTGCAAACGGCAGATGCAATCCACAAGTACTAATTACAGCTACATTTTACGGCTTCCGTTCTACCGGGATCCTCATAGGCATTCGCTAAAATGTAATTCCCAAACATAACGAGGAATCTTTCATCAAAATTATTAAAAGCCAAGACAGAAATCTTGAAGTGGAATTAAAGAGGTTATCCGATATCTAAAATACCCCCCCCCCCCCCAATGCCCAGGGGGGAGCAGCCAATAGCAGGCAGTGTGGTGGTCCCGGCCATTGGGGGGGATATTTTATTTATTGAATATCCTCTTTAACTAGAAATGAAAATGTCATGTAATGTACTAGGGCTCCGCAGCAGAGCCAGGAGAGTTAGGGCTCATGCCCACAAACTTAAGGACCCTGTGCCCGTATTGACTTGAATGGGTCCGCAATCTGTAAGATATGGCCAAAAGATAGGACATGTTTTATCCTTTGTGGAGCAGAGGCACGGATCGGAAGCCCATGGAAACGTTATGAATCGCTTTTGGGTCCATGCCTCCACAATGCAAAAAATAAGATATATCCTATCTTCGGCCGTATCTTGCGCATCACAGACCTATTCAAGTCAATGGGTTCACCGCATGGAGTGCACAAGGCCAGTGCCCGTGTGTTGCAGACTGCTATTTACAGTCTACTGTGCGCGGGGCACTAAGGGGACATGACTACTGTGCGGGTGGCACTAAGGAGGCATAATTACTGAGTGGGTGGCACTAAGGGGACATAACTACTGTGAGGGGGCACTAAGGGGACATAACTACTGTGAGGGGGCACTAAGGGGACATCAATACTGTTGTGGGGAACTAAAGGAACATAACTACTGTGTGTGGGGGGAACTAAGGGGACATACCTACTGTGTGGGGGCCCAAAGGTACATAACTACTGTGAGGAGGCACTAAGAAGGCATAATTACTGTGTGGGGGCACTAAGGGGACTTAACTACTGTGTGGGGGGCACTAAGGAGGCATAATTACTGTGTGGGGGGCACTAAGGGGACTTAACTACTGTGTGGGGGCACTAAAGGGACATACCTACTGTGTGGGGGCACTAAAGGGACATAACTACTGTGAGGAAGCACTAAGGGGACATAACTACTGTGAGGGGGCACTAAGGGGACATAACTACTGTGAGGGGGCACTAAGGGGACATGTGAGGGGGCACTAATTGGATATAACTACTGTGTGGGGTCACTAAGGGGACATTACTGTGTGGGGTCACTAAGGGGACATAACTACTGTGTGGGGTCACTAAGGGGACATAACTACTGTGTGGGGCACTAAGGGGACATAACTACTGTGTGGAGTCACTAAGCCTTAGTGACTAAGGGGACATAAGTACTGCCCCTTTTTGGCCTTTTTAAAAGTTGACAGGTATAATCTATGAAAGAAAATAAATTTATTGATAAACCATGCCCAAAGAATTGATAATGTGAATGTAACTTTGGTTCTTTTACATAAAACTAGTACTTTTTGAATGTAAAAAGAAAAGAAAAAAAAATCGTCACGTGACTCTTTGGCCTGGCGTCTGGACACGTCTATAAGGCTGTAAATCCAGGAATGCTACTGACTCTTCAACGCCATCTAAGGGCTGAACGGCGCAAACGCGGCCTCACTAACCTACAACTATGCCTGACGTGACGTCACTTCCGTAAGAACTTTGTTGCCATGATAACGAGACGCTCCCGGTTCTCAACTGTGTTATGGGTTCTTACAACCTGCTGAGAGTGAAATCTTCAAGGAAAGTTTAGAATTAGACAGTAGAAGTGCGGAGGAGCTGCTGTTTACACACACGTGCACTGACATGACGCACAGGCGTCCCCTGCATCCTAAGTCTATGATTACTGGGTGTTGTATGGGCATCCAGCTGCCATTGTGCTGATCAGGATGGAAGAGTCCGGGTAAGACTAAAGCCCACACTTTACTGTCAGGTGGGATGTAGACTGGGAGGGATGCATCACATGTCATCTCTGAGGGGGTGTCACTGGTCCCGGTGGCCTGGGCTCGCCCAACATATAAAAGTTATTGGAAAGTGCGAGTCTATGGCGACCTCCGGTCTTACACAAATTGTACGACCAAAAAAATCGCGCAATTATTCTTTTCTGCTGTGATTATTTTACAGCTGACAAAGTGACAAGCAAGTAACGCTGAGGTCTGTGATGTGCAACTGGTGACAAAAAAATCCAACAAGTTTGTCAAGTCTTGTAATTGTGCCACCGTGCTGGCAGTTATTACATGTAATGTGACACCGCAATCTACATGTTGTGTGACCAAATCAGCTTGTCGCCCCAGATGTATTAGGTAACTGTGTGGTAGGGTGACGTGTCCGCCTCATGGCACTGTTATGTCAGTACCGGATTATTTAGATACTGTCGGATGACATTACATACAGCCATGTAGTCCCTGAGCTGCATACGGGGGATTTAAAGGGGTATTCCTATCTCACAAATGTAGTTTGTATAGTTAGATATAGCCATACCAGTATTATTACTAATAGGATGTATTTATATAAAATGTACCATTTAGAAGATTTCCCTATTTGTATATCCATTCTCCCACACACATCAGTCAGGCCGTTGCCCCTAGTTACGGCCACCGCGCCCATGTAGTAGTGGTGGTCAGCTTGCTCCTTTTCAAACCCGCTCTGAGGTAACTGCTGTATTGTGAACACACATTACATGATCATGCGCAGACACATCTTAGGGTTGTAGTATTTTTGTCTGCTCTTCCAAAACGCAGAGAAACGGATCCTGTTCCAAGATCAATTCATCTCCATGGAGCAGGATCCGTTTATAAAGTCTGCGTTTTGGACGGATCCTGACCATTGCGTTTTGGACTGGTAGCGTCCAAAAACCAGATGTGAAAGTACCCTAAGATGTGTCTCCTCACGCTCATGTAATGTGCGTTCACAATACAGCAGTTACCTCAGAGCGGGTTTGAACAAGAGCAAGCCAATCACCACTACTACATGGCCACAGTGGTCGTAACTAGGGGCAACGTCCTGACTGATGTGTGTGGGACAATGGATATACAAATAGGAAAATCTTCTAAACAGTACATTTTATATAAATACATTCTATTAGTAATAATATTGGTATGGCTATATCTAACTATACAAACTACATTTTTGAGATGGGAATACCCCTTTAATAGCTAATGACCTATCATAGGGGTCCTAGTCCTGGGATAGGTTACCCATATCACATTACTGGAGGTCCGACACCCTCACCCCCCCCCCCTCTGATCAGCTTTCCAGGAGTAGCTCTGGTACCAGAAGTACACAGCGGCCATCCATTGTGTAGAGGACAGAGCTCTGCAGGAATCACTTCAGTGGGGGCAATACTGCAGTAAAAACTTCTGAGGGGGCAGTACTGCAGTTACCAGCTCATCCACTACACAATGGACAGAGCTGTGTAATGCTGGCACCAGAGGTAATCCTGAACAGGGGTTTGGGGTGTCGGACTCCCGACAATCTGATATTCATGGCTATTCTAGGGACAGATCATCAGCTGTTAAATCCTGGAGGCTTCTCCTTACTTGAGCTCAGTTGCCTCGATGTAGCAGTTACCTTATAATCTCTTTTTTACTCCCTGATGGTTTAGTCATCTGCATTTTATAATCATTCTGCTGTAATAGAAATCAGTTCTCCGAGCACTGACATCCTGGTGAGCCTCTTATAGACCTGTGTTTATGCACAGCAGCCAATCAGAGGAGGCCGAGCTGCAGCCTGAGCCAATGATAAGGCAGGGGGCGTGTCACAGACTATCTTAGACTCCCTGCAGGCACCGCAGCTAGGCTGTAGTCACAGATCACAGCTCTGCCCTAATGGAGCTGAGCTAAAAAGCTTCCAAAGAGCACAACCTGTGGAAAATCAATAGCAGCTGATCATCCCTGTAAGTGCTGACTTTCGGTTATAAATTCGGAGTTCCTGACTGGACAATTCCTTTAAAATCCATATGCACAGAACGTCTTAGACTGCAGTATATGGCATTAGATTTTAGTCTCACAGTGACCGTGATGTATGTTCTATACATTAGGAACACTTCCCAACGTATATACTGATGCCCCCATTGACTTCTATTAGGCAAGCGTATGCCAAAAGTACCCTAAACCTTTGCCAGCTGTAACACTGTCTCCATGACGCTGTAGACAGGACGCACACAGAATGGCGGTGCACAATATGTAAGATACACTGCAGCGCTAATCATGTTCTTCTGCAGAGACAAAGAAGTAATGATGGAAGACGCGAGGGATCCGGCGACAAGTGACGCAGATATTTACGCCATGGAAGAAGACAGAGCAGCACGCGTCATCCAGAGGGCCTACCGCAGACTTCTAGTAGGTGGACAATATTTCGGCTGAGGGTCACATCCTACCATGTAACGTGGTAAAGACCCAGGGGGAGATTTATCAAACTGGTGTAAAGCAGAAATGGCTTAGTTGCCCATAGCAACCAATCAGATTCCTCCTTTCATTTTTCACAACTCCTTTGGAAAATGAAAGGAGGAATCTGATTGGTTGCTATAGGCAACTAAGCCAGTTCTACTTTACACCAGTTTGATAAATGACCTCATATATGTATTTGGTATCGCTGTAATTTTACTGAGCCAGAGAATACATTTATTGTGCTATTTATGCAGGAAAATGAACTTGGCAAAATTTATAAAGTAATAACTCGGTGGCAGTATTGCTGTTTTTTCCCATCCCCCTCCCAGAAACAGTTAATCAGTAAGTTATGTGTACCCCAAAATGGCACCATTAAAAACTGCAACTTGTCCTGCACAAAATAAGCCGTCATACAGCTACACATAGATGGAAAAATAAAAAAGTTATGGCTCTTGGAAGGTGATGTAAAAAAAAATTGGTCATTAAGGCCCAAAGCAGACTGGTCACTAAAGGGTTAGCCACTATTAACTCCTTCTCGCCCTTTATTACCTTTATTACTTTATTATAAACCTTTTTTTAATCTTTTTTTTTTCAGGACCTAAATGTTTTCCGATATTTTAAAAATCTTCTCAGCTTCAAAGGCCAAGGGGATCCAAAACTTTTGCTGAAGTGCATTAATCCCAGAGAGGTGAGGACACGATTCCCCGTTCTTTCCACAGACTTCAGAGCTGTCCCTTGTGGATTGTGTTCTCTGGCTGGTAACGCTGTGACCCGTGTTTTTGACATTCATTTTTAATGCCGGAGGCCAGGAACAACTCACGTGTAGTGTTCATGTAGTGTCCTTAGGCCTCTCTCACATGTCTGTGTCCATGATGACATCTGTTATATGATGGCCAGTGGTTCGTCCGTGAAGGATCCATGTTTGGTCCATATGTCCGTTTTTTTGCCTTCCGTGTGTCCTCTGTATTCTACGGATACTGCTAGGCTGAAAATTAGTTTCCAGAGCATCTCTTACCAATGGTCCATGAAAATCACTGACTGAACACGGATGCTGGAGGTCCTGACTCCCTCCGGTAGTATTGGCAGGGGGCGTGACCTGACTGGGTAGGAGGCGTGGCTTAGTGAGACCTGGGGCGGGGGTTTTAAGTCCTTTGAAGGGTGGCCTGAATTACAGGTTGATGCCATGGTAATTTATGGATCAGACACTTATGCCCTATCTTGTGGATTAGAGACAGGATTTATGAGTAAAAAAAAACCATTTAAATGAATAAAATGCAACAAATTGGAGAGTGCCTTTAAGGATCATTCCTCTCTCTTAGGGCTCATGCACACGAACATGTGCTGGCCGGGGCTGTGCTGCACAGACACCGACTGTAGGGCCGCCACATTCAGACGCAGACCCATTCATTTTAATGGGGTCTGCGATACGCATCAGATGGTCCACATGATCTACTTTTTTGTGGTGCGGAGGTACGGACAGAAAACCAACTTCCGTGGGGTTCCGTGCCTCCGTTCCGCACCGCACTTTCCGGATTGCAGACCTATTCAAGTGAATGGGTCCGCATCCTTGTTGTGGTGCAAAAATGGCCGGGGCCTGTATTTTGTGGACCTGCTGTTTGCCCTCATAGACTTGTTTGAAGCCTCAGACTGACTAATAAAAATCATTCCAGCCCTCTCAGTATTGACGGGTAAAGAGCAGTCACTGAGGAGCAGCACCCTATATGTATACAGAGGGCGGTATATTTCATCCTACTGATCTCCACTGCCTCACCTTTCTAAGTGCCTTATAGAAGGCTCAGTATAAAGTGATCAGTATTAAAGTGCCATCAGAAAATGAACTATTGTTTAGATCATGTTTTTATGTTAAACATATTTTTTGGTGATGTTATTTTTAATTGTCCATATCAGTATCTATATAAAAAAAAACATAAAACCTGCAGTTTTCACACTGGCCACTAAGCCTAAACATTGGCGCCACTTCTTGGTCTCTACAGATCACTTTACTGTAGTTATCTTCTTATCATCACATGCAGTATTACAATGACAGATAGCACCTGCATATAGATAACACAGGATCCACCATTCATAACATCTGACATATCACAGCTTATCAGCTCCCTCCTGACCTCTGCACAGGTCACAGAGCCTAGAAAACGCGCCCATAGAAGTCAATGAGGTCCCCTCCTGACTATTGTGTCTGTGGTCCATGGTGGCTGCTGTAAAGCAAATCTCTAAATGCTGTTAAACACAGCTCAGGCAAGATGGCCGCCCGCATGATCATGTTCAGGTACAGAATAAACAAATCTGCCATTAGAAAATAAAAACACATAAGAAAAAACTGTACGTCTATGGTTTGAACTGGCAGAAAAAAAGTTCTAGGTGACACATCCCTTTAAAAGGAATCTGTCACCCTGATTCTGGACTATTATCTACAGTAATAGTAGTAGGTCGGGCAGGTCTGGACCACTCTGTTAGAGTTAGATAACCCCTTTAACTTTCCATACATGACAGTTAGATGTGGTCAGTGGGCCCCTGGCAATCTGGAGTAGACCCTTACCCGATCCTGACGTTCATGGTCACCACCCCCAGTGGAATGTGCTAATCTGTCACTCCGAAGCGTCTCATTGACATCTCATAACATTTAAAGGGATGCTGCTGCTCTGTAGTATGCCTGCTATATGCTTCCTCTTAGGCCTCATTCACATTTCCGTTTTTCATGCCATCCGCATTTTCCGCAAACAGCACACGAACCCATTGATTTTAATGTCTCTGTTCATACATCAGTATTTTTTTTACTGACTGTGGGTCAGTGAAAAAAAAATCATGGAGACACGCACTACTTGGTCCGTGATGTGGTCCAAACAAGTCCGTTATAGTCTATATGGACTATAGGTCAGTGAAAAATCACTGACACAACACGGATGGCATCTTTTTGGTCCGTTTTTCACTGACCACAGATAAGAGATGCTTTGGAAATTAATTTTCAGCTGAACAGCTTCCGTTAAATACGGATGACACACAGAGGGCAAAAAAACGGACACACGGACCAAACACATATCTTCACGGATGAAACACGGACTGATTTTTTTCATGGACGTCAAATGGACACAGAAATGTAAACGAGGCCTTAGGCTGCTTCTAACCTCTGGCGTAAGTAGCTAACATGCTCATCCATGGATCCGCTGTGATCTGGTGATCAGATGATGTGATTGGCTCTGCAGTAATCCCATTCACTGTACGGCCGGGAACATTTTGAAGGACTTACGACTTTTTTGTACTTTATGACCAGTTTTAGGTTTAAATTACAGTTTATGTTTGTTTTCAGAAGCGAAGGGAGATTTATGGCCGTCACCCGTAATGACAGGCTGCTGCACCTGTACTGAACGCTTCTGGGTGATACTGCTGGAGAAAACCACATTGTAAATCATATTCGGGGATTGCGGAAAAAGCGCTTCACTAATATGATGTTATTACTGCAAATATGCCCTGTAAATTGTGAGCAGCAGATTGCTTACCGCAGGCCTACAAGACATGACCGCCCCTGCTTCTCTCCCCCAGAGCTGACAGTTACCGCTGAACTGTAATTATTATGTGGAATTGTTAGTTGTGCAATTGCCCAGTCTTCAACATAACAAGACTTGAAACCACATTGAAAGCCCACGTGCACACGTTGTGGAATACGTGCGTTATTTCTCCAGGGATTCCTGTACAGAAAAACTGCCATCAAAGTGTATGAGATGACACAGATCTCACGTACACGTCGCAGATTTATTTCTTTGCGGAACTTGACCTGCATTGTTGATTTCAAAATCCACAGCACGTCAATTATGTTTTCAGATTCAACTACAGATTTCACCCTTTTCAATGGAAGGGTGAGAAATGTGGCAAAACCAAATCAAATACACACCAAAAACCGCTATTAGACATTGCAGATTTTGGTGTGGATATGCTACAAAAATGCACATAAATCCGCATCTCACCCTCATGTGCAGGTGTGCAAAGGGTTATTCCCATCTGTACTGTAAGTGAATAGGCAGCACGGTGGCTCAGTGGTTAGCACTGGAGGCTTTGCAGCGCTGGGGTCCTGGGTTCGGATCTGACCAACCATGGAGTTTGTATGTTCTGCGTGGGTTTGCTCCAGGTTTTCCGGGTTCGTCAGACAGACACACTGATAGGGACCTTAGATTGTAAGCCCCATTGGGGGACAGTTGGATGCTAATGTCTGTAAAGCGCTGCGGAATATAGTAGCGCTATATAAGTGACTAAAATAATAAATAAATTGAGAGAGCCAGACATGTGCAGCCACCTCTCCATTCACAGCAGCTGCAAGAAGGGATCCTGTTCTCTAGAAGAGGTGGGACCCGCACCTATTGGACGTGGGTGACATATCCTGTGTATATGTGTCCAGATGGGATTACTGTACTACACTGAATCTCCAAGGAGTTTTTCATAGCCACAGACCGGCAGATGTATAGGAGATTGTTGTGCAAGTAGCTGGGTTTTTTCCCCCCCAGAAACAGCGCCTCTCTTGTTCCTAGGCTGGTATTGCAGTTCATCTCTATGCGAGTAAGTGGAGCAACAGGTATAATACCAGACGCAAGTGAAAAGATAAACCATCCCCTAATATTTCTTGTATTTAAAGTCCAGAGCAAACCCAATGTATATCCAGCAATAATGATTCCAGCAGCAGGATTCGTGGGTGAAATGAAACGTCACCTTTATTTGTCCATTAAGTGCCACAGGCCTGAAGCAGTCGACCTGTGTGTGTAATGGACGTATGAGGGCTCGTGCACACGACCATATTTTCCATCCATGTGTTGTCCCCATTTTTTGCACATTGCCCATGGACCCATTCATTTCTTAGGGTCTGCAAAAAAAAAACCCAAAACCTGACAACACACGGATGTCGTCTTTATGCTGTCCACATCCGTCTGACATTCCTACAAATTACAGAGCATATCCTATACTTCTCTGTAGTGCGGATGAGAATAGTCATTTCTAGTGATGGGAGAGAGAAAAATTCAGATTGCACGAGGACAGTATCTGTGGTTTGTGGATCATAATACAGACACGGTCGTGTGCATGAGGCCTAGGGGTGACATTTTAAATCACCCCAGGAATCTTGCTGCTGGAATTTGTATTGCTGGTAATACCAGACACAGACCATCTGTCAGCAGATTCGTCCCTATGACACTAGCTGACCTGTTGCATGTGCACTTGTCAGCTGAAGACATCTGTGTTGGTCCCATGTTCATATGTGCCCGCATTGCTGAGAGAAATGATGTTTTATTATATGCAAATGAGCCTCTGGGAGCAGCGAGGGCGTTACCATTACACCTAGACTCTGCTCTCTCTACAACTGCTGCTACCTCTGGACTTTGATTGACAGGGTCAGGAGTGATGACGATGATGGTGATGAGTGATGTCTGTGCAGAGGGAAGAGCAGTTGTAGAAAGAGCAGAGCCTCTAGTTGTAATGGTAACGCCCCCATTGCTCCTAGAGGCTCATTTGCATATAGTAAAACATAATTTTTCTCAGCAATGCGGGCACATATGAACATGGGACCAACACAGATGTCTTCAGCTGCCAAGTGCACATGTGACAGGTCAGTTAGTTTCGTAGATACAAAACTGCTGACAGACGCCCTTTTAATGACATTTTATGGGAGCTAAAAATGCTTTGGCCAGATATTACTGACTGCATTGAAGTATTAAACCCACTGAAAACAATGCGTTTTGTTGGGGTTTTAAGGGGGCGGGGGCTTTATGTATTTTTTTTTTTTAGAGTACAGCATTCAGTTTGGTATAGACTTGAAAAACGCATTTACAAAATGACACCAAAAATGCCATGAAAAAAAGTAATAAAACACTGTCAAAATAAGCCTGTGACCGAGACCTCCGCTGTGTAGTCCTGCACTGTAATACAGGAGGCATCTAACACTGTGATTCTCTGTTACAGGCCGGACTTATTGATGCGGCCGCTGGTGTTTCACGTCCGGTTCAGACTAGGAGGGGTAACTATTCTCTTTATGTGACAATTTCATCTGCACATATGGTATAAAAAACTGCAGGATATCACCACGTTTCCTTCCAGAAGGTGCACTGGACAAACTACCAGCATTCTATGGGAAAGCCTTTTTTGAATTTTTATTTGCCTGGAACCGACCTGAGCCTCAGATTGAGTTGTCTTCTGCTCTGCCGCTTTGGGCCTTTTCAGGCTACGCACCAAAACCTGTGCCCTGAGATCCCAACACTGTGTTCTCCAGTGGGTCAGATCCCAAAATCTATGTCCTGTTCTTGGTCAAATCCCAACAACCTTTTCTTCTAGTGGGTCAGATCCCAAAATCTGTGCCCTCTGGTGGGTCATATCCAACATTGGTGCCCTCTGGTGGATCAGATCCCAACACCGCTGCCCTCTGGTGGGATCAGATCCCTGGCTGTATGACATTTTTGGCAGCTAGGTGTTGGACTTCATTCCTGATTTAGACCCCTTAAATGGAACCTGTCAGCTCCGAAACACCCCCTGAGCTAGAGTAAGCAGTGTATAGTGTAAGTGATGCTGAATCAGAATATGTAAGTTTTATCTTCATACTCACTTCCATTCTGACGCTGTGCTCCCACAAAACTGCAGTAAAATCCACTTACTGGACTCCAGTTCTCACTCACATAATGGGGAGGACTCAAAGAAGAGTCCACTGAGTGCATTTTACTGCAGTTTGTGGGAGCACAGCGTCAGAATGGAAGTGAGTATGAAGATAAAACTTACATATTCGGATTCAGCATCACTTACACTATACACCGCTTACTCTAGCTCAGGGGGTGTTTCGGAGTTGACAGGTTCCCTTTAAACACCATTTTTTTCTTTTTCTAAATACAGTACGTTCAAAATTCAGTTATGGTTAATTTCTTATCATGTATTTTATAGCTCTACTTTAAAAACCTCCAAATTGCCTGCCAAGGGCTTTAGGTGAAAGGGGTTCTGAGAGTGAAAAAAATTACTTTCAAGCAGGAGATGGTGCAAAAAGAAAAAAGACCCGCCTGGTGAGAGCAGTTCGAGCACCACAGCCCCCAGACTGGAAGAGTGATGACTGAGACATCGTCTACATGAACATCAGCTGCTGGGCAATCAGTGGCCCCTGCAGAGATCTGTGCAGGAATGTCATGTGACCTCTGAGCCAAAAATTGTCATGATGTTAAAAAGCTGAGCTTCACTTTAAATAATGGCCATTTCTGGTAATAATAACTACTTGTGACTATATAACAATGTTCCTCTGTATTTTTCTCCATTCGGAGTGCAGCAGTTCAATGTATTAATCTAATGCGCAGTCAGATAAGATAATATTCTCTGTGTGACCCTTTATCTCATGTCACTGCTATACCAGATATAATGAGGATAGGATTTCGGTTGGTGGGCGGTCTTGTTTGCTGGTGGTGACTGTCTCCTGCCCCGCAGTTATCACCATCGGCTGTGTGTCTTCTGCTGTGTGTGATTAGAGCTCTGCAGGGTTTCTCAGCCTCCACTTATCACATCTCCAACCACAGCAGCTTATCTTCACCAAGAGCCCCTCATACTTAGAAGTTTATACTAAAACCTAATAAAACACCTTCCGTGTTGTATTTTTTATCTCCTTATGTACAGTGTGCTGCCATGTGCAGTTCTTCAGTTATTAGCCCTATCCTGCTCTTGACCTCTCCTACCCAGAGGAAGCTACTTCTTGTCGGCCATATTAGTTCCTTTGGGAAGAGAAAGCTATTTCTTGTCGGCCATATTAGTTCCTTTTGGAAGAGAAAGCTACTTCTTGTCAACCATATTAGTTCCCTTGGGAAGAGGAAGCTACTTCTTGTCGGCCATATTAGTTCCCTTGTGAAGAGAAAGCTACTTTTTGTCAACCATATTAGTTCCCCCTGGGAAGAGGAAGCTACTTCTTGGCGGCCATATTATTTCCCTTGGGATGAGGAAGCTACTTCTTGTCTGCCATATTAGTTCCTTGGGAAGAGAAAGCTACTTCTTGTCGGCCATATTAGTTCCCTTGGGAAGAGGAAGCTACTTCTTGTCTGCCATATTATTTCCCTTAGGATGAGGAAGCTACTTCTTGTCTGCCATATTATTTCCCTTAGGATGAGGAAGCTACTTCTTGTCTGCCATATTAGTTCCTTTGGACGAGAGAGCTACTTCTTGTCGGCCATATTAGTTCCCTTGTGAAGAGAAAGCTACTTTTTGTCAACCATATTAGTTTCCCCCTAGGAAGAGGAAGCTACTTCTTGGCGGCCATATTATTTCCCTTGGGATGAGGAAGCTACTTCTTGTCTGCCATATTAGTTCCTTGGGAAGAGAAAGCTACTTCTTGTCGGCCATATTAGTTCCCTTGGGAAGAGGAAGCTACTTCTTGTCTGCCATATTAGTTCCCTTGGGATGAGGAAGCTATTTCTTGTCTGCCATATTACTTCCCTTGGGAAGAGGAAGCTACTTTTTGTTGGCCATAATATTTCCCTTTGGAAGAGAAAGCTACTTCTTGTCGGCCATATTAGTTCCCTTGGGAAGAGAAAACTACTTTTTGTCTGCCATATTAGTTACCTTGGGAAGAGAAAGCTACTTCTTGTCAACCATATTAATTCCTTTGGGAAGAGGAAGCTACTTCTTGTCTGCCATATTAGTTCCTTCGGGATGAGGAAACTACTTCTTGTCGCCCATATTAGTTCCCTTGGGAAGAGGAAGCTACTTCTTGTCGCCCATATTAGTTCCTTTGGGAAAAGAAAGCTACTTCTTGTCAGCCATATTAGTTCCCTTGGGAATTCATAATACCTGTGCTATTTTTTTGCACCAGAGGGGCACTTGGTCCCCCTCTGGCACCAGGGACAGGTGCATGCCACAATTTGAGGCTGTCCCACCCACCATTGTCCTCACTGTAAATGAGACATAATCGCGTCTAAGGCACAATCTTTTCATTCTTGGTCGTTGTGACTCAGCTCAAGGTGTGGGGCAATAGAACATACCATAACCATGTAATATACATATTGATGGATAATCCTTTGAACAGTTACATCTAAGGGAAGCCCATAAATAAAGTACAATTAATGATGAGGCATTTCTGTTGATGGCGGCTGGTGACACAATGTTGGAACGACACCTGAGTACTTATATCTAATAATAATTCAGTGTTTCCTTTCTATCTGCAGACAAAATTTCCACCCAACATATATTACAAGCTGTTTACTCACCGGCCGATCGTGGATATGTGTGCCAACAGCCCAAAGGATTACACAAAGCAGTCTATGAAACAACCGCTGCCAAGACAAATCCACAATCATGGGGTGATCCCTGAAGAAGACCACAGAGGCTGGTACACTAGAGTGGAGAACAATGGCTGGAGGCTTCTGGCCATCAGGGTGGGTGACTGGAGTAGGTTCTTTTACAAGTCGGTGCCTGTACACTTTAGATCAGGGTTCCCCAACCTGCGGCCCTGCAGCTGTTTCAAAACTACAACTTCCGTCATGCTTGGACAGCCTACAGCTATCAGGGCATGCTGGGAGTTGTAGTTTTGCAACAGTTGGAGGGCCGCAGATTGGGCATCCCTGCTTTAGATAGAGGGCAAACATACCTGCCGCTTTCACTGGGATCAGCCGTCCAACTAATGCAGGAGTGCAACACCTTTTGTGATCTGATGGTCGCTTTTTAATATGTGTTTTAGCATTGATTTCTTTTTTAAAAAGTCGCTTTTTTTCCAAACTGTAGCTCCGCATTTTTTAAATATGCAAACTGTCACCAAAATAAATTAGAAAATGGGTTCCTTATTTTGTGTCAGTCGTATTGATATATAATATGTATAGTTTTATGTGAATGGGGTGATAATGGTGACTGTTTTGGTTTTTATTCTTTTTATTTTTTATTATTTCATGAAAAGATCTCTGGGGGACACTGACTTTTTTTTGTATTTTGCACCATTTACCTGTAACTAGGTTCATCCAGAGTTCTCCCAGTAAAAACAGGAAAACAGCTCCCTGTGGGGGATTTGTACACAGGCAGAGCTGATCAGGGTCTGCTAAGACCCTGCAGCTCTGCTCTGCTCCGAGACACCCAATGATCATGTGATTGACGGATTCTCTATTCACTGCATAGCGCTCATTGCACTGAGCACAGGAGAAGGCAGAAGCAGTAATAAACCACTTCTCCTTGTCTCCAGTCATCACTGACAGCCAGGGACCTGATCTGCTTCTCCTCCATTGTGTGGATCAACAACCTCTGCACCATTCTGTGTTGTCCCCTATTATAGTGATCATAGGTTGTCCCGGCAGTCAGACCCTTACTCATCCAACATTAATCAATCCAGTGGATAGGTGATAAATTCTTAAGGCTGGAATATCCCTTTAAGCTAGCTAAGGAAGTGAAGCTCCAAAGACTCAGTGACACATTCTTCATTATGTCAGACACCTGCTGCACATGGACGCGATCAGGTTTCTAGATACCCAGACACAGAAAACAATCCTTTTATTATAGAATCACGTTTGTCCGGTTTATGATGGACATGTGGAATTTTAGTAATTAGTAGTAACTATATTGGATCTATATGGCCTTAGGGCTGGGTAGATCCAGGTATTTGACCCCATTACCTCTTTTCATCTTGCCCTCTATCATGTCCGGTATAAATGGGGTTGTCACTCTCCTCCTTAATGTGATCTCACTGAATAGATTCCTCCATAGACCAGCTGTTAAACGGCATCTGTCAGCAGATTTGTACCTATGACACTGGCTGACCTGTTACATGTGCACTTGGCAACTGAAGACATCTATGTTGATCCCATGTTCATATGTGTCCGTATTGCTGGGAAAAGTGATGTTTTAATATATGCAATGAGCCTCAAGGAGCAACGGGGGCGTTGTCATTACACTTAGAGGCTCAGCTCTGCAACTGCCACGCCCTCTGCAACTTTGACAGATCCAGACAGTGAAAACGTCACCACAATGTCAAAGTGCAGAGGGGGCCTCAGTTGCAGAGAGAGCAGAGCCTCTAGGTGTAATGGTAACGCCCCTGTTGCTCCTAGAGGCTCATTTGCATATATTAAAACATCATTTTTCTCAGCAATGCGGGCACATATGAACATCACATATACAATAGCAGGGACAGGATATTATCTATAGTGTTACCAGATCACCAAGAACAACATATTACAGGCTAACTTAGAACCATAGCTGAAAGGCGTGGGCGAGAAGTACAGTACATTCCCTTGTTCATACATGACTAGGTAGGGATACAATTCGTACAAGCTCAATAGGGCCTCCAAGCAGGGGTGCACCACCCAATGAGGCCAGGTTGAGGCGATTGCCCAGGCCGCACCAGGTAAGGGCAAAAGGGGGGGCAGTGGAAGGGCCATGGGCAATGAGCGCTTCCATTGTGGCAAAGTGGTTAGGTTAAGAAATTGGCATTGGGGAGGGGGGACACCGTTTCAGTTTTCGCCTCAGGCAGCAGAAAGGCTAGGTGCACCCCTGCCTCCAAGGTTTATAAAATGAGTGGCGAGCCAGCATGGAGCCATTGTAAACCCATTATCAGCGAAGGCAGAACGTTTCGGATCACAGAGCAGGTAGGGGTGTTAAAGGTGCCGTGAGACTGTCCTCCTCCATTACCAAGGTCAGTCTTCTAATAATAGTGAAGCACATCTAGTGGAAGCCAGCAACTGGAAGGTAATGAGGAGGGGGATGCAGCTGCAGTTATCCTCCATCTGCTGTGAAAGAGGAGGGGGAGCAGAAGTGAGAAGACAACACAGTGGCTCGTAGTTGTAAGCACGCGATGAATGGGTTCAATGACAAGGAGTAATCAATGTATTCATGTTCTGAGCGCCATGTGTCCTGCTGACTGATACATGAGCCTCTGTGTGCACTGACCAGCTCACGTCTCCATCTCCACGTTGTCACTGACTCTTTCTCCATGTCCTCAGCTCCCGGATGGTTTCGATGAAGTGACTGCGGCGGATAAGAAGAAGAGGTCACCCTTCAGCCACAGCAAACTGCAGAGGAAGCAGGAGGTTTTACAGAAGCAGAAGCAAAGGAAAATTGAGTGGATGAGAAAAATGTGAGTTGATAGTGGAGCAGGGGTCCTGCACTATAAGCAAAGGTGTCCCAGATGCCTCCTGAGGAAGGCCGTGTCACCTTCTAATTCCAGCTCCTGGGAGAAGCCTTTCATTATAGGATAGGATCCCTTCATGATGTATGTCATTGACCAATGAGTCCAAATTGGCTGCAGTGTCATGTTACCATCAATATGGCTGCATATTCAATGGGTTGTACAGAAATCAAGAAACATGGCATTGTTTTTCCAAAAACCGTCCCAGACCTGTCCACAGGTTGCAGGTGGTGATGCAGCTCAGCCCTATTCACTTCAATGAAATGCAGTACCATAGAAAAGCCATTGACAAGCATGGTGCTGGTTCTGGAAGATCCCTGGTAAATCCCCGTTGATACCTGTATTGTACCTTCGAAAGCCAGACCCCCCTTTACCTCCTTAATTCTGCTGCACCAAACATTGATCACTATGGGGTTTTATATACTGTAGTTTACAGATCCTCTCCCCAGTGCACAGAGCTCTTCCTCGAGATCCCTCTATGGAGGTACCAACCCCGCTGTATTGGATGTATCCTAGGATGACCGAGTAGATACCTTCGATCATAGGTAGATACCTTCGATCGTTGTGATGGAAGTTACCGAGGGTGTATAACCCTTTAGGGCTCATGCACACGTGCCCTCCGGGCCCGGACCGCAGTGCACGGGCACCAACCGTAGGGGCACCATATGCAAATGCGGACCCACGCATCCGACAGTCCACATCACAAAAAAGTAGTGGGATACGTGGGATACGCTTCCATGGAGTTCCGTGCCTCCGTTTTCAGTGTTCCGTTTTTGTTTTTTTTTGTGGCCCGTATGCGGAACCATTCACTTCCATGTGTCCAAAAAAACGTAAATGACTCTGTGTGCTTTCCATTTCCGTATGTCCGTTCTGCAAAAAAAAGATAGAACATGTCCTATTCTTGTCCGTTTTGGAAGCAGAGGTCAAATCCATATATTCTTCGCTGATCCATGTTTTGCAGACCACAAAATACATACGGTTATGTGCATGAGCCCTTACATAGAGAAAATAAAACAGGGCACTCAAATTCTGGAGTCCAGCACTCCACCTGCCACACATTGCTTTGTTTGGCCGTGACCGAGGTCCGGGATGAGTGTCGGTCTCCATGTGTAATACTAATATAATGAGATGAATTTTTGCTTGAGAATTTGAGTGCCCAGGTTACCCTCTCCATGTGGACACGGATTCATTCCTACCACGGAGCTCCTGCATAAGCAATACCAGAGTGCCGAACATTATTTTACAGTATATTATTTGCTTTGGACCACTTTCAGGAAGCCACATTTTAGCATCCATATTACTGAGTTAACTTCATACAATGTTCTTGGTCCAGTTGAACTGCGGGGAATTTGGACAGGCAACAGTGCAGCCACGTTACAGCCCTCAGAAAAAAGGTGTCACTAAGCAGCACTTATTATACCATGCAGTCCAGTACAGATATTTGAAATAATTAAAATTAGGCGGAGCAGTTCCATTATCCTCTGCCCTAGTCTGAGGACTGTGCTTCACATCTCATTCGGCGAGCCCTCTGCACGTCCCCTGACAATATCAGAGCCAGCAGGGAGCACATTGTGCAACGGGAGCGCCACCTGCTGGACGTCTGGTTCTTAGACAAAACATTGACGTTCTGTGGTGCCTTATATCATGCTGATTTACCATCACAATTTAATAACATATATTCTTTTTTGAAAGGCTGTCCCCCTTGCTGCTCCTTGGCTAAACTCCCAAAATGTACACATTTTGAGCAAGTAAACAGCTCAGGCCTGACGTGCGGTCACTGATAACTGATGTAGATTTTAGTGATGGCACCTCTTACAGGAGGCAGTCAGAAGATACGCCAAGTCTGTCACAGTGAGCTTGCTGCATTATATAATAATATAAGGTATGGAGTAAAGCGGCCCCTGGAAAAAATACTAAAAGTGGCTCCGTTTTGTAGTCAGACCCCAAAGTGTTGAAAGGCAGGGCCAGTAATACCATATTGTGGCACAGTATACCTCCCCAACAGAGCCAAATACCACAGTCCATCATAAAATACTGCCAACAGCCCAAAATACATCCCCAAAAACTTCCACTGGCTGGCTGTGAGGAAGGCTAAGGCGGCCCCCTGGGCATCCCTGTAAGGTCTATGGCCAATCTGCCCCAATCTACTACTTTCATACACTGACTGGTAGATGTCATTATTCATAAAGTGTTTTCTCTTTCCAATATGGCCGCCTCCAGGTATTATGAAGGAAGTTTACACGCCCGGACTACAGAACCCAACACGGCCGTTCTGGTCCAGCGAGCCACCGAGGGAGTCCTCCAGTGTGTGGAGCAGCGCGGCCCTCAAGCTGTCCTGGACTGGGAGGTGGACGAACTGCTCAACTGGACTAATGCCCTGAACTATGATGAGTAAGTATGGAGATGTCCTACACCAGGTCGGCAGGTGATGATGGGTTCTACCTGTCTACACAGCTTTATATGAAGAATGCCACAATAACGGACCCCGCACCAGATGTGTATTCACCATACATGCCCAAAAATCATGCCAGATCCTGCACAATACATAGGCTGAATACACAGCCCAACCATGTAACAGATGTCTACATTTAGGACACAGTTCTCATTTTTGCACCGAGTTGACTATTTTTTTCCTGTCATATTATTGCTGGTTTGACAGAGTGTTTCTGCGTAAAGATAAGTCGGTGTGATCATTGGTCACAGTCAAATGAATTTTGAGATGTGGCCCTCACTTCATTCATTTGGTTGCCTGCGTTGCTCAGAAGTTGTGCTGTAAAAGTCGCCATATAGCACAAGCGAGAGAGAGATAAAGAGCAGAGATAAAGAGCAGAAAAGAAAACTAAAGTTAATTATTTCCCCTATGTACACCTAAGGCCTCATTCACATTACCGTTTTTCACTGATGTGTGCTGTCTGCATTTTCCACAGACAGCACACGTACCCATTTATTTTGATGTCTCTGTTCACATATCAGTATTTTTTACTGACCGTGGGTCAGAGAAAAATCACAGATTTGTGATGCAGACCAAACACGCCCACCATTATAGTCTATGGGTCTGTGAAAAAACAAGGACACAACACGAATGCTACCCCTGTTGCCTCTGTGTTTGGTCCGTTTTTCGCTGGCCAATGACAGATGATGCTTTCGGAAATTAATTTTCAGCTGAGCAGTATCTGTGAAATACTGATGACACGCAGAAGACAAAAACCTGAACCAAACATGGATCTTCACAGATAAAACACGGACTGATTTTTTTTCACAGACATCAAACAGAAACGTAAACAAGGCCTTAGTGCGACTACAGGGATTGATAGGGCTATATATAACGAAGGTTTAAGGGTTAGACTTTTCTGAGTTTTAAAAAGAAATGGAAAAAAACAAGGAAGGAGTTAAAACAATAAAAGAAGTTATAGTTACTGGTTTGGGGCCTCTCCGACCCAGCACCGCCTCGCCAGTGCTCTTGGTCGAGCTTTGTTTACACGACTGCAGAAGTGACATGCCGTATACCACATGTGACCACCTCAGCCAATCACTGGCCTCATCAGCCTCAAGTCACACACTGCTCCGGTCAGTGATTGGCTACAGGGGTCACCTGCAGTATATGGAGGGGTCACCTGCAGTATATGGGGACATCACGGCAGTAACGGTGGGGAGGATCGGAGCAGTGACGCTGAAGTGAAGTAGATTTGGAATCAGTGAGTATATGGCCGTGTTGAATTTCTTGCGACTGCCGTGGCGATCCCATTCATTTCTACAATCTGGCGCCGTGTAGCCCTATCCTAAGTTCTTTTCTTGTTTTAACACTTTCCCTGCCTTTTTCCATTTTTGTTTTCACTTGGTCAGCCGCTTTAATTAGCATGTTTTGTACTTTTGGTATCTTAAGGAGGCCATACCCAATAGGTAAAAGATGACAGACCAGGATCCTGTATGAGGAAGGCCTGAAACCATATAGGGAAAGAAGGATCGGGCATGTTGTATTCTCACTACAGATGAAGGCTAATCCCGCTGTTATTAAGGCAGTGTACAGACACGATCAGACAAATCAACTGTGCATGTTTATGGGGAAGTTGGGGGGCAGGGGAATAATAGCAGGACAAACAAGGGCATGTGCATTTCCAGTTTTGAGGAGAATCCGCCGCCTCTGTGCCTCCTTCACATCTCCATCTAGCAGATCCAGCACAAATGCCAGCTGTTGGCAAAACAAAAAAACACTGCATGCAACGGTTTTTGTCCCGCTGAAACCCGGCATATAGGCAGGAAAGCGGCTGGATCACAGCTGGACCTCATTACACTCAATGGGGATCCGGTGGTGAAGTAGAAAATCAGGCAATGCCAGATCCGGCGAAATCCAGTAGGCTGTTCTCTGCTGTGAATGAGGCCAAATCTCCCTCCAGCACTGGAAACCAGTGTCCATGTGCAGAACCACTGGTGGCACGTAATATCCAGTGTAGTCACCAGCTGATGGCAGGGCATCTTGCTAGGCAACCATGTGAATCTGGTGGGACATCACACAGCACCACCAAATGGGAAATTAGGCATTTTACCAGTCCCATTAAAATAATTGAGTCTGTGTAATGAAATCCTCCACAGCAAGGGATCAGCGAACCTTTGGCACTCCAGCAGCTGTGAAGCTACAACTCCCAGCATGCACACTTTCTTGGCTGTTCTTGTAACTCCCATAGAAGTGAAAGTAGGATTCTGAGAGTTGTAGTTTCAGAACAGCTGGAGCGCCGGAGGTTGCTGATCCCTGTTCTACAGAAAGAACCACTTTTGTAGGAACTCTGGGGGTCATTTATGACTAGATATACACCACTTCTGTGGCGTATATCTGTCGCGGATTCTGTGACACGCCGTGGTGCGGCAGAATCTGCAACTTCTTTCCTGCTCACGCCAGGTCTAAAAAGTGGGCGGGGAATGGGGCGAGCATAGAAAATGGTCTAAATGTAAGACAGCAAAGAAGCGGTCTTACATTTAGAATCGGTGCTGGATGCGCTGACGTTATTTAGAGGCCTGTGTCTCTTCATATCTTCAGCGGAACCACCACCAGATATAGGGGTTATCTAAAATGCCGGTCTTAATAAACGTGCCCCTTTGTGCTCAGGCTAATAGTTCCCAGTCATCCTTTTTATATAAGAAGCTCTGATAGCTGCAGGTCCTGCTGTCAAGACCTCTGCTAAATTGCTAGAAGGAGAGAAAGTTGTCATAAAATGCTCAATTCCCCTGCAGCGCCTCCTCAGGGGAAATGTAGTATGACATTTAGTTATTTTGATGAAGGACAGTCTATTCCTTCTGGTTCATAGATGGGGATCATAATGTCAGTATACCCTATGCCAGGGATCAGCAACCTTCGGCACTCCAGCTGCTGTGAAACTACAACTCCTAGCATGCAAACTTTCTTGTAACTTCCATGGAAGTGAAAGAAGGATTCTGGGAGTTGTAGTTTCACAACAGCTGGAGTGCCGGAGGTTGCTGATCCCTGGCCTATGCATATGGAAGCAGTTGTCAAGATGAGACCATCCCTTAAAGAAAAGAGGACAGCCCAGCTCATGTATTCAGCCCATATAAAAACATCAGTGAAATGAGACTGCATCTGCTGACAGTTTCCATTTTATGATATTTTATGTTTTTCTGTTTTAATCTGAAGATGCCCCACAGAGGAACCTGTAGTAGAGGAAGCTTTGGCTGCTGCACATGGCCACTGTTTCCTAGGCTGATATCCCTTCCCCCCCAGAGCTATAGGTGCCACCATGTAGACGGCGGTACATTACCTCTCCACCAGTCCTGTCCCCCCTCTCGCTGTAGCTCCCTCTGATGTTTGCAATTCACATTAACTGCTGACAACGAGATGAGAATTTAAGTCGTTGTGCCAGAAGGAGAGAAGTAATCGGAGTCGTGGGAGCCAGCGCTGTGGCAATAAACAGAATATACTCCAAGAAAAGCTTGTTAGCAGAGGAGAAACCCATGAGGACATCTGTGTTTACTCTGTGCCGGATCCTGCATTACCGAGTTATGTGCCTGAAAACAGATTCTGTAGTATCACAGAGCTACACTATATCCCTGTAACAGCGCAGGCTTTCACATCTCGTACACCGCCCCCCTGCTTTATACCCGCAGACGGATGTGTTGGCAGTGGGCACCTCTTCACAAAGAATCATCACCACTCCTAAGCCCATTTCTGTTCACGTCTCCCCCCCAGACACCACAAATCTGCAATCTTTCTAACCAACGCATTTCCAATCTTGTTTTCTTGGGTTTTATTCTGAAGCTGTATGATTTCCTACAGACACTACAGCCATGCTTCTTGTAACTTAGTCTTGATGCTCTCAAGAAGAGAAACAATCTAAAATATCGCAATGAATGGCTCGCTAAAATACACAATGTTATAAGACAAGCTTCCAAGACTCTCAGGTCTTTTTTCTGGCCTGAAGATTACAGAAAAATTATAATATTTTAGGCTCCTTTCACATCTGCGCTTTGTATTCCGGTTTTGAGATCCAGCAGATGATCTCAAAAGCGGAGCAAAACACTTCCACAAAACAGGATCAGTATGCGATCCGTTCTTGGTTTGACCAGACACAAAACCGTTGCAAACTGCGGTTTTGTGTTCTATGTGCGAAACGGAACAAACCGGATCTGGCACTGAAAACAATGTAAGTCAATGGTCAAAAACAAATCTGTAACCCATTGACTTACATTGTTTTTAGTGCCGGATGCGCTTTGTTCAGTTTCGATTTAATACAACCGAATCCAAATGGAATGGATGCATCCAGATGTATTAATTCGAACTGAAGCGTTTTGCTCCGGTTTTGAGACCCTCTGCCGGAGAGTACAATGCAGATGTGAAAGTAGTCTTAGGGCCCATTCACACGACCGTATATTTGCGGGCCCGCATTACTGTGCTGCAGAACACACGCCGTGCAGCCCCATCGAAAACGCCTATACTTGTCCGTGCGCACGACAAGTATAGGACATGCTTCAAAAGAAAGAGCTCCGTGCCGCGGCTCTTTTGAAGCATGTCCTATACTTGTCCGTGCGCACGGACAAGTATAGGCATTTTCAATGGGCCGCACGACGCGTGTTCCGAGTCCTGCAGAACACACGCCGGGCGGCCCCCGTATATTTGCGGGTCCGCAGTAATGCGGGCCTGCAAATATACGGTCGTGTGAATGGGCCCTGGCGGCAGCTTGCTGTGACTTTTGTCCGGCCGCCTCTCGGCTTGTTTTCCGTGCTGCGTATGGACCTCCATCCCGCCCCAATTATAGTGAATGGGGCCGGAGCGGACTTCTGACGGCACGGTGGACTAGTGTTAGCATGGATCTGGCAGGCTGCTCCCCCGCCGGAACACCCTGCTGGACCCCGCTGTCAGTGTGAAAGTAGCCTTAGTGGGATAGGGCTAAGGCGAGACTGTAAAAGGCAGGCTCTTGTATAGCATGTACGACTGCCCTATAAGTGGAACGTAAAAGCAAACCCATTGAATTTCGTGATTTTAAAATGCATTACTGCGATGTTTCCTATACTTATTAATCAGTTTGATCAAATTGTGTGAGCCCACCTGCCCAACGCGACCTTACAGGGGTTATCCAGATTTTTAGAAACAATAGTCTATCCTCGCACTCTGGCTATCATTTGTAAAAAAAGCTGGACAGCCCCTTTAATCGGATGGGTCCCTACACTAAACCATGTACTTGTACAATAGGAGACCAAGCGGCACAGACATGTTGCAGTAGAGTACTGTAATGGTCGTACAGGCCGCAACTGTCTTTATATAAACTAATGAGACCGCACTGTTCAGTGGGTCTCATTACTTTAATTAGAGGGTACGACTGCGCCATGTGGTCTTACCCTTACCTCTCACTTGAGCCTAGAACTACAAAATGAACTCAGGATGGGGCAGACTCAAATTCATAATGATTAAATACAGCCTTAGGGCTCATGCACACGACCGTATGTATTTAGCAGTCCGCAAAATATATACATGACGTCCGTGTGCATTCCGTATTTTGTGGAACAGAACAGCTGGCCCCTAATAGAACAGTCCTATCCTTGTCTGTAACAATAATAGGACACGTTCAGTTTTTTTTTCAGAACACACAAAGTCATTTGGTTTTTTTTTTTGCTGCCCCATTGAAGTGAATGGTTCCACATACGGGCCTGAGCCCTTAGGATGAGGTGGGATGAGTGCACGACCAAGATCAAGGCAGCCACCACATGTATAATGCAAAATAGAAAGCTACCTATACTGAGTCCATTCCGTAGGCCTATGCCCATGAAAGAGACCTCTCCTGCTGTAGAGGTACACTGGTTAGTTTTGGGACCCATCTGGGTGAGGTCAACCTTATCGTGGCAGGTGAGCTCACACAATTCTATCAAAATGTGCGCTAAGAACCTTAAAGGGAACCTGTCATCTCCGAAACACCCCCTGAACTAGAGTAAGAGATGTATAGTGTAAGTCAGTGGTCCCCAACCTTTTTTGCACCAAGGCCCGGTTTCTCGCTACACAATTTCCCCAGGGCCCGGGGGGGGGGCGCTGCGGTTGTTGGGGGGCGGAGCATAGTGCCCCCACACAGTAGTTATTCCCCATTAGTGCCCCCACACAGTAGTTATAGTGCCAATTTGCCCCACACAGTAGTCATAGTGCCATAGTGCCCCCACACAGTAGTCATAGTGCCATAGTGCCCCCACACAGTAGTTATAGTGCCATAGTGCCCCCACACAGTAGTCATAGTGCCATAGTGCCCCCACACAGTAGTCATAGTGCCATAGTGCCCCCACACAGTAGTCATAGTGCCATAGTGCCCCCACACAGTAGTTATAGTGCCCACAGTGCCCCCACAGTAGTTATAGTGCCCATAGTGCCCCCACACAGTAGTTATAGTGCCATAGTGCCCCCACACAGTAGTTATAGTGCCATAGTGCCCCCACACAGTAGTTATAGTGCCATAGTGCCCCACACAGTAGTTATAGTTGCCATAGTGCCCCCACACAGTAGTTATAGTGCCATAGTGCCCCCACACAGTAGTTATAGTGCCATAGTGCCCCCACACAGTAGTTATAGTGCCACAGTGCCCCCACAGTAGTTATAGTGCCCATAGTGCCCCACACAGTAGTTATAGTGCCCACAGTGCCCCCACAGTAGTTATAGTGCCCATAGTGCCCCACACAGTAGTCATAGTAGCATAGTGCCCCCCACACAGTAGTCATAGTGCCATAGTGCCCCACAGTAGTTATAGTGCCCACAGTTGCCCCCACACAGTAGTTATAGTGCCCACAGTGCCCCCACACAGTAGTTATAGTGCCATAGTGCCCCCACACAGTAGTCATAGTGCCATAGTGCCCCACACAGTAGTTATAGTGCCATAGTGCCCCCACACAGTAGTCATAGTGCCATAGTGCCCCCACACAGTAGTTATAGTGCCATAGTGCCCCCACACAGTAGTTATAGTGCCATAGTGCCCCCACACAGTAGTTATAGTGCCCACAGTGCCCCCACAGTAGTTATAGTGCCCATAGTGCCCCCACACAGTAGTTATAGTAGCATAGTGCCCCCACACAGTAGTTTAGTGCCCATAGTGCCCCCACACAGTAGTTATAGTGCCCATAGTGCCCCCACACAGTAGTTATAGTGCCCCCCACACAGTAGTTATAGTGCCCATAGTGCCCCCACACAGTAGTTATAGTGCCCCCACACAGTAGTTTATAGTGCCCCCCACACAGTAGTTATAGTGCCCCCCACACAGTAGTTATAGTGCCCCCCACACGGTAGTTATAGTGCCCATAGTGCTCCTCTCCTTCAGTTTTGTACAATAAAAAAACAAACACTTATACTTACCTCCATCAGCCTGGCAGCACTGCGATGCAGGCCTCCTCCGGCCTGTGTCCCGCTCTGCACGGCTCAGGCGGCGCGATGACGTCATCGCACCGCCTGAGCTGGCCTCTGATAGGCTACAGGCACTAGGCCTGCAGCCTATCAGAGGAACGGGGCAGGGGAGACGCCTCTCCCTCCCCTGCCTCACCGCAGCACAGGCATCTGTATCGCCGTCCTCAGGACGGCGATACAGATGACTATGGAGATGAGCGCTTCCACAATGGAAGCGCTTATCTCCTTGTCCCCTGCTACCGCCGCGGCCCGGCAGACATCGCTTCAGGGCCCGGTCCTGGGCCGCGGCCCGGTGGTTGGGGACCGCTGGTGTAAGTGATGCTGAATCCGAATATGTAAGTTTTATCTTCATACTCACTTCCATTCTGACGCTGTGCTCCTACAAACCAGCAGTAAAATGCACTCACAGGACTCCGGTGCTCACTCACATAATGGAGAGGACTCAAAGAAGAGTCCACTGAGTGCATTTTACTGCC
This sequence comes from Rhinella marina, assembly GCA_900303285.1. Lineage (NCBI taxonomy): Eukaryota > Metazoa > Chordata > Amphibia > Anura > Bufonidae > Rhinella > Rhinella marina. The sequence continues at coordinate 41,116 of ONZH01002281.1, forward strand.
GGTTTGTGGGAGCACAGCGTCAGAATGGAAGTGAGTATGAAGATAAAACTTACATATTCAGATTCAGCATCACTTACACTATACAACACTTACTCTAGTTCAGGGGGTGTTTCGGAGATAACAGGTTCCCTTTAAATCTAAAATTGCAGTACATACAAGGTAACACCCTTTAAAATACAAATATCAGACGTTTCTTAGTGTCTGCGGGGTACTTTGGACATCTCTGTGTGTGACGGCATTAGCCCAGTTACTATACTGTAAGGACCTGCTGATTAGCTTTACAGGGCTTCAGATGGCGACCAAAAATGGTCGCCAAATGCCGACTTAGATTTGACAAATGGCGACAAGACTTTTTAGTCCTGTCGCCATTTGCGCCTGGACCCGATCGGCACCTACTGATACTAGGCTGCGCTACTGTGCAGCCTAGTATCAGAGAACATGGAGACATGCAGACAAAATTTTAAAAAAAATCTCTCACCTGTCCTGCGCCGCGGCTCCGCTCCGGTGTCCGGCACTCCTCTTCTTCTCTGGGCCTGCGCTGCACTGTCCTGACCGCATACAGCGTCAGGACGTAGTGCGCGCACTCTGACCTGACGCCTGCACGCAGTCAGCTGACAGTGCAGCGCCGGAGACTGAGGAGCGCCAGACACCGGAGCGGAGGCGCGGCGCAGGACAGGTGAGAGATTTTTTTATTTATTCTGATGGTGGCAGTGTGGGCTGATCTGAGGTCTGAAGGGGGCACAAGTGGGCTGGCCTGAAGGGGGCATGGTGGGCTGGCCTGAAGGGGGCACGGTGGGCAGGTCTGAAGGGGGCACGGTGGGCTGGCCCGAGGTCTGAAGGGGGCACGCTGGGCTGATCCGAGGTCTGAAGGGGGCACGCTGGGCTGATCCGAGGTCTGAAGGGGTATGCTGGGCTGATCCGAGGTCTGATGGGGGCACGCTGGGCTGATCCAAGGTCTGATGGGGGCACGCTGGGCTGATCAGAGGTCTGATGGGGGCACAATACGCTGATCCGAGGTCTGATGGGGGCACAGTGGGCTGATCTGAGGTCTGATGGGGGCACAGTGGGCTGATCCGAGGTCTTGATGGGGGCACGCTGGGCTGATCCGAGGTCTGATGGGGGCACGCTGGCTGATCCCGAGGTCTGATGGGGGCACGCTGGGCTGATCTGAGGTCTGATGGGGGCACGCTGGGCTGATCTGAGGTCTGATGAGGCCAATAATTATTAAATAAAAAGTAAAAAAAAAAAAAAAACCCACCAATATATTAATATATATACGACCGTGTGAACGTGCCCGCATCTATTCCGCAATTTTGCAGAATAGATACGGCTGCATTCACTTAAATGGGCGGCTTGTGAACTTGCCTAGCCGCGGCTCCGCAAGAAATGATAGAACATGTCCTATTTTTGTCCGCAACAGAAGACAAGAACAGGCATTTTGATCAGGACGCCCGGCCATGTTCGGCAAATTGCGGAACACAGGCCGGGCGGCATCCGTGGTATTGCAGATCCCTATTTTTGCGGATCCACAATACTACGGCCGTCTGAATGGCCCATTAATCACCCCATTTCTCAATTTTACATATAAAATATATTAATGTCCAAAAAGTCCAAACTATTAAAATATAAAAAAAGATCCTATACAGTGAACACGTAAAAGAAAAATAATTAAATAAAACCTCACAATTCACTATGTTTTAGTCACCTTGTCCCCCCAAAAAATAGGATAGGATAGTTCTATTAAGGGCCGGACGTTATAATTTTATGTATTTAAATTTGGCGCCTAAAAATTTTATTTGGCTCCTAAATTTTTCAGGTTAGGAGCCAATGGCTCCTTAGTTTTTTTTTTTAGTCTGGAGCACTGCTTTCTATACTGCACTGTGCCATGAGCAAGCCGAAGCCCGTATATCCATTACTATAGATGTACAGGATCTGTAGCATGGATGTGGTGGTCACCAAGAGAGAAACACAAATGCTTGGTGCTCGTTTGTATTTTTTTTTTGGTCATTCAATATGTCATCTGCCACAAAACACCTATTAAACAGGTTCCATACAAATAGGACATGCCATCAACATGTTCATGGTGCAGGTCCGAGGGCCACCACCACTAATCACAAGAATTTAAGGGCTAATGCATTTGATGGAAACACACAGTCCTTTTGAATTTTACCAGACAACTACCATGTTGTCTGAATAGTATTGCATACAGGGCAATTGAATGGTGCCGAGCTGCAGCTAAGCTGTAGTTCCACACAGGGACAAAGATGGCGCTGTACTGGTGTGTTTACTGCATGAACTTCCTGAAGAATGCGCTAGATTTTTAGGCTGGTGCAGCACGGGGATCTCTTTTTTTTGTAATGCTCCACATAAGGCTACATTCACACGACTGCTTTAGGCCTCGTTCACATCTCCATTTGTGGATCTGGTTGGCTGTTCCGGCACTCTGGATTCACAGTTTCAGTCGGACATAAACCGCTGCATGCGACGGCTTTCTTCCAGCCGAAACCCGGCATTTTTGCCGGAAATTAGCTGGGTTACTGCCGGACCCCATTGTAGCCAATGGGGTTCCGGCTGTGAAATAGAGGAAACAGCCTGCCATATCCACAAACGGAGATGTGAATGAGGTCTTAAAGAAGAACTCCCGACAAAAATTTTATTCCATGTCCTGCTAGAAATGTACATGATATAATCTGTGGTGAATGTCATTTTCTTACCAGTAGCTGAATTTTTGACTTATATCATCCTGAAGTTTCTTATCTGTGTCATGTGACCAGCAATTAGACCCACCAACTCACACAGAGACTTATGCGTGGACAGGAAGTTTAATTCTCTATGTATTCCTATGAGACTGAAAGTGAGGCTCCCATAGGAATGAATAGAGCAGTTACTGGCTTTCTGTCCTGGGTCAGTTGGAGGTCAGGGAGTTGGTCACATGACCCAGCTACAATAAGAAGAGAGGTTTTTACTCACAGAAACAGTCACTGATAAGAAAATGACAATCACTACAGATTATATCATGCACCTTTCTAACAGGTCAGAGAATAAAAATTTTTGCGGGAGTTTTTCTTTAAGAACAATGGTAGTCTATGAGGTTATTCACGGAATAAAAGCCCCCAAACAATTGAAGGAGACTGTTTTTAATGGCCATTTGTCAGAAAGGTATGAACAGGGGAAAAAACAGACCATTTCGCTGTTTTTGTGCACATTTGACATGTGAATGTATCCTAAGAGCCTGTTTCATCGCACGCTTTATGGTTTTGCCACTGAACTAAAACGAAGAAAAAAAAAAACTTTTTAAATTGCTGCAATTTCAATGTCTTTGATAGAATGTTATTGATCTTGGCTGTGCTGTACTTACCTGCTGGAAAACATGCCATTTACCAAAAAGAGTTAATCTCCGCCATACATAGAGAAGAACTGCATACAGTCACTTGGCCGTGTCCTGCGCCACCATTCATCTCTATGGAGAGCGATGGCACATCTTGTACTGCTCTCCGCCTGAGAACGGGGATGTTTGTCATAAATGTAATTTTCTCTTTTTCCTTTGAAGGTATATTAACAGCTGGAAGGCAATAGGAACAAGTAAATCGTCCTGCGCCTTCACAGGTAAGAGTTTTATTTCTGGATCAGTTGATACCTATGATGCGAATACAACACGGAAGCGTGGAAACTGTTCACAGCGAGATGTGTGCTCACCACCGCGTATCCTGCCATGGACTATAACCAGTGAAGATAAATGTAACGCCACGTATCCACAATAACTCGGTTGGATTTTCTAGGGATAAACCTCAAAATGCAGACAGACAGATTGGCAAATAAACAAGGTTGTTTTTTTTTTCATTAAAGGGGTTGTGTCACTCCAGAAAACTGCATTTATCATGTAGAGAAAGTAAGTACAAGGCACTTACTAATGTATTGTGATTGTCCATATTGTCTCCTTTGCTGGCTGGATTCATTTTTCCATCACATTATACACTGCTCGTATCCAGGGATTATGACCACCCTGTACTCCAGCAGTGGTGGCCGTACTTTCACACTATAGAGAAAAGCACCGGCCTGTCTGGTGGCCAGGACCATGGGAGCACACATAAGCACTGCAAAGGGATGCGTGCCTGTGTGTGCTCCCACCGTCCTGGCCATGGTGTGCGAGCACGACCACTGCTGCTGGATTGCAGGGTGGTCGTAAACCCCTTGAAATGAGCGGCGTATGAGGTGATGGAAAAATGAATCCAGCCAGCAAAGGAGGCAATATGGAGAATCACAATGCATTAGTAAGTGTCTTGTATTAACTTTCTCTACATGATAAATACCATCTGTTGAAGTGAGACAACCCCTTTAAAGATAATCTGTCACCAGCGTAGACCCTCTCTAAAGCCTCATTCACACGTCCGTGCTCAAATCCGTGAGAAGGTGGTAAGTGGTGCGTCCGTGAAGGATCCATGTGTCATCCATGTTTCACTGACACTGCGCAGCTGAAAAATAATTTTCAAAGCATCTCTTCCTAATGATCCGTGAAACACAGATGGCATCCGTAGTTTTCACATACCCATTGACTACAATGGGCGTCATGAATCCGTGAACACAGACAAAATAGAGCATGCATCCTTGCTTAAAAAAAAAACGGACCCGCGGACCATGCTAAAACACTGATGTGTGAATACACACAGTATAATGAATGGGTACGTGCGCTGTCCGTGGAGAACACATACAGCACACGTACGTGGAACAGTGAGGTGTGAATGAGGCTTATAGCTCTGCTATAGCCACGTGTAAATATACCTTTAGTCCAAATCCATACGCCAATTAGGTTGAAAAGAGAGCAAGGGGCTGTACTTATGCACTGTGGAGCCCCGCTTCTCCCCTCTTCTTCTCTCCACCTCCTACCTGCAGCGTCCTTATGATGCTACCGGATCAAATCTCACAGCGGCGCATGAACAGTCGCTGCTCCTTTCATCTGATTCAATACCAACTATTGGCTTACTTCGAGACACAATCTTGACTCATAATGTCACATAAAGTCAGAAAAAAGTGTAAAAACACCACTTCCTCCAATTTGCACCACTTTTCAGACATATTTTAGGCAGACTCATTAGTTCAAGTAACATAGGGGGTAAATTTATCATGAGCGGACTTTTCAAAAACAATTTTGCTCGAATCTGCGTTGCTGTAATATACATTAAAATTTAGCAAACAAAAATTTTGCACAATTTTAAGTTTTTTTTTTATTAGCAATGTTGCTCCAGTGTTTTATAGCACCCTCTACTGGAATAAGTTTGCAACTTTTTTTTTTTTTTTTTTTGCAACTTTTAAAAAAGTGACAATTGATAAATCTGGGGTGCACCTCATTAACATAGTTAGGCTTCATTCACAGGACTGTATTTTGTTTCCATGTCCGTTCCGTTTTTTTTGCGGACCGTATGCGGAACCATTCATTTCAATGGTCAGCAAAAAAACGGAAATTACTCCGCATGCTTTCTGTATGTCCGTATTTCCGTTCCGCAAAAAAGATAAAACATGTCCTATTCTTGTCCGCAATTTGCACACATTTCCACACAAACTTTCAAGAAGTGGAGTGAACTGAATTAAAAAAGGTCACAAATTTTTGTGCAAAGAAAAAAAAAATTGTGACCACAAAAATTGGCACCACTTTTCTAGCACAGGAGATCGATAAATTGACCCATAATTAGCAGTATTACCGGAGTAATGCCCCTTTCATACGAGCGGGAGACTCGCGTGTCTCCCGCAATGCATCTACAGGGCTGGACTCGGCACTGACAGGGATCGCAGAGCATTATATGTGATCCCAGTCAGTGCCGGAGTCCAGCCCTGTAGATGCGTTGTGGGAGACATGCGAGTCTCCCGCTCGTGTGAAAGGGGCATAATAGTTCCTCACTATTCAGATGAATCCATTCTTTACTACAGGAGTATAACTCCCACTCTCATCACCTTCACCCCTCATGTTGCCACCACAGACCCAGGACTTGATCGCTGTGGAGTCCATGTGTTTTTCCACCAGCTGCTATTACAATAACTTTCATTTTGGAGACTTTTCCTTCTCCCAGAGACCTCGCTCCCTCCCGGGATGATGTTCTCTGATAAATCTGCAGTTTTCGTAGCCTGCAGTTTTTTTTTTATACATAGCGCTTAGTCTGCAGCGAAGCCATTTTCTACAATGGATGAGATTTGTAACTGGAGTTTGATTAACTCTGCCTCTCTGGGGAACCGGCTTGATTTTTATTCCATTTATAACTGTTGCTTATCTGTCCGACTTCTGTGCACGCAGCATACATCCAAGTTTTGTAGCTAAGCAACTGGAGGACTGAGGAGGAAACGAGTAATGCTCCACTTGTGCATCCCACACCATGAAATGGAAAATATGCAAGACATTAGTGCCCACCAGGGATCCAGGAGAATTTATCGTTATTTTATGGGCATAGAAAAGTTGCAGTTTTTGCATGAGCTGCATTTTGTGTAAAGTATGAAACTTTTTGTGATGCCGACAGGTGGACGAAGCCTCCTAGGGCCCAACAGATTTACTATCATTTACACCTGGGACTGTTGTAAATTATAGGGCTCTAGACACACTTTGGATTTAGAAAGGTTCCCCGGTTTCATAATATTGATTACCTATCCTGAGAATAGGTCATAAATATCAGATCGGTGGTGGTTTGGCTCCCAGCCCCCCTGCAGATCCTGTTTAACCACCTGTTTTGTCCAGCTCGGGCAGTGGGAAAAGTAGCTAACTGGAGGACGGGGGGCTGCTTTAGATGCTGCTATCTCCTGAATGGTAGAAGCTACAAACATGCAACTTGTCTTGTTTGAAAGCAGACATTCCAGGCTTTCATACAATCACTGTTAGAAATCGAGTCATGAATAATCGCAGTTAAACCCCGATTTTAATTTCACTTTAGCTGCATTTACAGCATCCCGATCAGTGATCTCTTCCCCTGAACTGATCATATTGCTGTCATTGTCAGCTTTCAAACAAGACCAGTTGCATGTTTCTAGCTGCTACCATTCAGGAGATAGCAGCATCTAAAGCAGTCCTCCAGTTAGCTACTTTTCCCACTGCTGGAGCTGGACTCCGGCAAAACAGGTGGTTAAAGGGGCTGCAGAAATTAGGCAAGTGCTATCTGCACTCTGTCTACATTGTAGTGGTTGTGCAGTGTTATTACAGCTTTTGGGAGAGGAAGGTCAATCGTCCTATTTGCATCAGTTATAATACATTCCAGTAGACCCACTTAGCTTTTCCAGGGGCTCATTTTTGACTGAAGCCTCGTTTACGGAAGTGTATCGGCACCTGCACAGTTGCTGCTCTGAAGCTAAAGCAAAGTTTCTGCCCTTGCTCTGCTAATTGGAGCAGCAGCACAGGCAGGATATTGTCAGGGCCTGGCAATCTTTCAGCGGGTGGGCACTTCTTCACCTTTGAGGACAAACCTCCACAAGTGAAGAAGTGCTGCTGATGAGACAAACTGATCGTTAGAATCGATTCACTCATCTCTTAGGCCTAATTTACACTTCAGTTATTTGATCAGTTATTTCCATCAGTTATTGTGAGCCAAAACCAGATGTGGATCAATAACTCAGAACAGGTGCAAATCTTTCCATTATAACTTATCTCTGAAGGCTTCACTCCTGGTTTTGGCTGACAATAACTGATGGAAATAACTGATGTGTGAACTGGGCTATATATATATATATATATATATATATATATACACCACTATATGTAATCTGGCCACACCTAGGCAAGGCATTATAGGACATGAGGGGTAAGTTAGGGGTGGTTTCTATTGGTTCACATGTCTGTGTATTAAAATGGTGGTCAACAGTCAAGTGATAGCCAAGATACCTGAACTCTCAAAGCCTGCATAAGGCTAGTTTCACACTTGCGTTTTTGCCTGATCCGGCAGGGCTCAGCAAAAATGCTTCCATTACTGATAATACAACCATCTGCATCCGTTATGAATGGATCCGGTAGTATTAACTTTAAAATGGCCAAGCCAGATCCATCATGAACACCAATGAAAGTTAATGGGGAACAGATCTGTTTTCTATTGCGTCCTGCTCCGCACCCCATGACGGAAAGAAAACCGCCGCATGCTGCAGTTTGCTCTCTGGTATAGGAATGCAACCAAATGGAACGAAATGTTTTTTGGAGCACTCTGTTCTGTTCAGTTACGTTTTGTCCCCATTGACAATGAATGGGGAAAAAATGGAAGGTTTTTTTTCCGGTAATGAGACCCTTTTCCTTCTCTGGAAAGTTTCATGACGGTGATTTAAATTAATTTGCAGGAACCACACTTGTCCGCTCTCCATATGATCTCTACGAGTTCTCACAGCTCTCCTCACCAAGCTCATTGTCACTGACCACCAGTGGAGAAGAGGCAGAATGACATCACAGATCTGAATCGAGGATCCTGAACGCGATTAGTGGGGAGATTTGGAACCATCTTCTCCTTAGTGGTCGTCATGTCTTATATGCAGACTACAGTTTCATTTATAATAGTTATTTTTATTATGAACAAAATCTACAGTACTGCAGTGATGCATCTAACAAAATCATTCCTTCTTATACCCGAAGAACAGGCATTAGGCTTATAAAATGAGCTTATGGGGTAGGTTCACCTAAGTTCACAGCCATTAAAAAATAATGCCACCATTTTGCATCTACGACACCTATGTGTCTCTATGGTAACAGACTACAAACAAAACCTTCGTTATGTAGTCTCAGCCTGCATTCATCCTACCTTCCATCTTATCTCTACGTCTTGCTAACCTACCAAATTTATGGTATTAAAGGGGTTATCCCATGAATAATGTAAAAAATGAAAATCAAACATCATATAGTACATGGCAATACCTTTCTAACAAAGCTAGAACCAGCCCTGTACCTCACATGGATCCAGAGATCTCCACACTCTGCTCTGCTAGATTTATATCAAGCTGACAGCTGAAGGGGAGTGTCTTTTCTGCTGCAGCTCAAGGGGCGTGTCCGTGCTCTGCCTATCACAGCTCAGGAGGCAGATGAAGGATGAATCTGAGCATGTGCGGCCTTCTCAGTGAGCAGGTCAAAGAAATAAGAAATCAAGTGGCACTATACAGATACATTTTACTGAATAACTCAGTGGCTATACTAAATTTCTAATTACATGCAATTACAAACGTATTCAGATCCAGGTGCTGGTTTGAAAACTGTAGAATATTTTTCGTGGGACAACCCCTTTAAGAAGTACAGGACAGATGGAATACGGTATGACTTCAGGATCAGACTACACAGGGTTTGTTTGTGGTCTGTTACCTTAGAGACATATACATCTGTATTTGAGCTGTAGACACAAAATGGCAACGATGCTGAATTTATTTATTTTTTTGTCTGTGTACTGGAACAGCTAAAATAAAAAGGATATAAATACCAGAACCCTGAGTTGTGTTTTTCTGTCAAATTCTTACATCTGTTGCAGCTTCAAAATACGCCCTATAACTAAAGATTGGAAAATGCAAGGATAGACTATATCTGCTGAGAGCTGGGTTTGTATCACTGCATCACTAGATAAATCTAGCATTCAGGACTCTAGGAAAGCTGGGTGACAGCTCCTGTGACCATATTGGTTGCCACCCAATGGATAGCTTTTGGAAGACGGAAAACCGAACAGCTTATATTTACTGGTGATTTATTGGTTTATTTTAGGGAGAATGCACATAAAATATAATATATATACACACACATGTAACGGGTGCCCTACATTACTGGGATGAAGGGAGCCAAGAACATTAGGTTTGAAATCAACTTTGACGACTATCTATACAGACCAGGGGGTCACCGATATGTACTGGAGTGCTGTTAAAGGGGTTGTCCCATTTCGCCATTTTCAGGGAAAGATGGGAATAAGCAAGGACCGGGCTTACAGAAACAACCAGGGGGACGGACATTCCGCTATTTCTGTAGTTCCCAAGGCAGTGAATGGGAGCAAAGTAAATAGTGTAGTAGAAGAAGCTACGCCGCTTCTGTAACTCCCAGAGCAACATCGTTTGTCCTGCTATGCTGTTTGCGTAGTGACCATTCACTACAACCGGCGCTTTAAGGGCTTGTGTCCCTTCAGTAAGTGGCATTTATCATGTACAGAAAGTTAATACAAGGCACTTACTAATATATTGTTATTATCCATATTTCCTCCTTTGCTGGCTGGATTCATTTCTATCACATTATACACTGCTCGTTTCCATGGTTACAGACCACCCTGCAATCCATCTGTGGTGGTCGTGCTTGCACAATATAGGAAAAAGCATCAGCCTCTCTGGTGGCCGGAACCATAGGAGCGCACATAGGCTCGTGCTTTCTCCTATAGTGTGCAAGCACGGCCACCACTGATGGATTGCAGGTTGATCGTAACCATGGAAACGAGCAGTTTATAATGTGATCGAAAAATGAATCCAGCCAAGGAAGCAATATGGATAATAACAATACATTAGTAAGTGTCTTGTATTAACGTTCTCTACACTGAAGTGAGACATCCCCTTTAATCCCATCTCACCCTGGACACTGCGAGACTGGACCACCCCTTTAAATTACGGTCCACTTCATCATTAATACATAGATCTTGGGTAATAAATTCCACTTTACGGTTTATAATTTCTGGAAATTTACAGGCAAACTGGGTCACTTTCACCCATCAAACCAGATTATCTACATATGGAAAAGAGGACAAAGTTAAAACGTCATCAGTGACAATTTATAGTACAGTTTAACCGAGGGGGGGGGGGGGGGGAGGTGATATTTTGTACTGGAGAACTGGTATATTCCTGACCACTGGCAGTGTACACGATATAACATCTGGGGAGGGTTTAGCTCCACCTTTGTCTCCAGGCTGTGTGTGGTATTGCAGCTCATCCTGATTCAAGTGAATGGGACTGAGCTGCAATATCACCCACAGCCCATGGAGAACAGTGCTGTGGGTTCTGGAAACATCCAGACCATTTTTCTACTCTCAGAGAACTTGTTTGAATGCCATCTGTACATAGAGCCGAGCACTTACAAAGCCATCTTTTGAATTAAAATAACCCATATATGACAGGTCCTAGCATTACACCCAGGCTTTCCAACCAGGGAAGAGTTTGCTGAGATTTTTAGGATCCATGGCTTGCTGGATGAGGAGATTCACTTGTCCTTCTGCGTTGAGCACAGTCCCCTCCTCTACTCCCTTCAGCTTCTCCTGGAGCCGTAAGAGGACACGTTCTGCCACTTTATTGAAGCTCTGAGTGTCGTTGCTTGGAACGGAGAAGAGAACAACGGTTATTCAGATACAGTATGAAGGTTGAGCGATACCAGTTCAGTGTGGCATACTGTAATAACCTACATTTGTACACACTGAGAGAACACGGTGCTAGATCAGGACAAACTGTTCCCTGTGAACAATGGATCTTTACTTTCTACAAGGTCATCTCATATGGATAGTGACTGAAGCCATTCTACATCTAAATCTCTATTACATATAATGTTAGGTAACTCTGGAAATACTCTGCTTGCTGTCCATAATGTCTTAAGGGGACCGTCTGCTTTATACAAGGTCCCCAATGCAACCCTCAGCAATCTGTGTGGGAACTCAATAGCAGATGTTCAGTTCACCTGCAGCACCACCAAAGGAGATCATTGTCCTTTCAACAGACTTTGCATAATAAATCAACAGTACAAGTAAATATAAGAAACTTTGTAATATACAGTATCTTATCAGAATAAAGGGTCTCCCCCTTCCTCAACTAATAGTCTTCGCTGAATCTGTTTTGAGAGACAAGAAAGAGTTATCATCTCACTGAAGGACCAGGTTACATGCTGCCCATAGTAGTCTATGGAGGAGAGCTGAGGGAGGAGGAGGGAAGAAGTGCAGAGACACACACACACACATGCAGCTGAAACAAGTTTACAGAGAAGGGAAAAGTATGCAGTTGCAAAGAGAGAAAAGGCATTTTTCTCTGCTAAGATATATTACAAAATTTCTTATTTTCACTTGTACTATTGATTTATGCAAAGTTTGTTGAAAGCACAATGACCTTTTAAACATTACAGTCTCCACTGAAATCAATGGCCTGTAAATGTATATAATGCATGGACATGCAAGGTCCTCCAGAGAGATGCTCTTTGCAGCTGTCCTCCACTCTGGTTGATAGGCTCCTGAACAAGGGACAGCCCCTCAGAATTCCCTAATAGGATTTCTAAATTAAGTGGGCCATAACCTACAGACTACTGTTTTCATCCTTTGATATTACAAGGAAAGAGTAGTCTTAAGAGACTCCCCCACATGGGTGGGCACATTTGGTGACATCACTCACCGGTATCTGTACACCCACTCCATTTTGAAACAGCAGATGGAAGAGGGGCTCTGATAGAATGGGGGCTATGTATTAAAGGTGTTTTCTTATGTTATAAAGTGATGGCAAATTGCTAGTATATGACATAGCATTGTGATCCGTGGGGGTCCAACCTCTGGACACCCCGCCAATCCTCTCGAAAAAAAAAAAAAAGGAGATGGAATCTAGATACTTAAATATAAAACCTACAAGTTTACAGATGTTATGCCTCTAGTTATGATACAGTACCAGCTGTTCCTGTTACACTCTGGATCCTCTGGTAATGTTGCATTCAGCTCAGCTTCATCCTGCTGTAGATACAGCGCCTTCAGAGGATTCATAGTCCAGTCAAACAAGGGGTCATAGAGCAGGACCTGACAAGATATATAAATGTATTACGTATCTGAAGCTCTGGAATGGAAAATTTCATCTTAAATGGGTTCTCCGGGAATTAAGAAAATGAAAATACGTAAATATTACTTTATTATAAATATATTCCCTAATACCATTCATTAGTTATAATAGGTCGTTTTGTCTGGGGAGCAATCATTAGGAGAAACAAAATGGCCGCTGTCCTATTAGTACACAACAAACCTGTCCTAATCACACAAGAGAACAAGTTACTTCACTTGTAACACTGAGGTAAAGAGCTGCCTCATCCTCCTCTCTGCTCTACCTGTCCGGGGGTTATTATCCTGACTACAGTATAATATGATATTTAACTGAATCTCTGTGGGAATGGAGTTCATGAGGAGACATGAAGTACAGAGAGGATGGACAGGACAGACTGTGGTAATGGAGACAGCGTGCAAGAGCTGCTGCTTATTAGCCACATCTGCTCATGAACTCCATTCCTACAGAGATTCAGCTAAAGATTTTATCTGTATTCAGGATCATGATTTCTGACAAGCAGAGGTGGATGAGGCAGTTCTTTACCTCAGTGTTGTGAAGTAACTTGTCCTCCTGTGTGATTAGGACTGGTTTTGTGTGGACTAATAGGACAGCGGCCATTTTGTTTCTCCTAATGATTGCTCCCCAGACAAAACGAGCCATTATAACTAATGAAAGATATTTGTGAATATATTTATAATAACGTAATATTTAAGTATTTTCATTTTCTTAATTCCCGGAGAACCCCTTTAAGACCGGTTTCATACAACAGTACCACCCAGACCCCCCATTTATTTAGTTATAGGAATTGGCAACGTTCTGGGTACTTTTGACCAATGTGTATGTAAGATGACTATATGACACTTACTAATATAGCCTTTGGTGATTTTCTGTGCCATTTGCTTTATGTCACTAATCATGTCCCTTTGTTGGGCAAAGCTTCTGTGATGTCCACACAGGAGACCTGTCCATAAGATTGCTTCTGATGGAGAGTCATGTGACCAGGCAAAAATAACTCCAGACACATCAGTCAACCTTCTCCACTCAAAAATACGCCACATCTGCCATCTTCACTTGCAATGTTGAAAATTTAGGGCAGGTGTAGTGTATTTGAATGGAGGAGACTGAGTGACTTTCCTTGTCACATGACCATCCATCAGTGGACAGGACCTCTGTAAGGATAGCACAAAAAGACTTGGCCAACAATGGTGACCTTATGAAATATAGAAAATGGCACAGAATATCCACAAAGACTACATTAGTAAGTGCCACAGAGTCATCTCACAAACACATTGATCAAGAGTAGCTCAAAAGTGGTCAACCCCTTTAACTTATATTGTGTCAACATATTCCGCAGCGTTGTAAAAAGACTACTCACATTCTTCCCTGCCCCTACTGGGGCTCACAATCTGGATTACAATTTAAAACCTAGTATTTTTGTTTTGTTGGAGTGTAGGAGGAAATCAGGGCATCCAGGGGACACCAATACAAATGCAGAGAACATACAAAGTTACTGCAGATGTTGCTCTTGGTCAGATTCAAACCTTGGAGCTCAGTGCTGCCCGGGTAACCAAACTAATCAATGAGCCACCCTACTGCCCCTCAGGTTTTTTGGACAAGAAGACTCTTACCCAACTCTGCGGGAACCCGCTGAGCTAGGAGAGCTAAGACATACCTCAACAATAGTCAGTAGAGCATCTTGAGACCTCCTCATAACTTCCATGGTCTTCTCGCAGCATCTACAAGAAATAAATTGAGAACAAAATTAAAGTTAACCAAAAAACAGTGCTGATGATAACACAGGTGATGTCATCAGTATATGATCCATGTTCCATCAAAACTACAAATTGCACTTTTTTCCATGAACTGTGAAACACTTTAGAGAACATCATAGTTTACACTAATGCTGTCAAATAAGACAACTGAACGCTCACCATAACGGATCTTTTCCTCAAAGGAAACCTTCCCACGACAGCAACATTACAAGATTTGACGCAACTTGGCCAAGTCATGCCCTTACATCTAGCCCACTTTAATAAAGTAGCACTGGCTTTCCTTAAAGAATACTAATTTCAAAGCCAACTAACTCCCTTGGAGGCTGTCCTATCATCCACCCAAGCAGCATCTAGGAAAGTAGGCAGGATGTACTCAATACTTATTTCCCCACTGACTCAAACCAGACCTGTCTTTATATACTCATGGGAGAAAGAATTGAATATCTCACTAACTGACCAAGAGGTTCACACCATATTGCGAAATGCGCATGATTTTTCTTCCTGCGTCAGGTTGCAAGAGAGCCACTATAAACTTCTTACCTGTTGGTACAAAACACCAGATCTCCTCTTCGCGCATAATCTCTCCAATACGAACATGTGTTGGAGGTGTGGCTCTCAAGTGGGCTCCCTCTCCCACATATGGTGGTCATGTAATCTGATTGTACCTTTTTGGAAATATGTGGAAAGTGTAATTCAGAAGGTTTATGTCCCTTCTTTTCAAATAACCCCAGATCAAGTGTTGTTGGCTAGACCTAGTGATTCCTATAAGCCTTCGAGGCTGAACTTGATAACTCATTTAATAGCAGTGGCTAAAACGCTTATCCTGCTCCACTGGCTTAGCACCCTGGCGCCTACTTCGGCTGAGTGGGAAGCGAAAGTCAATCAGATATGTAAATTCGAAGAGATTACAAGCATGTCCAACAGATCAAGGGATAAATATTTGAAAATCTGGGCCGCATGGAGACAACTCCACTTTACGCCTCCATAAGTGGCACTTATGCCTTTGAACATTGTGTATTTGACTAAGTAAGTTGTACTTATGCCACTGTGAGTGGCACCTCACTTCACCAATGTCTAGACAAGCATGTGGGAAATATGAGACTGGATATGTAGCACGGCAATCCACCCCTCCCCCCCAATTTTAATATCCTTGTTCCAATCTTATTGGATGTTTCACATCTTTATTGGTATCATATCATTGCCATATTTAATCAATATGTTTCCGACAAGATTCGATTGACATTGATTTGTTTCATGGTTTATTGCATATTGTTTATGGTAAAAAGAAAGCAAACATGGCACTGTAAACATTACTGTATGTTTATTGCTTTGAAAAATAAAGAATTTATAAAAAAAATATATATATATATATATATATATATATATATATATATATATATATATATATATATATATATATATATAAGACAACTGAAGCATACCTCCTGAAGACTCCTTCTACTCCGGTAATGCCCATGCCATCCACAATGTCCCGCGTTAAACGGAAAGGAACTGTCTCAGGAGTTGGAAGGATTTTTCCTTGCTCAAAGGCAACACCTAAAACAGTGAGATTCTGTAATAAGGACACGTGTAGCAGGTGGCTTCTAGTTTTTTGCTGCCTGAGGTGATAAGTGATCTACTGTAGAGCTCCCTTTTCCCACAAATTGAAGTTTGAAAGCGCAGAGATGAATTGTATAAGTTCAGCCTAAGGCAAAGTTTTCCACTGGTCATGGTGGACCCCAGATTACACAACTAATGTAATAGCAGAAGCAATTCCCATAATACATTAAAGGGTTTCTGTCATCAGATTTAACCCTCTTAAACCTGCTGACATAGCAATATGCTAATATCAGCAGACCCTAACTCTGGTATTATTATGTTTCTTGAGGGCCTCCTTACTGTGATAATCCTACTTTTGTAATATGTGAATGAGCCTCTAGGAGCATGGGGCGGGGGGCGTTGCTCCTGCAACTATAGGCTCCGTTCTCATACCTCCTTCCACTCCCCGCCGTTCTTGATTGACAGGGCCAGGCAGCGTTCGTCTCCTGCTGCCGGCCCTGTGTGCTGCACGGCGCATGCACGAGATTTCCCCAGCACACAGGGTTGGCAGGAGACGACGAGCGCTGGCCCTGTCAATCAAGGACGGCGTTAAGTGATCAAAGCATCACATGGTAAAGTCCCAAAAGGCAGAAAGTATTTAAAAATGTTCCCTAATACAATGTTTCATTATTGAAAAAAAGCCCAAAACATAATTGATATCGCCACATCTGTAACCCACCGTACTAAAAAGTAATAATTTATTTATCCCACATCTCAAAGTTGCCATTTTCTTGCTCATGTTGCTTCCTAAAATAAAAAAAAAGTCAAAAAGTCCTATTTCCCCCCAAAATGGCCGAAAATAAGCCACCTCATTAAGAGGTTAACCCCTTCCTGCCCTGTGCTTTAAAAGTGCATTACAGGAATTACAAGCTTCACATGCCCGCGCCGTCACTTCCAAGTGGGAGATGTATCATAAAGCCGCTGGGATCAGACAGGGCTGACTGCAATATCTAAAGGGTTAGTGAGAACTAACTCTCTCACCCCATGGCTTCCACCCCAGTGATGGTAGTCAGGGGCTAACAATGTCTCCCAGACCTGCCAGGACCTAATAGACATTATGTTAGTTTTACTGGGAAGAAACTGATGCAAACAAGCTCTTAACAAGCTCTGCCTCTGATGCCACCAGATGTAAGGCAGCTATCCTATAAGTCAATGTTCAACCCTTTAAACAGGCCTTGAGACATGACTCGGATATTAAATAAGCCAGTATCTCATCTGCAGACAGCTGTTTCAGGGTGATTGCCCCTCATCAATGCAGAGCAGGGAGTACTGGCTTAACTGGGTGAGAGGCCTCAGTCAGGATTCGGGGGGTACTATCTCTCCTTGGGGAGAGAGCTCCTTAATCGACCATCCATATAAAGCGTAGACAGGGTGGTCTCTTCAGGCTAGCAAAGGAGACATCCCAAGCAGAGACATCAGGGCTTATGGACACCAGTCGTCTTTATGAGAATACTGCTATGAATTGCTTTCAAGCTACTCTGTGGGATATCGAAATAAAGAAAGATGGCAGCTTACTAACCCAAATCAATGTGAACGAGCTCCGCTGTCTCCTCATCTATCAGTATGTTCTGCACATGTCTGTCTCCAAGTCCCACAATGTAGCCAACTGAAATCAGAAGAAGAAAACAATATGTATGATAGCAGTGCGAGTGTAAAGAAAGTAAAGAACATTCTAGCTATACCAAGGACACCTACCTATGGATGATGTCGCTACACTGCGCGTGTACGCCAGCCGCTTCTCAAACCAAACAGCTGGATCCAAAAACTTCTCCATACAGAAATAGCGGAAGACGGGTCGAAAATGCTCAGAGATGTCTAGGAATGTCTGATACTTGTCTTCAAATCGTCCTCTCTGGACGTCCTACCAGAAGAACAAAGACGACATGTTTCAGAATATTTTTCAAAACACGTAACTAAACGTTACATCGGCAAGAAGTAATTCATGACGGGCCCACTGTACACAAAAACCTAGGACTGTACTGAAATTACACAGCTAAAACATGTCTACTCTCTGGCCAAGATAGAGACTTGTGAGGACTTCAATCTCCATGTCAATCAACATCTACCTCCTTATGGGCGTGAGCAATGGCTATTATGTGTGTACTTGTTTGGACGTTGATGTGAATGGTCTTTTAGATGAAAAATTGGAGAGCGAGGTGGCATGAGGCACATAATGGTAGGAGGAGTGACAGCATCCAGGAGATGAAATAGCACAGCCTTTATTCCATCAACATGCATAGCACAATGTTCCTATGCACACGTGGGTCTGCATCAGAATCTCTCAGTAGTGCTGCCTCAGGCTTTGGCCCTGTACCTCCTAGCGAACATTTCTCCCCATAGGGGAGTTCATGTAAAAGTTACCATCATCTTCCTCTGACATTGTAGACTGCTGTAGTCACCAGGCCGGTAACGTTTGTGTGCGCCATCTTCTGCATTCACCAAATATTCACCAATGGGGACGGTACCGGAGCACCATTCCAGAACACCGCTCCTCTGAGATAATGGCACCACCTGACAACATAAAAGTGAGAGATACAATGTTCAACGGGAGCTGAATACAGAAGAGTCCCCCTAGTGGTGACCAGAGGCTGCTGAGATATTAACAATTATGTACCTGAATTACCAAGACATCAATCTACCTTACCAAGAGGATGGAAATCCGATCCCGTGCTGAAGGTATCTAAAGAGCTTGTGGATGAACAGCTAGATTTAGTCCTGACATCCTATTTTCTCTAGCATTACCATAAGAGCTATTAGCCACCACCACAAACCAGCAGGTGTCATGGTTACACATGTTGCCATGATCTTCAGACTACTGCCTCCCTCTAGTGGCAGTATAGGGAAATAGTTAGACACTAGTCTATGTGAATGGTTGCTAGGGGCAACAACACAAGTTTTTTGGGGTCAGATTTGATAAGCGAGGACCAATTTCAGAGCAAGCAGCCACAGGGAGGGCTGAGGTTTACATACAGGTCCATAAGACTGCTCTATGTAAAAAATACATGATACAGAGGGATACTGATTTATGGATAGTTCCTGTAAATAGAGCTGATTCATGGCAAGAAGGACATAAAATGCAGCTGTGGTTCCCTAGAACTGCCTACAGGGGGCCATATCTTAACAGAAGTTGTAATAATACTTAACGGGATTTTCCAGTTTGTATTAACATCCTATAAAATATTCTTTGATGGAGGTCACTGTAATTTTGTAAGGTATTTTTTTTTTTTACCTTTATTGCTCCTATCTCCTGTTCTGGGCTGTGGTCACATGACCATGTCCAGGTCGCTCTTTCTTGTTTCCTGTGATGTTATGTCCATGGGTGGGGCAGTAATAGGGAGTGTCTATGTAACTAGCTGGGTGAGAGGAGCTATAAACTAGCTGGGTGTTATTAGGGGCAGTGATAGGGGAGTGTTTATGTAACTAGCTGGGTGGGAGGAGCTATAAACTAGCTATGTGTTATTAGGGGCAGTAATAGGGGAGTGTCACTGTAAGTAGCTGGGTGGGAGGAGCAATAATCTAGCTGGGCGTTGTTAGGGGCAGTGATAGGGGAGTGTTTATGTAACTAGCTGGGTGTTATTAGGGGCAGTGATAGGGGAGTGTCTATGTAACTAGCTGGGTGTTATTAGGGGCAGTGATAGGGGAGTGTCTATGTAAGTAGCTGGGTGGGAGGAGCAATACTCTAGCTGGGCGTTGTTAGGGGCAGTGATAGGGGAGTGTTTATGTAACTAGCTGGGTGGGAGGAGCAATAATCTAGCTGGGCGTTGTTAGGGGCTGTCATAGGGGAGTGTTTATGTAAGTAGCTGGGTCTGGAGCTGTGGCAGAAGGAGAAGTCCATCATGGGTTTGGTTGGGAGCAGCAACAGGAAGTGCTACATATAGGATAGAAACAAACCAGAGGGATTGGTCTACATGGTGAAAATGGGTCAGGAGAGTCCAAATTGAAAATAAAAGCATGCATGTACATAAGGTAAACTGCTACATGAGCATATCTCTTAAAAACCATTGTAATCCTGGAAAACCCCTTTAAGCAATATTTATAACCATGGGTGTTGGTAGACGTCGAGGACACAGATACATTTGAATATAGGGATAGTTGGGCTGAGAGACCCAAGGCATGTATCCCTGGTGGCAGGTGCTAGCGACCCCACTGAACGTGATTCACCTTGTATCGGCGGATGGCTAGCTTCCTCTTCCTGGTCTCGCTGTCCCTCTGTAATAGCGTATTACACATCTGGAACACCTGCTGCATCACCGCGTCTTGTCTCAGATCATCCCGGCCCTGTCAATGAGATCAGAAGGATGAGCCTCAATTAAATGCTATCACGGACATACTTATTTCTGAAAAATACTCTACGAAATTCTCCCAAATCACGCGGCACTGTCATATTTATCACTTCTGAGGTAATTCTCGGCCACTTGAGTTTTATGCTGACAAACCATTACCGCTTTCCCACAGCGTCGAAGTCTCTCTGCATCAGTCCTTGTCTCATTTCAACGTTTGAGAGGAGGAACGTAAAAAGAAGGCACAATGTCAGCAGTATGTAAATTCCAGCCTAAGACGGGAAGGCAGCGGGGCTGTCAGAAGTTGCCCTTGTAAAGATGACAGCTTTATATATGCTCCGCTCTTCTCAAGTCTTGTGTGAATAACAGAACCGACTTCAAGACCAATTCCAGTCACAGTGGCTATCACTGGTGCAGTAAACATCCCTAAATCAAATGGTACTGAAATATGACAAAAACGTTTTGCTAAATTCTTTTACATTCTGAATTTTACTGCATTTCTTTTTTAACTCAGTGACGCCCCCTGGTGAGTAAGGTGCTTTGATTGTGGGGCAAGGGAAGAGATAATTTCTCAAAACCATACTTTTGGTCCAGCAAAGTGATAACCGTTTTACAAGATCACAAACCACGTTTATTTTGTCTTCTAGAAGTAAATGGTATAATACTGCCCCCTAATGGACAAAAATATGGATCTGAACAAGTAGAAAAATAATTGACAATTTCCTTCTTTAGTAAAGAAATTTGTATTTGCGAATTTGTATTTGGATGATAAAGAAACATAACTTCCATGGAAATGTCAGCTTTCATGTTTTGGTTGAAATATTTAAAGGGGTATTCCAGTACAAAAAAAAAAAAGATTTGCCGTAGCCATCAAATAAGAAAAAAAAAAAGAAAAGATCTTATTTTCAACTTGCAGATCCCCCGCTGATTCCGAGGTGGGTCATCGCTTTGGCCAGTAACCGGCTGACTGGCACTCCCCGCCATTTCCTGCTCCGTCGAGCAGTAGGGACCTGGGCACAACGGCAGCAGCAGGAGATTAGAAAGGTGAGTATATGCTCATTTATCTTTTTAACATTTCATGGCCATGGCAAGATTTTTCTTGTACTGGAATACCCCTTTAACTAAAATGGGTGATGTGCATCCCGCCATATTGCTAACCATTCTAGGTCCAGCTTGTGTTTTTGAAGTGGATCTGCTTGGGTGATAAAGTAGCAAATAAACCCATACTCACTGTTTAAAATTCTCCACAACCTAGCGCAGCAATGCTGGCATACCTTACTAACATATTATGGGCTGAAGATATCACTGGTCAGTACAGCATTTCATCACTGTAGCAATGTATGCACTATGGGACTGGCAGTGATGGAGAGACAGGGCTATGGGACTGGCAGTGTTGGAGAGTCACGGCTTGTGGAGGACTATGGGACTGGCAGTGATGGAGAGACAGGGCTAGTGGAGGACTATGGAGGGGGGACCAATGGGTCTTACAATCTATCACTTTGTCTTTGGAGTGTGGGAGGAAACCGCAGTCCCCAGAGGAAACCCATGCAAACACGTGTAGAATATAGAAAACTCCATGCAGATGTTGTCCTTGGTCACATTCGAACCCAGCAATTTACACTTGCAAGTAACAGCTGATCGGCGGGGGTGCCAGGTGTCTGCTCCCAACAATCTGATGATATTAATGACCTATCCTGAGCTCAAGAAACCCATTTAAAGGGGTTGTCCCTTTAAATTCTACAGTTTTCAAACCAGCACCTGGATCTGAATATTTTTGTAATTGCATGTCATTAAAAATTTAGTATAGCCACTAAGTTCTAGCTTTGTTAGAGATTGTCAAGTACTATATGATGTTCGATTTTTTATTTTTGACATTATTCATGGGATAATCCCTTTAAGCAAGAAAAGAAAAATGGTATAATGATAGGAAAGGACAATCCTGTACCCATGTGTCTTGGTATGGGGTATGTGGTGGCATAAAATAACACCAGGAAGGCATTGAAGGCTATTTACACTTGCATCAGAGAATCCAACAGGAGTTCTCCGGATACTACCGCCTTCCTGCCATACCCCATTGACTATAATGATGTCCGGCAGAGATCTGGCTGCTACCTTGCAAATATGCCACGAATCAGCTGGACAAAAAACTGTTTTTTTCTGGCCAATTATCGGCACTGTCTACCAGACCTGCTGGCCAGAACACCTGGCCACGACAGTAACCTTATCTGCCCTGTTTTCCACATACCAGATAAGGCTGGTTCTGTTTCTGTACCATGTCTTAATGATGCAATGAAATATTCTCTGCAAGTTTACCTTCAGCTAAATTAATATTTAACCACCCAAATATCATGCAGTCATAGAGACCGCTGAAGACGCTGCACATTTCTGCAATGCACTTGAAATGCACATCAACCATGAAGAGATAAACGTGACAACTCCTAAACCGTGTTCAGTACATGTTAATTCTGCACAAATGATGGTTATTTTGTCAGAAAACACTTAAAAAGTTCTGCTTACTATAAAAAATGAAGTTGCGAGATAAACACTCAGATCCTTCTAAGCAGATACACTGTCAGTACCTTGACAAGCTGTCGTCTCTCCTTCCCGTCTGAACCCACACAGTCAATTATTTTTGGAAGATTCAGACCCCCAGCCAAGCGGAACTCAGGCTTGAAAGATGTAATTGTCACCAAGTTTTCATACTTCCCGCTGGGATCAACCTGAATGTGAGAGAGAAAAGGATTAACTCAGGAAACATCCACCCGTCTTCCCATCAATTCTCACTTGTGGCGTAAATAAGAGATATAAGAAATGTCATGCAGATCGTCGACAAGCAGATGTCAGGAGGTGTTATATTACAGAACCGCCATTATCCATAGACGTGGAGATGATCTGGCCATAGGGTCCTGCTGTTATGATGTAGGCAAGACCCCCTGCATGGTTTGGACAGAAGAGTGGACGTGACTCTAACGGCTGGAGTCTCGAACCAATTTATTTCATGAATTAGGGATTATTTTACTGGTGTTGAGGATCGGTCTCCACATCGATGTGGGGGTCTCGGCATTCCTAACCCTAGGATGTGCACCTAGCCTTAAAGGGGTTGTCCGCTTTTTACTATTGATGACAGATCGTCAAGGTCCGACTCCTGGCACCCTCCGCCGATCAGCTGTATGAAGAGAAGGCAGCCTTCTCAAGTATGGCGTCCCCATTCACTTCTATGGGACGGCTCCGTCTGTTCAAGTGGATAGGATAGGTCATGAATAGTAAAAAGCGGACAACCCCTTTAAAAGGGACCATGAAGTTGGCCCACAATTGCAGCGGGATTTTACTACTGATGACCTCTCCTCAGGAAAGGTCATCAGTATCTGATCAGTGGGGGTCCGATACCTGTGAACCCCGTTGATCAGCTGGTAGAGAAGGTACCAGAGCTCCCGTGAGCGCTGCGGCCTTCTCTGCCGTACATCTGGTTAACACTTGTTAACAACCATTCTGGAGCATTTTTCTTACATTTATCTACACTGTGCGCTTTTCCTATTTATCCTCCTAGAAATTCAGAAAATCGGGTGTTACCAGTTGGGGGTGTGCACCTAAACAAACTGACACTATCCAATCAGTATTGTCAGAACCAGAGTGTACAATTTGATGAAGGGAATAGTAGCACCCAGTTGTTAATTTAGTCATACATTTCTAGGAGGAATAAGAGAGGAAAGGCACAGCACAGAGAAAACACGCTCCATATTTTTTGTTTCATGAAGAATACACAGAAAATGGACAAGTCAGCAGAGATTCCAGGTCCTCTTCAAGACCAGTCGGTGCACAGACGTCACATTTATTCCAGCCGAACATACCTGTTGATTAGGTAAAATTAGTAAATATGCTGATTTGGCTAAATCCCCATATACTGCAATGTATGCACGACCACCTTCTGCTGGGAATAATGACTGGAAGGGACGTTGATCTCCCATTACTAGATGCCCTCCTACCTTAAGCTCCATGGTGGGAATGATGACGTCCTGCAGGTTTTTCAGTTTAGTGATGGGCTGATCTGATGGGATGGGTATTCCTTCTATAATTTGGAAGACAGAAACATGACCCATTAATACTCCCTAGGATCGGAGTAATTACAACGTTGTCTCAGGTCACAAGCAGCGTGCCCTGTACTTACTGCGCTGAGCTTTCCATTGGTTGGCGTCCATGTTTGCTAATATTATGTAAGCGTCACAAAGCCTCTCGACGTCTCGCACCATGTGAGCCCTGTGCTTCTTTATAGTGTTCACGATATTGGACGCAGCTTCCATACGATCCTACAGGTAAACACCAAATATTAGGCATAATCAATGGTATGAATGGGGGGGGGGGCGTTAATCAGTATTAAAGGGCATCTGTCAGCAGTTTTGTACCTATGACACTGGCTGACCTGTTACATGTGCACTTGGCAGCTGAAGACATCTGTGTTGGTCTCATGTTCATATGTGCCCGCATTGCTGAGAAAAATGATGTTTTATTATATGCAAATGAGCCTCTAGGAGCAATGGGGGCGTTACCATTACACCTAGAGGCTCTGCTCTCTCTGCAACTGCCGTGTCCTCTGCACTTTGATTGACAGGACCAGGCGGTGAAAATGTCACCATGCCTGGTCCTGTCAAAGTGCAGAGGGGGTGTCAATTGCAGAGAAAGTGGAGCCTCTAGGTGTAATGGTAACGCCCCTGTTGCTCCTAGAGCCTCATTTGCATATAACTAAAACATCATTTTTCTCAGCAATGTGGACACATATGAACATGGGACCAACACAGATGTCTTCAGCTGCCAAGTGCACATGTAACAGGTCAGCCAGTGTCATAGGTACAAAACTGCTGACAGATGTCCTTTAAATGCAGAACAGTGGAAGACTACAATTTACAGATGGCACAGTTGCGATCGCTATGATGGCTGATCTTCTGCTTTCTAAATCAGCGATGCCCAAACTATTGATCTCCATCTGTTAAACTACAAATCTCAGCACTGAGAGGGTCTGCAGGAGGACCCGCTCTCTAAATAACACTGTATATAAAGCTGAAGACTACCTCATCGGTCTGTGATATCTTCTTTGGGGCATTCTTGGAGAGGCGGCCTCGTTTCACGACCTCGGACTTCAGTAGGAGATCGTCTTTATTGGCATTAGCTAATGCCAGTATAATAAAGAGAGTGTGGTAGGGGTGATCCAGAGAGGTTTGGCTGATCACCTGTAGAGGAATGAGGCAGGTTAGTGTACAAATGACCAATGTAATATTTGAGGTAGAAACAGTGGTGTGCAACTCAAACCCCCCAGGTTTATGCCTCTATCACTGCCCTGTTTGAGGACATATAGGGCATATTGTTACTATAAGTTACAGGACAGCCTCAAATTGCCTAAACATCCTGGTGGCATTTATTGCTGCCATCTAGTGGTCCTGGCTCCAGCATGGTGTCCCCCTGGTACCCTTCTGCTATGTGCCCCCATCAACCTGACGGGCTACAGGTCTACTGCCTGTGTACAATGGGCTACCTCTGTCCAGCCTGCCACCTTCACTACTCTTCACCTCTTCTTCCAGGTAAGGGGACATTACAATGTATGATAATGAGTGTTTGCACATGCTTGCTATTTTGTACATATGTCCATATATACAGCAGAGTCATATTATTATGACCACCAGCTAATATCCAAAGTATCCGCTGTGTGCAGCATGGACAGCAGCTAGACGGGCCTGGAATGACTCAGTAAGGTCTTGGTAGGTTGTCACAGGTATCTGGAGCCATGCTGACTGCACCCCACAGCTGCTGGAGGGTGTGTGGAGGGAGGATCCAGAAGGAACACAAAGATTGAGGTGGTCCCAAAAATGCTTAAAGGGGTTATCCCATGAATAAGGTAAAAAATGAAAATTAGACATCATATAGTCCATGATAATACTTTTCTAACAAAGCTAGAACCAGCCCTGTACCTCACATGGATCCAGAGATCTCCACATTCATTGCTCTGCTAGATTTATATCAAGTTGACAGCTCAAGGGGAGTGTCTTTTCTACTGCAGCTAAGGGGGCGTGTCCATGATCTCCCTATCACAGCTCAGGAGGCGTGTCTCTGCTCTCCCTATCACAGCTAAGGGGGCGTGTCCATGCTCTCCCTATCACAGCTCAGGAGGCAGTTGAAGGATGGAACTGAGCATGTGCGGCCTTCTCAGCGAGCAGGTCAAAGAAATAAGAAATTAAGTGGCACTATAAAGACACATTTTACTGAATAACTCAGTAGCTATACTAAATATTTAATTACATGCAATTACAAAAGTGTTCAGATCCAGGTGCTGGTTTGAAAACTGTAGAATATTTTTCGTGGGAAAACCCCTTTAACTGGTTTCAAGTCTGGGGAATTAGGGGGCCCCGGTCGTACTTGGAAGTCTTGGCCATGCTCTTCCAATCAATGTCGGACATTTCTAGCTGTGTGACATCACATTGTCTTGCTGAAAGATCTCATCTGCCCCAGGGAAGACAATCAGCATGTATAGGTGTACATAATCTGCAAGGATGGATTCATACCCAAATCGGTTGAGAGTGCCTTCCACATGGACAAGTAGACCCAGAGAATGCCATGAAAACATTCCCCAGACCATAACACTGCCACCACCAGCTTGTGTTCTTTCAGCATTGGTTGCAGGGTGTTCTCTGATCTTTCTCGTCTAAACATCCATCCATTTGATGAAAATGTGATTCATCAGAGAAGGCAACCTTTTGCCAATCAGCGGAGGTCCAATTCCGATATTGCTGTGAAAATTGCAGTCTTTGCTGCTGATGCACTATCCTGACGATCCGTCTGCTTCAGTGCCCCATACGCAGTTGTGTTAGACACACGTCTGGTGGCTCCCTGGTTCATTTTGGCTGTGAGCTGCTCCGCTGTAGCGTGTCGGTCCACCCTCGCACACCTGTGTAGCCGATGTCATCTCTCACATCAATGGCTTGTGCTGCTTCGCAGTTTCCATATTGCATATTCGCAGTGGTGCCATTTGTGCACTCACTGTACACTTTCACCACAGCAGTGCATGAACAGTTCACAAACTTCGCAGTTTCAGAAATACTGGCTCCCTTGACCCTTTTTTTTTGCTACTCCTCAATAAATCGCCTCTTTTACCCGTGACAGCAATGACGGATGTGTGCAGACAGCTTATATACCCACCGAGCCAGCTCACCACACGTCACTTCCTTCAGGAGCTACATACTGCCAATGTAGAAAGTGGTCATAATAATGTGACTCGGTTTTGTATGTAGTGTGTCACGAGCGAGCTTACATGTGCAGTAATTGTGTGGATTCATGTATGTAGATTGTGTGCTTGTATGTAAGGAGTGTTATTTGTGCATTCATGTAGTAGGTGTGTGTATGTGGACACGCAATGAATATGTGATGAATGGGCTTATGTATGCGTACATGCATGGAAGTATACAGTCAGTGAGTGTGCATGTATTCCATGAGTGTGCACATGTGTAGGTGCTGGCATGTTGTGACATGGTGGCATTTGCTGGGCACTGTAATACTATGGAGCCGCAGTCATTGTGTACCTCTGTCTGCAGAAGTCCTGAGTCACATTTCATATATCAGGTATCTGCAAACGTTTCAGTTTCTCAATTACATTTATCATCTTATCAAAAACTGAATATTTCGTCTTATTTTCCCCTTCATTTCCTTGCATTATGTTTGAACATTTGACGATTGTTGGGATTACATATTCATTTCTGATTCTGCCTCCTTTACATAGCAGCATGGTGCCTGCCTTACTACTTTGCATTCCGGTGCTGCCGCCCCCTCTTTTGCCTTTGTCAGCAGAATTTGCCGGCCCATTTATCAGGGCGGTATTATTAGTTTTATTATGCTGCTACTGGGATCAGCAGCCTGCCTATTATTAATTTTGCCTTGTCCCAGTCGTGCGCTTCATGCTGGGACGTTCCGAGACATCTTGTCCTTCTTCACACTAAACGCATTAACCGGGAGGGTGGACTCGTACGTAACCCAATTACAGATCTTACTTGTCCTGAACACAACCTCAATAGGGATTACTGTGATGAAGAATGCAATAGGAAGAGGAGCTGACTCTGGACATGCATCATCTGATGAAATAACGTATTTACAGCTTCGCCATAGAATTACATTGTTAAGCACTTCGTGGAAATCCTGTCTCCCCATCTTCTTGGTCCCCATGCGAGCGGCCAGCTGGTACATCAGAGGGAGGAACTTGTAGGAGGGGATCTTCTGGGAATCTTTCTGTAAGAGAAAGGGGAGAAGATTAACTAAACCCAGCAAATGTTACCTCCATATTACGGCACATTTATATATGAAAGATAAGAAATATTATTCCGTAATATTGAATTCATTCGTTTAGTGCTCATTTGCTCATTTTTTTGGCATCAGTTTTTCTTTGATCTCTTGTGGTGGTCTCAGTTCAGTCTGGAGAGGTGCTGAAGCCCATTGAATTTAAGGGCCATTTATACCTTCAAAAATGTTTTTTTTGTTTTGCTGAAATGTATCTAAAAAGTAACAAAAATGCCCCTACTGTTTTCTTTCTGCAGCTCCTATGCTGGTTATGGGTCTCTACGGCAACAGACAACAAACTGTAGTCTGATCCCGCAGTCATACCCTTCTCCATTTGTCTCTAGTTTGTAAAGAGTAAGGGACAGATGGAAGAAAGTATGACTGTAGAATCAGACTACACAGGGTTTGGTTGCGGTCTGTTACCATGGAGAAACATAGGCCTGTATAGGAGCTGTAAAGAAACTATTTAAGCAAGGCTATATCCAAACTTGCTTCATTTTTTATTAGAAGAATTAAAAAAATTATTGTGACGTTGGACATAGTTAAAGAGGACCTTTCACCACTCCTGACATGCCTGTTTTAATAGCTCCATGCATTCCCCATGTAATAACAATCCTGGAACATCTATTCTTATGTCTCTATGTTGTGCCATTCCTTTATTATTTGCACTAGAAGTTATGAATTAATTGCTATTTGCCTTCAGTAAGGGAACAGAGGGGAGGTGACCAGTTGGGGGTGTGTACCTGCACAGACTGACTCTAGCCAATCAGTGCTGCCATGTTCAGACTGTGCAGGTACACAACCCCAACTTGTTACCTCCCCTCTGTTCCCTTACTGAAGGCAAATAGCAATTCATTCATAACTTCTAGTAGAAATAATAAAGGAATGGCACAACATACAGACATAAGAATAGATGTTTCCAGAATTGTTATTACATGGGGAATACATGAAGCTATTAAAACAGGCATGTCAGGAGAGGTGAAAGGTCCTCTTTAAAGAAATGCTAATCAATGCTAAAAATAAGCAAGAAATATAGAAGAAAAGAAATATAGTTGCCCTCACTGTTTGGGTCAAGATCATGCAGAAGTTGCTGCCGACTGACAAAAAGGTCTCCTGCAGAGAAGATGGAGAATGTCCTGCTGATCTGCTTTATATTTTCTGAGGACCATCTGAAGGGGCAGGGATTAAAACTTTTGTCCTACTGTAGACAGGACACAGCAGGGAGACTCCTGCTCCAGCCACTTGTCTTATAGCTTGCCACAGGACTGTGAGAAGGAGGAACATGGATGACCTCTTGGGACACAGAGAGAAGATTTCTTAATGTATTTCTCCGTTTTAACATGTGACAAAAAGCCCCTTGGGAATGAGGCAATGAAGGGAAGAAGTGCTGGGATCGGTTTTTGTGCATTTTCTGTGTTCAGTGTTTCTTTAAAGAAGATCAAAAGGATGTCAAACTGTGATTTTTTTTTGGGGGGGGGGATTTTCGAACTGAAAAATTTAATTCTACTGTAAAAAATAATAAAAAATACAGGACCCATGATGGATATGACAGATCATATTTTGACGCGTTTGTCAAGTTTTCACTTTTCTTTGACTGCAAAGAATATAACCACCAAAGAGAGACAGAACCAGGAAGATGTAGATTCTTTACTGTAAGAGCAGTGAGAATACGCAGCCACAGAATGTTATGATGGTAGAGTTCAAGAAAGTAATAATATCGGAAGTTATAGGTTCTAGATTTCTGGAGATGAGACCTTAATCTAGGGATTTATTTTATACATTTGGAGTCTGGTACATTTGGCGACCATCTCATAGAGGTTTTTGCCTTCCTCTTGAACATGGTAGGCTTATAGAAAACAGAAGTAGTTCAGCACTTCATTGTACTTTATTTAGTCTTGAAACATAGAAAAATACATTTTGCTTATGGGTTTCTGGTGGACAACCACCCTTAATTATCAATTGATTTAACATTTTTCTATATATTTCAAGACTAAATAAATGATGGATTTTATCTGAGTGCTGAAGAAACTTCTATTTCCCATATATTAACTGGGAGCCGGCCCTGTGTTCTTGCACCAACATAGTGGATGGAGGTGAGCTGGTTCTATATGGTAGGCTTATAGGTTGGACCTGTATCTTTTTTCAATCACATCAACTATGTAACAACAAAGCCAGACTAGCAGAATTCACTAGATGTACAATTTATTACAGTGCAGATATAAATAAATTGGTGGATAATGTTGATGTAAAAAAACTTGGTGAAATTTTCTCTCTGGAACATTCTGAATTTACCTTCTGGCCTCACAGTGCGGGAATATTCACAGATTTGTGAAAACAGAAAATTTCGAGTTTAACACTGTAGTAAAAATAGATTTATGTCAGATACCTTCATAATGCTATTCACTTCAGACAATGCAGAATTCTCCAACCAGAGAGAGCACAGACGGAAGATCCACATGTCGTGTTCCTCCCCGGACACCAGGCAGCTGATGTAGTTCCTTATGGCTGTGCAGAGAAAGTGTTTCCTGTCCTCCTTCAGAGCAGAAATCGCACATTCATCCAATTCCAGTTCTCGCTGAACCTTTATTGTGTATCTGACAGGTAACAAAAAATCACAGTGATGAGTGGTAGCTAGGTAAAGCAACGGAAAGCTGTTAAGTGAACTGCTTCAATCTAGTAGGTACTTGGAATTAGAGTCCAGATGGCTGCTCGCATTAGGCTACTTTCACACTTGCTTTTTGCTGGATCCGTCATGGATCAGCAAAAACGCTTCCGTTACTGATAATACAACAGTCTGCATCCGTTATGAACGGATCCAATTGTATTATCTCTGAAATAGCCAAGACGGATCCGTCATGAACTCCATTGAAAGTCAATGGGGGACGGATCAGTTTTCTATTGTGTCAGAGAAAACGGATCCGTCCCCACTGACTTACATTGAGTCGGACCCGTCTTGCTCCGCACCACATCGCGTTATTCTATCCGAGATGGGGAAGCAACCAAACGGAACGAAATGCATTCTGGTACACTCTGGACAGGACAGAATGGAATCGTTTTCCCCCGCTATTGAGATCCTATGATGGTTCTCAATAGTGGAAAGGGAAAGCGCAGATGTGAAAGTAGCCTAACTTGTGGATTCTGCTGAGGATTTTTCTGTTGCAATTTATGTTAATAAATTCTTCTGAATTGATGCAATCTCACAAATGGCAGAAAATACAATTTTAATTAAGCAGCTATTTTTCCTAACCAATCCCTATTTCAATCACTTCACACAAGGATTATGCAATGTAATAAACGTATATATCCACCTGTTGGTCTGAACCTTGTGTTGTCTCATTAACTCCACTTCCTCCTTTGCTTTAGCCAGTAACGCCTGCTTGTTCTCAAACTCGGAGGATTTCATGTAATTATCGATTCGCTGATACTGGGCATCGGAGAAACGAGCTAATGACAGAAATGCCTTCATCCTTCCTTCCTGCAGGCGGTCACAGCTGCCCGTGCTGTAGCCTTCCGCGACTTCCACTGCCTGTAGAAGAACAAAAATACAAGGTCACCGAGACCGGCAAATTTCATCTGCAAGAGGATAATAATGAGAAAATGCTGGGATGGAATGTATTACTTTTAATATAATAGAATATATGCTGATACAATGGATTTAAACCTATCATTAAATTTACATTTCAAGAACAGGAGGTGATTCAGATCACACACTATGAATACGAATGCTTGTTAGCGATGACCTGCTCGATTTTCGGACAGTGTAAAGGGGCCTTAAAGGAGTTGTCCCACAAAAAATATTCTACAGTTTTCAGACCAGCACCTGGATCTGAAAATTCTTGTAATTGCATATAATTAAAACTTTAGCATAGCCACTGAATTGTTCAATAAAATGTATCTGCCACCTGTTCTTTATTTATTTCTTTGATCTGCTCACTGAGATAGCCGCACATGCTCAGTTTCATCCTTCAACTGCCTCCTGAGCTGTGATAGGGAGAGCTGAATCACGCCTCCTGAGCTGTGATAGGGAGAGCTGAATCACGCCCCCTGAGCTGTGATAGGGAGAGCTGAGACACGCCTCCTGAGCTGTGATAGGGAGAGCTAAGACACGCCTCCTGAGCTGTGATAGGGAGAGCTGACGCACGCCCCCTGAGCTGTGATAGGGAGAGCTGAGGCACGCCTCCTGAGCTGTGATAGGGAGAGCATAGACACGCCCCCTTAGCTGTGATAGGGAGAGCTGAGGCACGCCTCCTGAGCTGTGATAGGGAGAGCTGAGACACGCCCCCTTAGCTGTGATAGGGAGAGCTGAGACACACCCCCTGAGCTGCAGCAGAAAAGACACTCACCTTGGGCTGCCAGCTTGATATAAATCTAGCAATCAAACAATGAATGGGGAGATCTCTGGATTCATGTGAGGTACAGGGCTGGTTCTAGCTTTGTTAGAAAGAGATTGTCATGTATTATATGATGTCTGATTTTCATTTTTTACATTAGTCATGGGATAACCCATTTAAGTTTTAGGCTGGCCATCGCCTTTAGATAGTTGGAAGAGCGTGCAAATGGTCTGAATGGGGGGGAGCGGGATAAGCCGCTGTCAGACAGCTCTGGTAGTGACTTATCTACCCTGAGAACAAAAGGATTGGGAAAGCTGAAATCCATCAGACCGATCTATCTTTCTCTCAACACCCGTCTAGAGGGAGAGTCATGAAACCCCCATAGAGATTAGA
Organism: Rhinella marina; assembly: GCA_900303285.1. Lineage (NCBI taxonomy): Eukaryota > Metazoa > Chordata > Amphibia > Anura > Bufonidae > Rhinella > Rhinella marina. The sequence goes on from ONZH01002281.1 coordinate 74,539, forward strand.
TGGTACACCAGTCCCGCTGACAAATAATAAGGAAAGTCTACCTTCTCCAGATAGTTCTGCATAATGATTGTGGGACTCTCCAGACACGTTTCTGCCAACCAGTTCCCACATAACCTCAAGCATTCAACATAAATCAGCTGAAGGCTGGGATCATTCTCAACCTGGAAATAAAAAGCAAAATTTCACGTTAAAAGCCCATGTAGACAGAGCAAAAGTAGTCCTCATTAAAGAAGTATTCCCACCCTAGACGTCCCATGTATATGCCACAAATGTCTTATAGATCTGGGTCACACCTTTAGGACCTGCACCTATCTTCAGCATGGGGGTCCCTCAACCCCCATCCCAACTGGTCAGGTAGTCTCTGGTGGCAAATCCACTTCACTTTTAGCCACTTCCTAAACACCTGTGAATATTAGACTCACATATAGGGAAGAAGCATTGAGAAGCGTAGGCCTGCATACTGTCTTTAAACTTTTTTTTCCATGGATTAATAAAGGAATTTTACAGATAATTACTACTTCCCAGTGCTGGACCTTTTTTCTTCTATGTTGGATTGTTTACAGGACACCGGTCCTGTGCACGGGGGCTAATCAGTAAAGAAAAGAGGATTTGGTTTATAATACAGGAGCGGTGAGCTCTCTCTTATTCTTTCTGTTATCTATACATGTCATTTCAATAAAGATGGTATTTATTTTTAATACATTATTGCATTGTGATACTTTGATCGGTATTGCTCTGATGAAATTATACATGTATGCAGTACATACAGTGGATGACGTCACCAATAGACTCCCATGGTAAGAAAAAATGTATACTGGGCAATATGTTTTGGTCAATTACACTTTTTTCTTCCATTGAAAAGGTCACATACTGATTTGTACCAGCATGACAAGTGCCAAAATAACACCGTTTAGGCTTCAGTACAGTGAATGAAGCCCACATATGGTGAATGTAAGGCTCATGGAACTGAGAAATTACCATTATTCCACACAGTAAGATTATACAGATATTTTTGGCTCCAGATAGATCTAAACCACAATGTTATACCAACCTCAAAGCTGTTCGCTTCCAATTTGTCCACCATTTGTCGGAGTAGACCCAGGGCTAGGCTTTGCTCCTTTTTAGCCCAGAAGACTTGCGCTTCTTCAAGCTGCCATTCGGACACAAGGAACTGCGCAGAATTATGTTGCTTAATCTGGAACATGGCCTTTTCTGGAAGCTGTAAGATATAAAACAAGTGAAGCATCAAACTGCTACTAGGAAAATGTATTCTTTCCCAGTATTTACTGTTATGTTAAATGAATTTACACTAAACGGGTTATCCCCTCTGGAAACTGATGTTATATCAACAGAAAATGCCCTAAAATTCTGATTCGGAACCTGCACCTACAGTATCTTGAGAATGGGCCCTGTCTTGCAGGGGGAGAGATGGCCGTGCATGTGCAGCGCTCTCATTCCAAAAAAAACAGCTGGGCTTGCGTACTCGGCTATTTTCAGAAATCTTATATAAGTGAATGGAGAGAGCCAAGCATGTGTGGCCACCTCTCCCATGGTTGAGAGATAGGGTCTCTTCTCGAGACAGGTGTAGGTCCCTGAGGTGGGACCTGCATCTATGAGACATAAATTATATATTCTGTGGATATACCATAAATGTCCAGATGGGAATACCCCTTTAAGGCTTTGTTCACATCTCTGTGCCAGAACAACAAGCCGGATTCTCTACTTCATTGATGGATCCCCATTGACTGCAATGGATTCTGGCGGTGATTTGCCCGATCTCCGGCTAAAATGCTGGGTTTTCACAGTCAGAAAATCGTTGCATGCAGTGGTTTATTTCTGGACAAAACCCGGCATTTATGCCGGAAATCAGTCTGATCATGCTTTAACGGGACTTTAAAGGGCGTTGTTGCTGCAATTTAGGACAAAACCCAAACTAGGGGACTACACCTCGCTTGTCTGTGGGATTCAAATTGGTTAATACGTTTTCCCCATGTGCCAGGGGATGCAGTCGACAAAAGAATTTTTAGCCTGCATAAAAAATGCGATTGCCCAATGAAGGAGCAGGTAATCATCAGGTAATTGGCAGCACTTTTACACAGGCAGATCATCACTAATGAGCATTACTACGAACGTTTGTTAGCGATGATCTGGCCAAATGTGGTGCACATGCGGCTATATGTTTACGGCGATACTAGACGTTTCTGTATTTGTTCATACTGTTCTTTTCTGCAATGCTTTAAAATGCAAAAAAATATTAAAATAAATAAATAAATAAAATGAACCTGGGTGTTGTTCGCGAGCCTCGATTCCCGGGATAACTCCATTAAATGTTTGGTGAGAATCTGATTCAGGCAGTCCTGATTAGAGACATCTTTCTCCAGCATTGTCTCCAGGATAACAGATCGAAGAGCAAGGACGGGCTCCTGGAAGCCAAAGTCGCTGTCTTTAAGAAGCTGGGACTGCTGCTGCCACTTCATGTAGAGGTCATTTAACTGATGCTCAGTGATGGATCTGAAAGACCAAAACAGAATCATGAACGAGACTGGATTATCCAGAAGGCAGGGACACATGCCACTACACTGACAACCATCCGCTGGATTGATTTTGACTAGAGATGAGCGAACGTGCTCGTAACGAGCACTGTAGCGCTCGGCTCCTCTGCGCTCGCATGGGTGCAGGCATCCGCTTCCGTCCTCCTCACCCGATGGAAGCGGCTGCCTGCGCCCATGCGAGCGCAGGGGAGCCGAGCGCTACAGTGCTCGTTATGAGCACATTCGCTCATCTCTAATTTTGACTAGCCACAGAAATAAATACATGCACAGTGATGAAGCTGAATCCCACTGACTACCTACAGCACTTGCGGCACCTATTTTCCATTGACCATCTGACCTATATTTTTTTCATCGATCTGCTATCAAGCATCTGACCAATGTATGTTTACTGATCCGGTCCCATGATGAACCAGTGAGAAGTCTGCTTCCGCCTATCAGTGAGCTCAGCGACGTCACCGGCACTAATGGGCGGGCTTTAGTGCTGCCCTAGACTGTAAAGAGGCTAGGGCAGTGCTAAAGCCTGCGCCTTAGTGCCAGTGACATCACTGGGCTCACTGCTGGGCGGAAACTGATATTTTGCCAGGAAGCCTCCGCCTAGCAGTGTAAAAATATACACAAACAGTGCAGGGTAAGGGAAGCATGAAACGCTCAGATGCTCATGTCAGAGGGTCTGAATGGGGGAAGAAAGGGATGTGTCTAGGTTCAGAGCTGAATCCGGACAACCCCTTTAACCCCCTAACCACTGGCGTAACTATAGGGGTTGCAGCGGTCACACTTGCGACCGGGCCCCTAATCCAAGGGTACAGTACCTACCCCTCCTACTGCTTGCTCCTCCTGAGACCTGCGCTGCTGTGTCCTGACTGCCTACAGCGTCAGGACGTACAGAGCGCACATTGTCCTGACGCTGCAGGAGGTCAGGTGACTTCAGCGCGGGCCCCGGGAAGAGGAGACAGCCAGGAGCAGCACATCAGGAGAGGTAAGTTTATTTATTTGTTTTACAGTCTGATCTGAGGTCTGATATGGGGGCTTAAAGGCAAACTGATGCTTGTAAATAGGCATTATGGGGGCCAAAAGGGGGGGGGTCTGAAATAGGGGCCAGAAGGAGGGTCTGAAATGGGGGCCAGAAGGAGGGTCTGAAATGGGGGCCAGAAGGAGGGTCTGAAATGGGGCCAGAAGGTGGGTCTGATATGGGGGCCAGAAGGGGGGGTCTGATATGGGGGCCAGAAGTGGGGGGTCTGAGTAGAGGCCTGAAGAGTCTGAAGGGGGGTCTGAAGGGTCTGACTGGGGGTCTAGAGAGGTCTAATGGAGGTCCTGAGGTCTAATGGGGGTTTGATTGGGGGTCTGGAGGTCTAATGAGGGTCCGGAGGTCTAATGGGGGTCAGATATGGGGGTTTGAAGGTCTAATGGGGGTCAGAAGGTCTAATAGGGGTTTTATATGGGGGTCTGATCTGAAAGGTAAGGGGGTATTGTTTTTCTGTGTGGTACCAGTATTTTCAGGTTTCAGGGGGACTATTTCTGCAGTATAGTATTGGGGGTGAGGCAGGATGGGATGTTGAGAAGGTGAGAGGATGATGCAAAAGTAGGAAAGTAAGATGTCTGTTTGTTAAACTCTGCAGAGACGAGGCGCTGCTGAAAGAAGTCACCATGGCGGTCTGGTCTGACAGCAGAAGAGGAGGAAAGAGAACGTCTACATCAGAGAAGAGAAGTCACTGGATGTAAGAGGTACATATGTGGGGATGTATGACCCTGTATGTTCTGTAGCGCTGTATGAAATGTTTTCCAAGTATGTCTTTAAAGGGGTTGTCCGTTTTTTGTTTTTTCTATGTACGAGCGCTGCCTTCTCTGCCTTGTTTACTGCTCATCACTGCAAATGCTACGGCGAGCAGGTGAACAGAGCAGAGAAAGCAGCTCTCATATGAGCGCTGTCCTCTCTTGAAACAGCTGATCGGCGGGGGTGCCGGAGGACCCCGGCCCATCTGATATTGATGACCTACCCCAAGGATAGGTCATCAGTAGTAAAAAGAAGACAACCCCTTTAACAGTAGGACTGGAGGGAAGGGGTTAGGTTGAGAATTTGGCATGGGGGCGTTTCAGTATTTGCCTCGGGCAGCAGAAAAGCTAGGTGCACCAGCGCTGAGTGTGGGGGAGGGGGGCAAGCTGAACTGTTGCACCAAGGCCCATGAGCCTTTAGCTACGCCCCTGCCCCTATATGACAGCAATATGTTTAGGACAGATGACGATATTACTGACAGAAATTGGGATGCTGTGAATGCAGCTGAAAATGAAAGTAAAAACAGGTTTCACTGGCGATTATTCCCGACTCGATTTCTAACAGTGATTTCTCCTCTGTTTCTTGGTCTTGTATTAAAGCCTGGACTGTCAGCTTTAAGACAAGACCAGTTGCATGTTTCTAGCTGCTACCATTCAAGAGATATCCCCATCTAAAGCAGCCCTCCCCCTGCAGTTAGCTACTTTTCACACTGCCCCAGCTGGACTCGGGCAGAACAGTTAGGTGGTTACGTTTTATCAGACGGTCTTGCTTTGTGTACGGTGGTAGTGACCATGTTTCTTGGCTTTGTTCATACAGTTTACTTAGGCGAGTAAGGTTCAGACATACCTTGAAAACATCTGCCCAGCATTTGCCAATTCACCAATGGCTTGCAGCCTGCACAACGTGGGATACAGAGAATACACTGACTCAAGGCTGCCTTTACACAGCTCCTCAACTTCTTTAACCCTAGGAGACAATAGAAAGCGTTTAACAAAGATTACTATCTGTTTATTCTCTGTAAAATGAAATGTGTATTAATCATAGCTGGATTTGTTGAGTTAGAGCTCCCCCTAAAGACTGAAGAACTCAATGCACTGATCAAATCCATTCCTTCAAAACCCAAAGAGACTGGTAAGTGTAGTGTCACCATTAATTTTAACAATTTCAAAGTCTCTAGTTTCTTTAAAGTGGTTGTCTGGCAGTTTTTAAGAACTTTTAGGGAAGCATACAGACTTATAATATATAATTATTATCTGCAGGCAGCCGATCGTGGTGTCTAATAACAATCTGCTGTCGACAAACCATTATAGAGCATAGGGATGAGCAATGGCATAGCGATCGCTCCTCCCCATGCTGTGGAGGAGATTGCTGCATGTTATATCAGAGGTCTCCTCCACTAGCGAGAAGGAAATTGATGGGAGGGAACGCTTTATTCCCAACAATCATTTGCCATATCGGGGTGTGTAATACCGCCCCTTAAGGAGCAACAGGGACTTTTGCCATTGAATGATTAGAATAATTAACTGAAATTTAGCGAAGCAGTAAATTGTATACAAAGGACATGGACAATGAGTGTAATAATACCTAGCAAATTTAATGTGGTCATAAAAAGATGGGAATTCTTTGTCTCTTAGGGACTGTATAGCACAGTACAGAGACTGGTGGTAGCCAGGACCGGCAGCATCGTTTCTAAAACAAAAAGAACAAAAACAGGAGTATAAAATTATACATTGGATAACTAGAGAAAGGCAGTGTAATAAAGTAACGTAATTCAAGAAGGTGAAGCATTACTTATAGGACGGGCTCTGATCCCACTGCATGTTCCTCCATGCTGCCTGAAAGTGGATCTCCTGCAGCTCTGAAGACCACTCTGGATTCTCATGCTCAAGGCCTCGCAGGTAAGTGGACAGCATGTGACACAAGCCAAAGTTCTGTAAAGCCTGAAAGAAAAGGTCATTTTGAACAAGAAAAAAAAATGTAGCTCTGTAAGCTGTAAATGGTCTTAAAGAAGAACTCCCGACAAAAATTTTATTCCATGTCCTGCTAGAAATGTACATGATGTAATCTGTAGTGAATGTCATTTTCTTACCAGTGTCTGAATTTTTGACTTATATCATCCTGAAGTTTCTTATCTGTGTCATGTGACCAGCAATTAGACCCACCAACTCACACATAGACTTATGTGTGGACAGGAAGTCTAATTCTCTATGTATTCCTATAAGACTGAAAGTGAGGCTCCCATAGGAATGAATAGAGCAGTTACTGGCTTTCTGTCCTGGGTCAGTTGGAGGTCAGGGAGTTGGTCACATGACCCAGCTACAATAAGAAGAGAGGTTATTACTCACAGAAACAGTCACTGATAAGAAGATGACAATCACTACAGATTATATCATGCACCTTTCTAACAGGTCAGAGAATAAAAATTTTTGCGGGAGTTCTTCTTTAAATAACAGAAGTGATACTTACCCCTTTTCCTTAATGTGACTTTCAGAGCTGCGCTCCGACCCTGCACCGCTGATGTCTTTTATTCCTGGCTGCATTGGTCACGTTCTGTGCACACAGGTCACTGTGCAGCCAATCAGTGGCCTCAGCAGTATAAGGGATGTCACTGCTAAGCCCAGTGAATGGCTGCAGTGGTAATGTGTTGTGTGCCCTGAACATCACTGCTGCAGCCAGGAAAACAAACAGCAGCGGGTAAAGGGGTAAGTATTGCTTCTTTCACTATTCTAGGCCATTTACTTGGGCAACCTCCCTATACGTGTGAGGGGCCCAGATGTATGGGAAAGCATTTTAGGGGTTGGATAACCCCTTTAATGGCAACCACAAGTTTAGCCAAGACACATACCAAGCTCTTTGGTCTAGACAGACGTAACTTGAAGCACCTAGAACAAGGCCCCGCAAGCTACCACGTGCCAGTTATAATACCGGTGTCTTCATAGAGGGGTATTTGTAGGGCATTCAACTATTTAACCATTCGTACAGTGAAGAAACGCTTCCAATGTCTGTGAAGAATACCTTACCTTACAGCAGCAAAGTCGGGGGCTGAATATGATTAGAATATGGCGTACACTGGCCCTTTAAGAAGATGGGACGGCTCTAACTGAGTTCACTGGGATTTGTACTAATCCAAATTTGATTTGTTGCTTCTAGATCTGTTGTTCAAATGTATCCAGATCAATTCTATTCAGCTGAAAGGAGAAGCCTAACAGTCCCCTTAAAATTGGAAAAACCATCCTAAAAATGTCACTTTTTTATTGTAGAATTTTAATGCGTGTCTGCAGTAAATCTTGTTAATGCACAACACAGGTGACACTATTGCATTTTTAACCCCTTAGTGCTATAATTCATTTTAGCCTTAAGGACCAATATTTTCCCCTTTTGTGTTCTAGCAGTCATAACTTTTTATTTTTTTCTTCTATTTTTTTTAATTTGCGGGATTAGTTGTATTTTTTTTTAGGAACCATTTTGGGGTATATATAATGTATTAAATAACTTGTATTATTTTATTTTTATGGGAAAGATTAAAAAACAGCAACTTTTTGTGGAATTGGTTTTTACTGTGTGTTAAAAATAACATAATTTTATTATGTGGGTCAGTGATGTCACATTTCTATATATATTTTTACTATTTTTCTCTCCTCCTGCAGCCTGTCAGCTCTGCAGCTTCTCCCTCATTCTCCTCCACACTGTCAAGGAGGCTGCTTTAACTGCTCATATCTCTGGTTTGGTAGCAGCTAGAGATATGGCTTTGTATTGTTTGAAAGCCAGCATGTGAATGCAGTTGAAAGTGAAAGTAAAAGCAGGTTTTACCTACGATTATTCCCGACTCGATTTTTAACAGTGATTTCTCCTCTGTTTAGCTGTCATTTTGGTCTTGTATGAAAGCCTGGAATGCCATTGAGGAGATATCAGCATCTAAAGCAGCCCTCCCCCCCTTTCACTTCTGAACAGTTAAATGCTTTTCCCACAGCCTGAGCTAGACTCAGGTAAAACAGTTAGGTGGTTAAAGCGGTTGTATCATCTCAGGGGACCCGCACCTATCTTTAGAACGGAGCCCACAAAGTGATGAAGGGCATACGGCGCATGCACGTCCACCCTCCATTCACTTTCATGGGACTGCCAAAAATATCCAAGATCTGGCTTGGCTATTTCCGTAAGCTCTATAGAAGTGAATGGAGTGGTGGATGCGCTCTCCATTCATTTCAATGGGATTGCCGAAAATAGCCGAGCGCACTGCTCAGCTATTTTAGTTTCTCCCATAGGAATGAGTGGAAGGTGGCCGCACATGCGCGGTACATCCTCCTTCACTTTGCGTGCTCTGTTCTACAGATAGGTGCAGGTTCTAGAGGTGGGATATCGCTAGGATATGTCCTCAATGTCTGAGATGATACATCCCCTTTAACAATATACAATTAGTGAAGAATTACTCTATAAAAATGATTGAGCACAGACAACAAATACCTGCATGATGCCAGCCTGGCGAGTAGCCGGAGTCAGGTTGGTTTCCAGGTCATAAGTAACCAAAGCTTTACCCCATTTGGCTTCATGTTCATATGTTCGGATTCTGAGGCAAAATAAAGAAAAAGTTAAAAAAAGACTTGTCTATAACACATTAAACATGAAACAGACAGGCCTTATGCCTCAGTCAGGCTATTGCCGCGCACCCAAGAAGAAGAAACACAACCAGCGTCGGTCGGACTAAACCTCCTTGGGCCCACCAGGAAAAATTAACCTGAGGGCCATAACTCATAAAATGCGAAGGACCCCTGTGCAAGAAAAGCATACGTATATGGCTCTTATGTTCGTTTGTTGAGAGTGAGGTGCTCATCTTGGGGCTCTTTTACACCAAATTGTTTAATGGAGTACCTACTTCTCTAGCAGATTGTAATCCATCAATGACAGCTATGGCAATCGTTACATGCCATGAAGTAGACATCAGGATGCCTTGAGGTTTTCTTGACAAGATGGTGGTCGGCCCCTTTTCCTACTGGGCCCCTGTATAGGCAGCACATATAGTATGTCCACCCCTGATCTTATTCCAAAGTCAGCTCTAAATAAAATGGTCTCTGCTAGACGTTAGGGGCCCTGTTCTGTTACCGTGTCAGAGCTTGGGCCCACCGGAGGATACTCTGTTCTGACAACTGGGATCCACACAGAACAGGGGCGCTGATTTCTCTGTGTGAATGGAGAGGTGGTGTGCAAGCATGACTACTGCTCCACTCACCTCTGGGGGACTACCGGAGACAGTAAAGTGCTGTGCAGCCCTCGCCTTATGAAGTCCTAATCTAGGTATTCCCATATTAAAGACTTATGAAGTCCCATTCTAGGTATTCTTATATTTAAAAAAAACATTTGCCAACAGCTACCATTTCCATGCTACAAATCCTGTTAAAGGGGTTGGCCCATCTCATACATTGGGAGCATATCACTAGGATATGTCCCTAAGGTCTGATAGGAGCATGTCCCACCTCTGGGACCCACACCAATCTCTAAAAATGATGCCTGCAAAGAGAAGAAGAGTGGACCACACATGCGTGGCCGCCCTCCATTCACTTCTATAGGAGCGTCAAAAATAGCCAAGCGGCGTGCTCACCTATTTTCGGAAGTACCACAAAATGAATGGGAAGCACAGTGTGGAAGCATAGCCACTGCTCCATTCACTTCTATGGGGCTGATGGAAACAGCCAAGACAGAACTCGGCTATTTTCGACAGTCCGAAAGAAATATCCTACTCCTTCTCTTGGTGGGCTCTGTTTTAGAGATAGGTGAAGCCCGCACCTATCAGACAGCGATATGCCCCCAATGTATAAGATGACAAGACCCCTTTAAGTTTTGCTGCTGCAGTTGTGTGTGTATGGTGCCTCCAGTATCTTTCAGTCCAATAAAAGTGAAAGGAGCGGAGGTCGTGCATGAACGCTACAGCTCCATTCACATAGTGGACTCTGGGAACCTTCATTTTCAATAGAGATCCCAATGGTCAGACCCCCGGCAATCATACATTATCCCCTTATGCTGTGGATATGGAAATTGTTCGTGGATCACCCTTTAAAGGGGTATTCTCATCTTAGACAATGGGGGCATATCGCTAGGATATGCCCCCAGTGTCTTATAGGTGCGGGTCCCACCGCTGGGACCCGCACCTATAGCCAGAACGGAGCGGGGAGCGCTGCGCCTGGAGGACCCCAGGTTTCCGGGGGTCTGGCCACCACCAGGCGCAGCTCCCCGCGCCGCTCATAGGAATGAATGGGAGCCGGGCCGTGCATGCGCGGTCGGCTCCCATTCATTTCTATGGAGCCGACGGAAGTAGCCGAGCCAGCGCTCGGCTATTTTCGGCGGCCCCATAGAAATGATAGCCCCATAGAGGGCTCCGTTCTCGATATAGGTGCTGGGACCCGCACCTATAAGACAATGGGGGCATATCCTAGCGATATGCCCCCATTGTCTAAAATGAGAATAACCCTTTAAAGTCATAACTTTACCATATCTCACCTAGCCAGCGGATGAAGCATTTTTCCGCCTCCACATCCATACAAGCTGTCAGGTTCTCCAATACTCCTGTAAATGTCCATCATGAGATCCTAATATACAGAAAAGAAGAATGGTTCACAAAGCTGTTGGTTACCATAAGAGTTTACAATTTCACTATTAAAACAAAAGAAAAACTATACATGTCGAGCATTCATAATGACTAAAGAGAATAAAAGTAACAGGTCAGTTTACCGCACAGGAAAAGGTGTAAAAAAAACAAAAAACAAAAAAAAAAAAACCTAAAACTGTGGCGGAATAGTGTATTTGTTTAAGTAATAACACCCGATTTGGAATTTTTTTTCCCACTTCCCACCACATTGTATGCAGCCTGGTGCCATTACAAAGTACATCTTGCATCATTCTGGTACCCTAATGGTCTAGGGCCATGAAAGGGTTAATGTAACGATCCCTGGTGGTCTAGGGGCAACCGAATGGTGTTTGCCGCCTTCAGGTGTCGTGGTCAGGATTGGCCACGGCATTCGAGGGGTTAAGTGTCCGCGATCGGCATTACTGCCGGTCGAGGACACGAGCCGCGGGTGACTGCTGTATGAATCAGCAGTTCACCCGCGGCCACGACGCCCGCTCCTGAGCCATGTTTAAAGCCCCGACCAGCGCTGTACGGGAAGGGGTTAAAATAACATATACTACAGTAGCCTAAAATCCCACAAAACCTGTTTAAAGTTGTTTTCCAAGTGTTTTTACTGATGACCAATCCTCTGGATAGTTCATCAGTATCTGATTGATGGGGGTCTGACACCCGGGACCCCCACCAATCAGCAGTTTGAGAAGGTAGCGCCCCAGCCTTCTCGCACCTTTCCCTATGCCACTCATGACACGTTCATTGATCACATAGCCTAGGACCAGCTCAGCCCCATAGAATGGAATGGGGCTGAGAGTGATACCAAAAATAACTGCTATACAACGTACGGCACTGTGCTTGGTAAACTGTGAGAAGGTAGCCGCGCTCACAGGAGCACCAGTGCCTTCTCAAACAGCTGATCGTCGGAGGTCCCGGTTATCGGACCCCCAACAATGACCAGTAAAAAAATATGACCCCCAACAATGACCAGTAAAAAAAAAAACACTTGGAAAACCCCTTTAACTCTGTAGCTGTGTGACTGCTTCCCAAAAAGCAGCACGAGTCCTCATAGAGGCTGCACTGGCTGCAGGTACATATGGTCTTTATAGATACAATCTATGTATAACATCTAGAAATACCTGCAAACTTATCCCGGTTTCCTCTTTGCTCCTCTCGCTCATACTGACGATGGTCATGGTCTGACTCTCCTCTTCAAACTTGAGAGACTTGTGTGCAGTGGATTTGCTCCTAAAACACCAGGCAGATTGGATAATGCAGGAAGATATAGGCTGGAGGACAGATCTCTGCTCCTGCCTGTGTCCCCCTCAAGCTTGGCTTACTTGTAGCATAACACATCGGTACCTTGTGCCCTGTACCCATGTGCTATGCCAGGATTTAGCTGAAAGGGCTCCTTTGCTGTGGCAGCCAATTACATCTGTACACCAGTACAGCGCTGTACGAGAAGGACAATTTTAAGAAGCAGTAAAATCCACAACAGTTTAAAATGGATAAAAAATATGGCTAGCTCACAGTTAATTTGTATATGGTATTTTTACTAAATCAGTTAGACCATATTACAAAAAAATGCATAAAAAAATACAATAAAATTCATATACAATGATAAAAAAGGTACGGTTTTGCTGTATTTGTAATCCATCGATTGGATGGGTCTATTATTGATAAGGTCTGGATGGAATAAACAACTTGTTACTACGGAGGAAGGAACACGTCGTTCTGAAACGCGTCTGGTGGGCACGGTTTGTTGAACATTGAAAGCATATAGCTGCAGTTGAAGTTTGTTCATATACAACATCCACGCTGCCTTGAACGGAGCAGACGGTCGATGCAAACCAGGGGCGGACTGGGAATTAAAGGGTTTCTGTCACCAGTTTTTTCGGTATGAATCAGGCCGACATTAGAGATGTGCTAATGTCACCTGATTCCAAATATATATCTGTTTTATTTACTGGTGCCCCCATTTTTATATAAAATGAACTTTTATTTTATGCTAATAAGTCCTCTAGGTGCAAGGGGCGTTACCTCTGCTCCTAGAGGCTCTGCACCAGTAAATAAAACAGATATATATTTGGAATCAGGTGACATTAGCACATCTCTAATGTCAGCCTGATTCATACCAAAAAAACTGGTGACAGAAACCCTTTAAAAGTGGCCCTGGAAAAAATACTAAAATGGGCCCCATTTTGTAGTCAGGTCCATATTGATGGAAGGCAGGGCCAGTAATGCCATATTGAGGCACATTATACCACCCCAACAGAGCCAAATACCACAGTCCATCACAAAATACTGCCAGCAGCACAAAATACATCCCCAAACACTTCATCTGGCCGGCCGTGAGGAGGGCTCAGGCGGCCCCCTGGGCAGCGGCCCACCGGGAAATTTCCCTGTAAGGTCTATGGCCAATCCACTCCTGAAGCAAACAGAGAAGGAAAGACTACACCACAACTAAAGCCGTGAGTTATAATTCCCAGAAATATTGCCAGCATCTATAGAATAAGGAATCTTACACTGGGAATCTAAAATTAGGACAATCACAGGTACTCTATACAAAAGCATAAGGACAGTGATACTGTAAGTCCCATTACAAGCGCAGGAGCGCTAACAGATCAAATATCATCAAGTAATACCCAAAACAAAGGTTTCCATTGGAATTTAAACATACCGCGCTGTTAAAGAGGCTCTGTCACTAGGTTGTAACCTATGTATTTAAATACATAGGTTACAAGGCCTAGTGACAACTTTTAAAATCATACCTTTCATGCAGAGTTCTGCGCAGCGGTCGCATAGAAATTTAAACTTTAAAAAATATGCAAATGAGCCATCGGAGCACCGGGGGGCGGCCTCTTTCCTCTGGAGCACCGCTCCTTCACCGCCCCCCCGGGCCCGAGGCAAGTCCCCTGTCTGTAATCACGCCCCTTTCTGTATATGACAGACAGCGCTAGACTGGTAAGTCTAGCGCTGAACTCTCGCGCATGCGCCCTAAAATTTTCCCGGCGCATGCGCAGTAGCGCTTGCAGTGTCTACACTGCAAGCGCTGTCTTCTCTTCTGCACACGTGCCGTCACTTCGCTAGTCCCGGGAGTGACGGCGCGTGCGCAGAAGAGAAGACAGCGCTTGCAGTGTAGACACTGCAAGCGCTACTGCGCATGCGCCGGGAAAATTTTAGGGCGCATGCGCGAGAGTTCAGCGCTAGACTTACCAGTCTAGCGCTGTCTATCATATACAGAAAGGGGTGTGATTACTGTGAATGCAATAAAATATTTGTGTATTATTGAACTTAGTTATATGCCAGTTTAAGCTCATAGTAGAGATGTGACCTTTTCCTTTGCTATATTTATATGTGAGCACATGGCCCATTCTCTATACCATGTCCATTGTACAAGAATAGATGACTGAAGGTTATGTAATGTATATGTATGGTAAAGACTCTGTTGTTATTTTAAGACTGTAAAGGGGCGGAGCTTTCTGTCAGCCCAGGCTACTACACTATAAATAAAGCATTGTGGTGTCCCCTTTTAGGAGACTCTGTTCAAACACAACCATGTGTTCCTGCATCTGTCTTCTCCTGGCCGGGGTAATTACCACCGACCAGTAATTCTCCATAATGACCTATCAGGGGGAGAAACTCTTATACACAATTTGGCACCCACAGACAATGAGGACGCTCTAGATTAAGAGCGACAAAATTGCAATGACAACCTGGGGGCTCGTCCGGGATCCCAGCCAGTAATCCACATGACAATCGATTGAGGACCACGGCTAATAGGACAACAGGGAATTGCACTTTACACCGGTGAGTAAGACCTTTGATTCTTACTGTGCACTGTGCCTTCCCCCTTGTATTAGCTGCTGTCCAGGTATTGTCATCTTGTTGATTCTGTGGGATTTGAACACTCCATTGTCTGTGGGTTTGTATGAATGTCTAACAGTTAGGTAGCTGAATATGTGACTGCGTGATTGCTGTGTGATTGCTATGGGAGCGCTTGAGTTGTGATCAATATTTACACACCCCTGAAAGGATTCCTTACTCATTTCCAAACGGCAGTGTCCGAGGATTACTGAGTTTCAAGGCTTCCTTTTAAGTGTGTAAAGATCATGATGCAAGTTGATCTCTGAAGAAGTGACAGGAATCTGCCAGGTTCCTGCCCGCGAGTCGGTTTAGTTCCTTCGTGGTTCTGGACTGTGACCCATGTTAAGGGCGCACCCAGCCGGAGGAAAGATAGGATTTGTGTGAAAAAGGATTTCTGAAAGGATATAGGACAAAAGAAACACTTGGGAAGTGAATTAGAAAACAGGATTTTTGTATAACTTACCGTAAAATCCCTTTCTTGTGGCTTCATTGGGGGACACAGCACCAGTGGGATATAGGCAGCTGCCACTAGGAGGCGACACTAGACCCTCAAAGAAGTAGCCCCGCCTGGTAGCCTATATCCCTCCTACGGACACCAGGCTAGCTCAGTTTAGTTAAAAAGCAGTAGGAGCCAAACAGAATGATACAAACCAGTCTGAACCCGGGAACGAGAACTCAAGGCACAGCAAACAAGCCCGGGAAAAAGAACAACCCAGAAAAAAAATCAGGGTGGGAGCTGTGTCCCCCAATGAAGCCACAAGAAAGGGATTTTACGGTAAGTTATACAAAAATCCTGTTTTCTTGTGCCTATCATTGGGGGACACAGCACCAGTGGGACGTACAAAAGCAGTCCCAGAGGGTGGGGAAAAAGAAAAGTCCCCAGTCGGCCAGCCTAACGTATGGCGGCCTGCAGAATCCTGCGGCCCAGACTGGCATCAGCTGAAGCCAGAATGTGGACCTGGTAAAACTTGGTAAAGGTATGCACCGAGGCCCAGGTAGCGGCCTTGCAGACCTGGGTCACCGATGCATGGTGGCGAACCGCCCAGGAAGCTCCCACGGCCCTGGTGGAATGGGCCGTGACCCGGAAGGGGGGGGACCTGTCCCGAGAGCGATAGGCCTCAGAGACGGCGGCCGTAATCCAACGCGCAATGGTCACCTTAGAGGCGGCAAGACCCTTGCGGGGACCCTCAGGAATGACAAACAAGGAATCCGATTGACGGAAGGGAGCCGTGAGGGACAGATAGACCCGGATGGCTCGGACAAGGTCCAAACAGTGAAGGGAGCGCTCCCTAGGATGAGCAGGAGCGGGACAAAGAGAAGGAAGAACAATATCCTCATTGATGTGGAATGCCTTCGGAAGGAAGGAAGGGAGAGGGCGCAAAACCACCTTATCCCTGTGCAAGACCAGATAGGGGGAGCGACAGGAGAGAGCGGCTAATTCAGATACACGGCGGATGGACGTAACCGCCACCAGAAAAGCGACCTTCCAAGAGAGAAGACGCAGGGAAATCTCTCTCAAAGGCTCAAAGGGAGGACCCTGGAGCACATCGAGCACCAAGTTAAGATCCCAGGGCTCGACAGGGGAGCGGAAGGGGGGATTCAGACGAAGAACACCCTGTAAAAAGGTCTTCACCTGGGAGCGCAGAGCCAAAGTCCTCTGAAAAAGCACGGACAAGGCGGAGACCTGAGACCGAAGGGTAGAATGGCTGAGACCCTGGTCAAGGCCGGACTGTAAAAAAGAAAGGATCTTAGGCGTGGAGCAAACGAGAGGATGAACACGACGTTGCTCGCACCAAGAAAAAAAGGATTTCCAGACCCGATGGTATATGCGAGCCGACTGCGGCTTACGGGCTCTAAGCATAGTCTGGATGACAGACCCAGACAGGCCCCGAAACCTCAGCACCGCGGCTTCAACAGCCAAGCCGTCAAATTGAGCTGAGGTAAAGTGGGGTGGAAGATCGGCCCTTGAAAAAGGAGGTCGGGCCGCAGGGGAAGACGCCAAGGGGCGTCGGCCAGGAGGTGGATCACGTCGGCGTACCAGGACCGGCGGGGCCAGTCCGGAGCGATAAGGATGGCGGGAACGCCGAGGACCCTCAGGCGTTTGAGGACCCGCGGAAGGAGAGGGAGCGGGGGAAATAGGTAAATCAGGGAGAACTGATCCCAAGGGGTTACCAGGGCGTCCACCGCGAACGCGCGGGGATCCCGAGCCCGAGCCACGTAAGTGGGAAGCCTGTGATTGAGCCTGGACGCGAAAAGATCCACGTCGGGGAAGCCCCACCAACGGCAGACCTGTAGAAACACCTGGGGATGGAGAGACCACTCTCCCTGGTCCAGGGACCCGCGGCTGAGATAATCCGCCGCCCAGTTGTCTACGCCCGGAATGTGGATGGCTGAGAGAGCCGGGACAAACCGTTCCGCCCAGCCGAGAATCCGGGCAGCCTCCGCCATTACGGAGCGGCTCCTGGTGCCCCCCTGGCGATTCACATAGGCAACGGCGGTGGCGTTGTCCGTCTGAACCCGAACAGGGTGACCCTGGAGACAATCGGTCCAATGAGTCAAGGCAAGGAATATCGCCCGAAGCTCCAATATATTGATGGGAAGGCGCGACTCCGGCAAAGTCCACGTGCCCTGGACCGTCAGGACACCGAAAACCGCACCCCACCCTGTCAGGCTGGCATCGGAGGTGACGACCAGCCACTGAAGGGGGAGGAAGGAGCGGCCCTGGAGAAGGGCTGGGGACGTCAGCCACCAAAGTAACTCTCTGCGGACTGCCGGGGAGAGGACGACCCTCCTGTCCAGGGAGAGAGGAGACCTGTCCCACTGGGCCAGAATCGCTCCTTGGAGGGGCCGAGAGTGGAACTGAGCAAATGTGACGGCCTCGAACGAGGAGACCATCTTGCCCAGCACCCGCATGCAGAAGCGGAGCGAACAGGGGAGCCCGAGCGGAGATTGGAGACTGCCGAGCGTAGGGACGAGACCTTGTCGCAAGGCAGAAAAACCCGAGCCCTCTCGGTGTTGAACAACATCCCCAGAAACTCCATCGAGCGAGAGGGGCGCAGAGACGACTTCTGGAAGTTGATCACCCAGCCGAACCTGGAAAGCAGATCGAGCGTGATCTGAAGGCTGGACTGAGCATCCTGCAAGGTGCGGCCCTTTACCAAAAGGTCGTCCAGGTACGGGATGACCGCCACTCCTCTGGCATGAAGGAGAGCCATGAGGGGGGCAAGGGTCTTGGTAAAAACCCGGGGCGCTGTTGAAAGACCGAAGGGCAGAGCGACAAATTGGAAATGAAGAGAATCGATGGCGAAACGAAGAAAGCGCTGATGACTTAGCGCGATTGGCACATGGAGATATGCGTCGCGTATATCTATGGAAGCGAGAAACTCGCCCTGGTCCAGGGACGCGACCACCGACCGCAGCGATTCCATGCGGAAGTGGCGGAGGCGGACATAGCGGTTGAGGTGCCTCAGATCCAGGATGGGCCGAACAGAGCCGTCCTTCTTGGGAATGGTGAACAGGTTCGAGTAGAAACCCTGAAACCGCTCGGAGGGGGGGACTGGGACTACGACCCCCTGAGCAAGGAGGTGATGGACAGCGCGGGAAAGCGCCAAAAGCCCTGCAGAAGAGTGGGGGATCCGGGACAGGAAAAACCGAGGAGGCGGAAAGGACGCAAACTCGATTCTGTATCCGGAAGACACCACCTCCCGTACCCACGCGTCGGTGACGTGGGCGAGCCATACCTCCTTGAAGGAGAGCAGACGACCCCCCACTCGGGGGAAGACCCGAGTGGGGGAAAGCCATCAGGAAGAAGGCTTGGGGGCAGGGCCCTTGGAAGGGCAGGAGTGCGGCTGCCAAGACGGCCGGGGCTTAAAGGAGGGCTTCCTGGAAGAGGAGGCTGAGGGAGCACCCCTTGAGGACTGCTGACGGGCGGGGGCTTGGAAGGAGCGAAAGCGAGCAGAACGCTTCAGAGGCTGGGAGCGTCCGGGCCGGTTTTGCGGCAGCAAGGAACTCTTGCCGCCGGTGGCGTCAGAGATAATCCTGTCCAACCGTTCCCCAAAAAGCCTGCTCCCTGAAAAGGGAAGACCCGTGAGAGCCTTCTTGGAGGCGGCGTCAGCCGACCACGCCCTCAGCCAAAGAGAGCGACGAATGGCCACGGAGTTGGCCACCGCCCGAGCCGACAGGCGAGCCGCTTCCTGGGAAGCATCACACAGATACCTAGAGGCCTGAAGAATCTGTGAGGCTAGGGGGAGGAGATCCTCGCGAGGGGCCTCCGAGGAGATGTCATGGACCAGCTGCTTGGCCCAAGCGGAGCAGACCTTACTGACCCAAGACGCCGCAAAAGCAGGGCGAAGGGCAGAACCCGCAGCAATAAAGACGGATTTGGAGAACGTGTCCATCCTCTTGTCCACAGGATCCGTCAGAGACGCCCCGTCCGCTAACGGGAGGGTGGTGGATCTAGACAGCCGGGAGACAGGGGGGTCCACAGTAGGTGGAACCGTCCAGGCGGAGGCTAAATCCGCAGCAAACGGAAAGAGAGCCTCTGTCCGTCTAGAGGATGGAATGCGCCGGTCGGGGTGCTTCCATTCCTTGTCCAGGAGATTCTCAAAGTCCCTATGACTAGGGAATACCAGCGGTTGCCGCCTATGGCGACTAAACGAAACTTCGCCTCTGGCCGCAGAGGGAGATTCGTCCCGGATATGGAGTGTGTCCCGTACTGCACGGACCAAGGCTTGCACCGCAGAGGCCAAATGGTCCTCCCTGTCAGACTCTGAGGCCGAGTCACAGGAGTCCCCCGAGGCGTCAGAGAGGTGCTGCTGAGAACCGCCCGCAGTGGACCTTTCCGGGGAAGGGTCAGAGGAACACCGGGAGGGTGACCGAGAAGGGGAATGCCTACGCCTCTTGGAGGACCGTCCCCTAGAAGGGGAGTCAGGCGACACCAGAGGAGGGGTCGCAGAGGGGGGCACCTGGGACGGCAACCGGTCAATGGCGTGGATCATGACCTGAGACAGCTTAGAGAGGTCGCCAATCGCCTGGGTCAGGGACCTGGCCCATTCGGGCGAGGCCGCAACCAAGCCAGAGGGAGCGGGAGCCTCAGTGGGAGGGGTAGCAACAGTCAGGCAAGGCACACATAAGGAGCCAGACTGACCGCTGGGGAATTTTTGGCTACAGCGAGCGCACGCAAAGTGCGTCGCCACAGCCACAGGAGCATGCTGCCTTGGAGGGTCGTCCCGGGGACCCGACATGGTGAAGGGCTCAGCGGACCGGCACTAGCCTGGGGAGAGAAGGATATCACCCACTGGGTGCCTACCGGACTCTGGAGCAGCAGAACACGGTACCGGAAAAATCCCACTGGTGCTGTGCAGACCTGAAGGAGCTATACAGGCCACTGGAAGCAGAGCAGACCGGCGCTAATAAGCCCCTGAAGCAGGAAGGACCGCCCACGGCCAGGAGGGGGCAATGCGCAGGCCAATGAAATAGAACCCCGCCGGCCGGAACAGGAGGGGGCCAGCAGAACAGCGGGCGGGCGCACTGCCCAGCGTGACGTCACTGGGAGGCGCCCGCCCACATGCGGCCTAGCATCTATAGAAGCCGCGGTCTAAATAAGTGCCGGTGCGGCGCGCTCTGGCCGAAAAGTCCGTACGCACACAAGGAGGAGCCGCGAACACGCGGGCCGTCAAGCCCCCCCCCCGCAGGCAAGGAGCCGGAGGCCGCAGAGAACGCTCGGAGGGGGGGGGGGGAGTCAGGAGGCCCCCGGGCGTCTGCCAGAGCGGCGGCAGCATGACTATCCCCCGCATAACAGGTGCTGGGTGGAGGGGGTGCTGGGTGGGGGTTCTGGGAAAAGAACCTGTCCAGACTGCAGCAGGGGGCTCCTGAGGGAGGGAGAGGGGGGGGGGAGGGGACGACTGCATACTCACCTCTCCGCCGGCTTCAGGTGCGCGCAGGGTCACCCCCTCAGTGACCTCGCACCGGAGTGGGGCACTGGCATCCAGCTGCAGGGGGCAGCTACAATGGGGGACGGGTGACCGGCGCAGGGAGAATGCGAAAACATTCTCCAGGCACCCTCAGGGGGGTCTACGTCTGATGTGGCTTCCCACGCCGACGGCCCCCCTGATAACCTAAAAGAGAAAAGGAAGAAATAAAACTAAAATAAAAAATAGAGGTGCAAAGCACCGGTGTCTACCTCCTACGGACACTAGACTAAAAACTGAGCTAGCCTGGTGTCCGTAGGAGGGATATAGGCTGCCAGGCGGGGCTACTTCTTTGAGGGTCTAGTGTCGCCTCCTAGTGGCAGCTGCCTATATCCCACTGGTGCTGTGTCCCCCAATGATAGGCACAAGAAACAGTGGTTATAGATCTATAGTGGTGTTCTATATACCAGGGGCCTGTGGTGGTTCAGGATATCATATTGTTAGAAGGGCTGCATATTCTGACTGTTTTGTGCTGGTGACTTATTTTGAGGCTGTTGATGTGGCTACTTCTGCTGTTCCTGGCAATTAGTGCAGATTGCAGGATTCAGGAACAGAGGAGTGAAGGACGCCTGAGCAGGCCATTAGGTGAACGGAAGGAAAGGCCGCCTTCTGGAGTAGTCCTAATGATGGAAGCGTCAGGGTCGAAAAGTGCCAGGCCAGCTCAAAATGTCCAAAATGGTGGACTGGGTGTCACAGCAGCCGAGATAGTTAAGAATCAATGTGGAGAAGAGGCAGGTAAAATACTACCTAATAACTAAAAGAGCTCAGATGCCTCCAAATAGATGCTTGAGCTTAAAAGTGTGGAGAAAAATGTCCTGAGAGATGAAGGCCCCTGGATTAGAAAGCAAGGAGTGAGTAATCCAATAGATGCGTGGATTAAAATATGCGAGGAAATGAAGAAGCGAGGCTATATTGAGGGTGTCAGGTGAATTCCAATAAGGATGAGAATATAGCTGCCACAGCTATAGAGCGACAGGTGGTAGGCACAATTCTTAAAATAAACCCCCTCCCTTGTCTTTAACACCTTTGACCTCAGCTGAAATTAACACCTTCAATTCCCTCTGCTCCCAAGTCTAACCTATATCCTGAAATTCCAATGAGTGAGCGTATGTTTGTTAACCCTTGATAGTTTTAACCCCTCTGAAGCTACTGGTTCCTCTGTGCCTCTTCCATCCCTTATGCAGATACATTTTTTGTATCAAGGCACATGTAAGGCTGGGAAGATGCAGAATTTGTCATCAGATTAAATATCTATGTGAGGACCAGCATTGTGTACAGTGTGGGTTTAGAATAATAGTTCAACAAATATGTACTATGTCAGGAGGCACATTGATTGTATAGTGGATACTGGGGCAAGCAGTTCCATATTGTCATCAGTTCCATCTGATTTTATAATAAGATGCCAGGTACTGGTCTCTCCGGTACAACAATTACTTTACAGGAAACTGTACCATTACCAAGTTAAACTTCGTGACACACAGGAGATTGTGACACAATTTTTTGGTTTCAGAACCCAGTCCTGTAAATCTGTTAGGAGCTGATGTCCTCTCAGCCATACAGGCTGTTATCCAGTATGGCTCAGATGGACAGATAACAGTCACTAGTCTACTAAATGATGATGTCTTGAAGGCAATGTGTGCAGTTCTGTATAGTAATTTACACCACAGCTTGGAATCTGTCAATGATGAATTATTAGCAGTGGTGCCTACATCTTTTTGGGCAGCAGACAAGACAGATGTTGGTCGTATGCCAGTAACCCCAGTCAAAGTAAAAGTACTTCCAGGGAGTGCTAAACCGAAATTGAAGCATTACCCACTTAGTTTACCTCAAATGCAAGGTGTAGACTAGCAAATCGACCAATATTTGGAGGTATTGTGTAAGTGTGTCCTTAAAATATGCCTCTGTTCCTAATCAAGAAAAAGAAGGTCGAGGGTCAACCTGTAACTTATAGGATGGTTCATGACCTTAGGGCCATAAATGACATCATAGAAGCAGACACTCCAGTTGTCCCAAACCCCCACACCTTGCTCTCACAAATACCTCCTAGTGTTGTCTAGTTTACGGTGATGGATTTGGCAAAATGCATTCTTCTCTGTATCACTGGATGAGGAATGTCAGCGGCTTTTTGCCCTCACCCATAATTATGAGCAGCTTTGCTGGATCTTTCTTCCACAGGGTGGGTAAAAGAAAAACTCACCAAATTAGTACAAACAGGCATTACATCAGGTCCTTCAAGGATGGGCTCCTCGCCATGAAGACACTGTCCTACTTCAGTATGTTGGTAACTTACTGTTCTGTTTAACAAGAGTTGTATTTTTTTGGTCACTGTATGACTCAGGGGAAAAAGCATTTGTCTCAGGATCGTAGGGATACTATCCTATCTTCTCCCCTCCCTAAGACTGCTAAACAACTTAGAACTTTCCTGGGACTTGTGGGGTATTGTAGAGACCATTCCCTCTGCATCCTCACTGATGCAACCCTTGTATGATGCCCTTAACCGGCAACCTTTTAGGCTTTCCCCCGAGGATGAGTCTGTAATTCAACAGCTTAAGGAAGCTATAGTTTCAGACACTGCCTTAGGCCGATGGGCATGCTCATGGTGTTCTTACACAGCTACATGATGGAGAACACCAGCCAGTGGCATACTATTCTGGTAAGCTTGACCCTGTCATTAGGGGTTCCCCTTCATGTATCAAGGCTATTGCAGTAGCTACTAGGTTGAAGGATAAGGCTACTGATATAGTCCTTGATTACCCCTTGGTACTTATGGTGCCACATGTGGTCAGTGAGATACTTAATTAGACTCACACCAAACACGTCTGCCTCTAGACTCACTAAGTATGAAACCAGCCTGCTTACCTCTTCCAATCTCACCATCAAATGTTGTACTGTGTTGAACCCTGCTACATTGCTTCCACAGGGTTCAAGGAGGGAGGAAGAAGAAAGGCAGTTAAATGAGCAATGGCAGACATTTGAGAAGGAGTGTGACAAAGTACAGACAGGAGTAGACAATGAGTTTCCCTATCAGTGGGAGGACTAATTCCCAGAACAGCTGATCCCACAGTGTCCAGGGGAACAGCATGATTGTGTTGAACTGATGAAAATAGAGATGCAGACACTAGACAATGTAACAGAAGACCCCTTGACTAACCCAGATTTTGAGTTTGTTTTAAGGTGCTTTCAGGTACCACCATGGGGAGGATCTACAAGGCCGGATACGCCATTGCCACCCTGACAGAGGTAATAAAGAAACAGCCGCTCCCACCCTCTATGTCAGCACAAGAGGCGGAGCTGAAGGCACTCGCTGAGGCGTGTAAGCTGGCAAAAGGTAAAACTGAAAATATTTGCACAGATTCTAGGTATGCCTTTGGTATTGCACATGATTACGGCCCTATCTGGAAAAGCAGGGATTTTGGTGAGTCCACGGGAAAACCCACTAAGAATGCTGAAAGTGTGAAAAAACTGTTTGAGTCACTGACACTTCCCTCTCAGGGGCAGGCAAACACAAGAGAAGACACTCCTGAGGAAATAGACTGGCTGATGAGGCTGTGAAGGCTGCTGCCCTGCTCCACCTCTCACCAGAGAAGGTTTCTATTATGACTTTTTGGGGTACAGCCCCTATAGAATTAGCCCTGTTATAAAAATTGCAGGAGTAGGCCCCACAATGTGAAAAGAAGCAGTGGGAAGCCTTGAGTGCAGCCCAGAAAGATGGCATTTGGCAAACAGGAGTAAAATGGTGCCTGCCTAGGACCTTGTTTCCCATGATGGCTCAGTTGGTGCACAAGTGTCACAAGAAGGAATGTGTGAGATAGTGTCTAAGTGGTGGGTGGCCCGGGATTCAGCTGTGCTGCTGCCAGATTTGTGTAAGGCTTCATGATATGTGCCTGTCATAATCCTGGCAAGACTGTGCGAGTTGCAAAAAGGCATATGGTTAGGGCAGCTTACCCATTTCAGCGATTGCAAATTGATTATATTCAACTGTCAAGGGTTGGTATGTATATGGATGTTTTAGTCTGTGTGGATCTCTTTTCAGGATGGCCTGACAGGAAAATCATGGGTGGAGTGCCCCCCTTTAGCCTTATATTCAGTGCAAACAAATCCTCGAGGAAAGGAGGGATTGAGTCCATATGAGATTTTATTTGGGCCCGCACCAAAAACAGGCACAATTGCAACACTCAGATTTAACTGCTTATGTCGGGGCACTTCATAAACATCTCACCAGCTTGCATAAACGTGTGTATGATTCTATTGCAGATCCTGACTCAGTGGAAGGAGGGCTTTCGCTGCAGCCAGGAGATTGTGTGTAAAAACACGTCAGGAAGGCATTGGACCCCAGATTTGATGGTCCATACCAAGTCCAGTTAACCACCCCCACCTCAGTCAAACTGGAAGGAAAGTCCTCGTGGATACACGCTAAACATTGCAAAAAGGCCTTGTAACCTATGTATTTAAATACATAGGTTACAACCTAGTGACAGAGCCTCTTTAAAGGGGAATTCTCATCATACACAATGGGGGCATATCGCTAGGATATGGGACCCCGCACGTATATCGAGACTGGAGCCTCACAAGGTGGTGATTCGGCCACCACCAAACCGACTCCCCATAGAGATGAATCGGAGCGTACCACGCATGCGCGGCCCCCATTCCCATTCATTTCTATAGGGCCAACGGAAATAGCTGAGCCAGTGCTCAGCTATTTTCGCCGGCCCCATAGAAAATGAATGGAGGACGGCCGCGCACGTGCATGCGCAGTGCACCCTCTTTCACTTGTGGGGATCCACTCTCGACATCCTAGCAATATGCCCCCATTGTCCATGATGAGACAACCTGTTTAAACAAGATCTGGACTGTACTACAAGTCCCAGTGTAAGCGTGGAAGCGTTAATAAACTGGATTCCATCCAGACCTTATCAGTAATAGACACATCCAATCAATGAATTACAAATACAACATAATACAAATAATTACAATACAATACAAATAAAAAATACCATATACAAATTAATTGTGAGCTAGCCATATTGGTTTATACATAGTATTTGTGTTTTTACCACAATCACCATTCGGTAGTTGGTGGGCCCAGCTCCAGCATATACTGGTTGAGCTTCTCTACTACAGTATTAGGTTGTTATTTACTCTTTGATAATGTCCTTGTCAGATTGGACATTCTAGGTACAGGCATGATTAATCAGACCAGGGGTCACTTACTTTGCTCTTTGTTCTCCGTCTAGCTTGACTTTGTCGATGTAAATTTCAGTGTACAGCAGAGCAGTAAAGTGAGCTGCACAGGACTGCACCGCCATGGCAACCTCAAGGTAATTCAGATCAAGCCAGAAATTATCATCAAAGGCTGTTCCTTGTCCCGGTCTGAAACGAGAGAAGCACGCGGTCTATTCAGAGACGCCACCATAAGAGGACAGAGAGTACAATATCGCTACGTTAGATAAAGACATCTATATGATCCCTACAGGGAGCTAGGATATGACATGTCTCCTCAGTTTGACAATCACCATGTTAAGACATACCTAAGATACAGCCCTGGGGGGGGGTCTTACTTAAACCCTGGGTTTCAGAATTAATCTGTCAGACCTAGCATTCACCTGCAACCTCTGACACACTCTGGTGAAACTACAACTCCCAGCATGCACACTTCTTTGGCCGTTATTGAAACTCCAATAGAAACAGATGAATCATGCTGGGATTTATAGTTTCACAACAGCAGATTCTGACCCCTGATCTAAGGGGTTAAAAGGCTAATTTCTGAGGAACCTGCTTGTGGTCACAGGACAAACCAGCATATCCTACTTTGGCTGGAGGTTCGATTTTCCAAAAAAGGCTCCAGAGACACATCTGGCTCTGCGACTCCCCGCATGTGGATTCCAAGGGTTCGGTAGCTACAAATACTGATAACAGGGCGGTCAAAGCTTTAGGCCTCATAGACCTTAATGTGGGCACACTTATCTACAGCATAGCCGCAAACCCCAGCCTGACCGCGGATCTAATGATACAAACGAACAGCTTAAGGCCTCATGCATATGACTGTATGTATTTTGAGGTCCACAAGCCACGGATCCGAAAAATAAGGATACCAGCCGTGTGCACCCACAGTTTCCGTGGGCCCATTGTCAAAATGCATATTCTTGTCCACAAAACGGCCAAGAATAGGACATGTTCTATTTTTTGCGGGACAGACATGTGGATATATGGATGCGGACAGCACACTGTGCGCATCTTTTGCAGCCCCATTGAAATCAATAGGTCCACATCTGATCTGCAAAAAAGGCGCGGTAAAAAACACGAACATGTGCATGAGATCTGGATATGCCATAAATATCTAAGATGCTCTGAAAAAGGGCTATGTAGGGTTGAAACACGTAAGTATTTGCAGCAGTCTTAATACTCTGCTCATATTTCTGCCCTTCCACATTTTTATGAAGATTATTGAATAAAGTTTGAAGATTTTACACGGAGCGGTGTTTTTTTGGTTTAATTAATAATCCTCCTACCGTCTTTTCTTCCTCAAATACTCCACAATGCTGAGCATCGTTCTTCTGGAAGCAATGTTCACTGTTCCACGGGCCAACCCTTCCGATTCTGGTTTGGAAATGGATATCTTATTAATTCATTATTTAGTTATTGTAAAATCTACAATCTACCATTTACAAGTGTTTTCTTCTTGGACTGACACCTCAACGCACGTAGTCGACTAATTTTCATACCCAATGTGACCCGTACAGTAGAGGAAAGGCACGCAGTTGCCACTGTGTTCGATGCTAGCTTTTTAAATGTGTATACAGTGAGCTCCCTCTAGTGGTGGCTGAAAAACTGTTTCCTTATACAAACGTACAATATATTATGAAATTAATCAGTACAAAATGTTCGACCTAAAAACTGACCTATAATAAAGGCCCAATACATATTATGGAGAGCTCAGTGACAACTGGGGCCCATGTTTTGCTATAGTGCCCTATAACCATCACATAATACTGAATAATGCTTATTGTATAATTATTAGATTTCATAGGAAAACAACACTGACCAAATCAGCAAGCAAGAAGAGGTTGGGGGTAGCCATGTATACAATGACCAACATGTTCAGAGAGAATATAACACAGTCCTTACTGTCACAAAAGCCAAAGTATCTACAGTATAAAAGCAAACATCAAAGACTCCCATAGACCGTACCTGAGTCTGAACTAGCTGGAGTGGCGGATCTGCTGGATGTCGGTGCAGAACGACAGCATGATGTGAAGAACCCCTTGATGTGCTTTGATAAAAGTGTCCTCCATGTGTTATTGGGATCAGAGAGAAGGATGTTATGTATAAGATAAGGCAGCATAGCCTGACAGAAGTCAGCTTTGACCTGCAAAGTTGAGAGAAACACACTCAGTTACATACGTGCACATATATAAACCTTGGAAGAGGAGGGAGCAGATTGGTATATCATTTTCTGAGAAAAGATTCAGCAAAACTTCTCCTGCATGAGGGTGCATTTATAGATAGCTGTCAATCAATGAGAAGGACCACCCAGTGGATTCTTAAAGGGCTAGTACTATTTTTTTTGCAGATCTTCAGTGTGAGAAGAATACTTCTGGTTGCTGGGTTCTGGCTCCTTCACTCCCATGGCCCCGCCGCAGCTCTTGGATCTCCTTGCGACAAGCAGTTTGACGAAGGAAATCTTAATCCTTCAGTGTACCAAGACATTTTATGCTTCCAACTTCATGGGAACAGTTTGCCCCCCAGTGCACCAAGGTCCATGAAGGCAGAAACAGAGTTTTATGACAAGATGCTTCAGGATTATTATATTACAGGGAATGCAGTTATATACTAAAACATACATGTCAGGATAGGTGACAGATCCATTTTTCAGGGGGTAAAAATTAAAAAAAAAATTTGTTCCCTATTGCAGTGCACTTTTTGGATTTTTTTTAAAATCGCTTCAGAATCAGATTATGTGAACAGTGACAGAAAACTCAGAGAATTATTCTTGAAAGCCCAAACTCACCTCACACATCGGCTTTATTAAGAGAAGAACCTCACTTCTCACTCCTCCACTTTCAAGTAAGGCACAGGTCAGGCTCTTTATCCAGTTCTCATGGTTGCCATTTTGGGGTATCCACAAAGTGTGATCATCCAAACTGTCAGATGGACCACCTGTAATATCCATATCTTCTACCTGAAGGACCTGAAAGGGTCAAGAGAACTGAACCCGTTACCAGTGAGTTACAATACCGCCAAATTTATGTCTGAGAATAAATCCCTATGTGCAGTTTAGCAGTACGCATGGGAAAGATTGCATCTAGGGAGTTTATTCAATTTTTTGAGGCACCATTTATATTTGCGAATATAGAATCTAAAAGTGGTGTCCACCTTGAACACCCTTTTTGATTTGGCTAATCCTCCAGCTGATAACACATAGCACAAATAGTGCTAAAAACAGTAGAAATAGTGAAAGTCAAATGACTACTGACAATCACTTTTTCCTACGTAAAGGGAATCTGTCACCAGAAACATTTGATCAGACACACCCAAGCGAAAAGCTGGGTTAGTTTCTTGAATCGACCCGGTTGTTTTGATAAAATCAGTATGGAGCAGCTCCAGCATGAGCCAAGAGCTGGGGTCTGCTCAATACAGAGAGAGAGCTCGGGAGTCCTCATATTCATAAGCTCCTGGCTCGCCCCAATCGTTCCTGATTGCTATAGGGAGAAAGCTGTCAATCAGCGGAGGGGAGAAGCAGGAGATCAAGCACTGTACTGAGCAAGCTCAACTGCTCAATAATCATTAGCAAGATGACTGGGTCAATTGAAGTAAGTAGCCAAGCATTTTGCTTGGAGTCTCTGCTACCAGTTTATGCTGCTCAAATACCATCAGTTTTATGCTTTTTTTAAAATCAGAGATAGTTTTTATTAGCATAAGACAAGAATTGTACATAACTCCAGTCTGTAGTTGTCCAGGCTTACAAATAAAGTCGTTACATACAGGCAATACAGCATTATCTTACAGACCAATAAATGCATATATTACTAACATTCTGGTATGCAGTAAGTCATTTTATTTTATCAATAAAGAAAAAAACGACCCCCCCACCCTGAGTGCTAATCCCTCCTCCCTCCATCCCACCACCCTTCCTACCCCCCTCTGCCCCCCCCCCCAAACTGTCTAATACAAAACTAGCAGATAGAGGACCATAACATATCATGTCTAAGCACGTCCAGCACATGTGTTTTCACAGAAGACAAGAAATCCTCACATCCCGTCCAACTTGCCTGCACTCAAGTGACTGCAGTCAATTACTCTGATAATTGCAGCATAGTAAGAACCCTTCCCATACCATAGAGCAGAGATCTAAAACTCATGGCCCTACAGCTGTTGTAAAACTACAACTTCCATCATACCAGGAGAGCCTACAGCTATTGGGGCATGCTGGGAGTTGTAGTTTTGCAACAGCTGGAGGGCCACGAGTTTGAGATCCCTGCCATAGAGGATATGTCACCTTGATGGAACCCACATCACCTTTCAACAAATACAACATTGTAATATACCCTATGAGTAACACAATTACCTAAGCCTGCTCCTGGTCAATTGGTCTCTCAAGCATTCTCTCTGCAGTGCCAGGGAGGCCAGGGCTGGGACCTCTAGCCAGCCCTGCCACACCTTCATGAACTTGGTTGGACACCTATGTTTTAGATATATCCCCCTATCATATCGCAATATAGTGTTCATCCTGTTTACATATTCACACTCCGAGGGTGGGATCAGGACCCTCGCCTGAAATAACATTCTCCCAATCATGATGGATATTCCATCATCCTCTCCAGCCTGATCAAACAGGCCCAGAAGGCATGTTTTCAGATCTCTAGGGAGTTGCACCCGAGAGGTTTTGGTTATCACCCTCAGCACCCCATCCCAAAAGACACCAATCGCAGGGCACTCCTAAAACATATGTTTTAAAGATGCCTCCTCCCCTACACATCTAGGACATTTGGAATCTACCCGTATTCCTATTTTGTGAAGAAACAAGGGCGTCTTGTATACTGTGTGTATAAGAAAAAGCTGAGACACTCTCTGTGCTTCACATACGGTAAGCTGGGGGGTTAAAGCAAGTATACTCTCCCATTGATCTAGGGATATGTCCCCTATATCTCTCTCCCATTTATCTTTGATGGGTAAAGGGTCACGAGGCGTAGATTTCTCCAACATACAGCGATAGAAACAAGAAACAATCCCCTCCCAAATTGGGTCTGGAAGGCATGCCTGAGCTGCAGGAACTGATAGAAGGCTTTGTGGGGAATGTTAAATTCAGACTGAAGCTGTGCAAAGGATTTAATTGCGCCCCCCGTCTGGGTTTGATGGAGAAACACAATACCCCTGTCTTCCCAAGGTGAAAATCCTTCCAGTCTGAAGAACTCAGGTGGTTGCAGATTTCTCCAAAGTGGAGTAAAAGAACTGAATCCCTCCATACCTATAATGTCCTTAAATTTGGACCAGGTTTTTATAATTAAAGGAATTGTGAGGCCCCTGTCTCCTCAATGCGCCTGTCCTCCCAGTTCCATCCAGTTTTATGCTTAGATAATTTTTTCCTAGGGAGAAAACTGTCAATCAAGGGACAGTTCGCTGCTCTCCCCACCACTGACAGTTTTCTGCCACTCGTGTAAACTGTCAATCAGCAGTGGGTGGGAGAGCGGAGTAGCAGCTTATGAGTAAGGGTGATTCACGCAAGGGTGTATTCCGTTCCGCAATTTTGCAGAACGGGTGCAGACCCATTCACAACATGTGCTGTCCACATCCGTTGTTCCATTCCACGGCCCCGCAAATAATATAGAGCATGCCCTATTCTTGTCCACAAGAATAGACATTCTCCATATACTGTAGCGCCGGCCACGTGTGGTCCGCAAAATGTGGAACGCACACGCTCGGTATCTGTGTTCTGCGGCGGACGCAAAACACTTACGGTCGTGTGAATGTAGCCTAAGTGTGACTTTTCTTTCGCGGCACACAGTGAGGACTAAAGATTCTAACCCCTGAAATCAGCAGGTCTGTCAGTACTTTATGCAGCCCTCAGTGAGGTTAGCATAGCAGAGATTACACGTTCTGTTTAAAGGGGTTGTTCCACAAAAAATATTCAGCAGTTTTTGAACCTGCATTTGAATACTTTTGTAACTGCATGTAATTAAAAATTGAGTATAGACACTGAGTTATCGAATACAATGGGTTTGTATAGCGCCACCTGCTGTCTGTTCTTTTTCTTATTTCTCTGTCCACCTTGCTGAAGTGGACACACATGCTCAGTTCCATGCCTCAACTGCCGCCTGAGCTGTGATAGGGAAAAAGCTGCAATTGAAAGGAAACATCCCCAAGCTGCCAGCTTGATATAAATTTAGCAGCACAGTTATAACAATGAATGAGGAGATCTCTGGATCCATGTGAGGTACAGGGCTGGTTCTAGCTTTGTTAGAAAGAGATTGCCATGTGTTATAAGATGTCAGATTTACATTTCTCATGGCATAACCCCTTTAACTTTTACATAAGGAAAATGGAAACATTGGGTTCAGCTTTATCTCACTAACCTTCTTTTTTGGAGTACGGAATGGCTGCAGGTAGACAAGCATGGGATCTCCACAGTCCTTGTACGACTCCCAAAACTGACAACCAGTTTTTGTAGCCAAAATATTCTTCAAACATGTGGCAGCAGCTGATCGTACATGGATGCTGAAGAAAATACATAAGAATATGCAAATACAAGTTTGTCACAGATCATGTGGCAATGCTACCAGTCCTGACGCTCTATATAGGCACATGTGTTCTAGCATGGTAACAGAATACGGGACTCTCTGGATCTGGCATATGCCAGACACCGCACCTGCTGGATCCCATTCACTACAATAGGGTGCATCAGGTTCTGGTTTGAGTACCAGCATTTTGCCAAGAAATTGCCAGACAAAATACTGCCGCATGCAGTGGTATTGCGTTCTTTATTTTTTCTGGAATCTGCAACAGAAGCTGCGGCTCGATGTTACCTTTGGCCTCATGCACATGGCCATTGCTCAGCTGCT
This sequence comes from Rhinella marina, assembly GCA_900303285.1. Classification (NCBI taxonomy): domain Eukaryota; kingdom Metazoa; phylum Chordata; class Amphibia; order Anura; family Bufonidae; genus Rhinella; species Rhinella marina. The sequence continues at coordinate 107,361 of ONZH01002281.1, forward strand.
GCAGACGCATCCAGACCCATTCAACTTGAATGGCTCCATGATCCGTTCTATTTTTTTGCGTTGCGGAAGCATGGGGAGAAACCCAAGGAAGCACTCCATAGTTCTTCCACGGGGTTCTGTGCCTCCGTTCAGCACTGCACCTTCCGATCACTTGAATATGTCTGCAACCATGCTGTTTGCAGGCCCCAATACTGGCACGGCCGGGCAATGGCCATGTGCATGAAGCCTTACTTAAATGAGTTTTCCAGTTTTTAGAATATTGGTGGCTTTGTCAGAACTGTGGGGGTCAGTTATTTTACTGGAGGAGCTGTGATACTCCAGCGAGTTTCATGCCCCCTTCACTGTTTACCAGGCACAGCTCCATACTTATCCTAGTGGTTGTGACCAGTATTGCAGCTCAGGCCCGTTCACTTAAAGGGGTTGTCTGAGTTTTCCATACTTTCTGCTTCTAAACTTGCTGATTTCTTAGATTTAACTCACGGTCACATGACCTGTGATGTCAGCTTATCTCCCTGCTCTGTGATGTTTCGTGCACAAGCCTCAGAGATCAGATAACAGTCTGTACACGAGACATCACTGGCCACGCCCCCCTGCTTTGCCGCTGCTGCTATCTGCTCTCTCCCTGGATTCTTTCAGATAAAACATTAACCCCTTCAGCCAGAACACACTGAAGGCTTTATAACAGCAGCTGCAGATGTAAAGAGACACAGGATCTGCCCTCCTCACCCTACAGACACAGAGCTGACACTGGAGCTGATCTGGAGAGCATTGTATTGTACAAGAACAGGTAGGGGGAAGTTCCTGTGTGCATCAGCAGTGTCATTGTACAGCTGGGACTTGTAGTCCTACACATAAAACATGCTGCTGAGTATCCCAGCAGACATGTCACTCAGAGCAGCTCTTGTATTTTCTCTCTGTGCAGAGCAGGAAGGGGGAGGGGCTGAGATTGTTATTACTGCAGGTAAACAAAGGCTGCCCATCAGATTCACAGTACTATATATTTTTTTTTCATAACTCGGACAACCCCTTTAAACAAAGCGGAGATGCCGAGAGCTGAAATACCAGGCACAGCCACTACGAAAAATATGGAGCGGTGCTTAGGTAACAATGTGAGATGCGCCGCGGCACCTATAATCGGCAAACCCCATCAATCTTTAAAGGGGTTCTCTGGGCATTTCAGATAACCTGTGTTTGGTATTGACCTGTGGAAAGAAGATCCTTTAAATAGTACTTACCCTTCCCTAGCTCCGCTGATGCCACCATTTCCGTTGCACTTGCACAGGCCATGGCCTTTTCTGCCCGGGTCCCGATTGGATGTGGCTACTTCTTTTCCTGTTCAGCTGCATGGTAGTAAATGCGCCTGAACAGGAAAAAAAAAAGCATCCACATACGGTTGGGAGTTGGGACCCAGGTGAAAGAAGTTCCAGCTTGTGCAAGCGCTGCGGACAGACGGGTAAGTGCTATCTAAAAGATCATCTTTCCACAGGTCAGTACCAGATACAGATTATCTGAAATGCCCAGAGGACCCCTTTAAGGATATGCCATCCAAATTCTAATCCTAGAAAACCTCTGTAAAGGGGTTTTATCATCTCAGACCCTGACATATCACTAGAATATGCCACCAATGTCATGTAGATACAGGTCCCACTTCTGGCACTCACACTTATATCCAGAACAGGCCCTCAAAAGTGAAGGAGAGTGTACCACGCATGTGAGGCATGCTCTCTATTAATTTCTATTGGAGTTAGGCATATAGCCGAGCGAGCATGCCCAAAGAAATCAATGGAGGGTGCACTGCTTCCATTCATCTCTACGGGACTGAAGGAAATAGCGGAGCCAGCACTTGGCTATTTTGGGAAATCCCTTAGAAATGAATGTAGGGTGGCGGTGCACGTGCAGCCACCTTCCATTAATTTTGTGTTTCCCGTTCTGGAAATAGGACCAGGTCCCAGAGGTGGGACCCACACCTATCTGATATATCCTAGCAATATGCCACCAATGTCTAAGGTGAGACAACCCCTTTAAGCCCTACTGTGAGTGTGTCAGTGTACAAGGAATTAAACTAAGAGACATCCCAGAGGCTGGCCCCATACCAATCATCATTTACCAAAGTGTGGGTGTTTAAATGTCACTATAATACAAATGTAGCTGTGCATAGATCTCAATAATCATATTTATTCTGACACCACAAGGCCCAGGGGAGATACGGATACAATACGCACCAGTGATCCGTCAGGGCATTATTTATTAATGTCAGAAGAACAAGTACACACTGGAGCTCCTCGTCTTCAAAAAACTCCCCGGCCTTGCCATAGAGCAGCTCCTTCCTCTGCTGCAGCGCTATGGTGCAGAAGTCAATAGGCCCCAATTCTCCGAGGCAGCTCCCGACGGCTTCTGCAAATAACGTGGAAACGGCAGACAGTCACAACTTCATGAATTGTAATGGAGTTTAATGAGACCTTATGGAATAGTGAAGTGATGAGGCTCAATGATCCACGAAGTCAAACGTAGTTATTAACAGATGGGGAAGAAACCAGTAATGTGAACGGGACCCGCTTATCACACCGTACAATGCACAGAGAATAATTAAAGAAGTACAGTTTGGCTTATAAAACTTTTGTAGCTTCAGGAGTCTTCTCTGTATTTCATTTGTAGTATTGGGGGTCTCTGAAATATGCAGGCTTAAGGGGCATCTGTCAGCAGTTTTGTACCTATGACACTGGCTGACCTGTTACATGTGCGCTTGGCAGCTGAAGACATCTGTGTTGGTCCCATGTTCATATGTGCCCGCATTACTGAGAAACATGAAGTTTTATTATATGCAAATGAGCCTCTATGAGCAACGGGGGCGTTACCATTACACCTAGAGGCTCTGCTCTCTCTGAAACAGCTGTACTCTCTGTTGATTGACAGGGCCAGGCGGTGAAAACATCATCACACCTGAGGGCACAGCAGTTGCAGAGACATCAGAGCCTCTAGGTGTAATGGTAACGCCCCCGTTGCTCCTAGAGGCTCATTTGCAGATATTAAAACTTCATATTTCTCAGCAATGCGGACACATATGAACATGGGACCAACACAGATGTCTTCAGCTGCCAAGTGCACATGTAACAGGTCAGCCAGTGTCATAGGTACAAAACTGCTGACAGATGTCCTTTAAGAGAACCTGTCTCCTCTCCTGACATGTCTGTTTATTAACTACTTGCAGCCCTCATGTAATAACCACTCTGGAGCATCTTCTCTTATGACTCTGTGTTTTGTCATTCCTCTATTATTCCTTCTACAAGTTATGAATGAATTGGTAGCAGTTTGCTATTAAGGTTCAGATGGGTGTTACCAATTGGGTGTGTCCCTGCACAGTCTAACACTCATTGGATTGAATAATGCCAGAACGTGCAGGGACATGCTCCCAACTGGTAACACCAAGCTGGACTCTTCATAGCAATTCATTCATAACTTCTAGCAGGAATAATAAAGGAATGGCACAACACAGAGTCATAAGAATAGATGCTCCAGAATTATTATTACATTATTACAAGTAGTTACTAAAAAGACACGTCAGGAGAGGTGACCAATTCAACACTTTTTGTAAGCAGCACTTCAGCCCCTATCTACACCTTCAAGTGTTGGCTGGATTTCGATGAGCTCTCATACAGCTATTTTAACTATTTAAAGGAGTTTTCCTTCAAACAACATTTATGACCCATCCACAGTATAGGTGATAAATGTTAGATTGCTGGGTGCTCCATTCATGACTAGTACGGGGGTTTACAATTCTCTGTTCCTTCTCATCAGCATGTCTGTGTCCTACAGTATTGAAGGCGTTAAATGAAGTATGTTTGCGTGAATGGGTTAAGGCCTGTACTCCTGGTGGTCTGTGGCAGAGAAGTAGTCACTAATTCAGTAGTTTTCTCACCCCTTGTAACACAAAGCATCCCTGTTTCTGTTCCCTCCCTAAATTAGGGCAAGGCAGAAATAAAGAGAATCGTACTGCTGAGATCAAGCAGTGCAATTATTGGTGAAAAATAAAATTTCCCAGGGAAACCTTTTGCAATTAACAATGAAAATGAAAATTTCCTAGGAAAGCTTTTGCAATTACCGATGAAAATTATAATTATAATTTCCCAGGGAAAGCTTTTGCAATAAACAATAAAAATTAAAATTTCCCAGGGAAAGCTTTTGCAATTAATAAAAATTAAAATTTCCCAGGGAAACCTTTTGCAATTACCGATGAAAATTAAAATTTCTCAGGGAAAGCTTTTGCAATTAATGATGAAAATGAAAATTTCTCAGGGAAAGCTTTTGCAATTACCGATGAAAATTAAAATTTCTCAGGGAAAGCTTTTGCAATTAATGATGAAAATGAAAATTTCTCAGGGAAAGCTTTTGCAATTACCGATGAAAATTAAAATTTCCCAGGGAAAGCTTTTGCAATTACCGAAGAAAATTAAAATTTCCCAGGGAAAGCTTTTGCAATTACCGAAGAAAATTAAAATTTCCTAGGGAAAGTTTTTGCAATAAACAATGAAAATTTTCCTAGGAAAGCTTTAAATGGAGCCTTTAAAGCTTATCTGTTGTTTCAGGTGACTTTTCAGAATAAGGCTCTCTATAGCCATTTGGTATTTTTCACCCCTTTGCACCTCTCTGGACTCTATTGCTAATCGTCACTTTCTCGCTAGTGTCATTGGGGGACACAGGACCGTGGGATATAGCTGCTGCCCCTAGGAGGCGACACTAAGCTGAAAAAGTGATGGCTCCTCCTGCCGGCTATATCCCCTCCCGCCTGGAGAGAGCATATCAGTTTTTAGCTTAGTGTCGTAGGAGGCAGACCTCCCTGCTCTGCAGGGTTATTAGTTATTTTATTTATTTTTCCTTTTTATCCTTTTATTTGGGGAACAGGATCGCTTTGCCTTCCTGTCCCCCGGGGATACCTGGCCAGGGTCGGACCCCCTCCCTGCCCAGTTCCCCCATGAAGAAAAGTGGACCAGGGCAGCAATGCTCTCCTCCTTCCCGCCAGCCCCGGGGTCACCTGGAATCTAAAATCCCTCCATCTGTTCCAGTCTCCTGCCACTTCGGTGCCAGCAACTGAGGAGGTGACCCTGCTGGTGTCATTTACGGAGGGTGACTTGCTGGAAGGGGGGCAAGGTGAAGAGGGGTGAGTATAAGTTACCCCCGCGGCCCCCACTACCACCAGGCACCCCCCTTTCCCCAGACCCTGTGGGAGCTTGGGACCCTCACCTTTTTTTCGGGCCCAGACGTCTTCCAGGTCCTGCGTTCCCCGTTATCCCCACGGGGGAAGCTCTCTCTGCAGGCACGCTCGGCGTTTGTGCATGCCGCCGGCTGCGCTCCGCTCACCGGAAGTGGTGTTCCGGACCGGAAGTGCTTGCAGGCGGCCGTAGTTTCAAATTTAGGCCCCGGCTTTTGGGCCTACTAGGCCGCGGCCCTTTTCCCCGCCCTGGGGGGGCGGAGTTTCTGTTTTTTCTTCCGGGGAGGAGCTCCTTACCATGCCTGCATCGTGAGACAGGCTCTACTCCCACAGACGCCGCACTGCTACGCTTTGGGGGACACAGGACCTGGTGTTACCTGGTGTTACCTGGATGGCCAGGTAGGACAACCTCTATTCCTCCTCCAGCTTCTTCCACCTCCTTCCACCCCCCTCCAGCTCCCTGCCAGCCTCTTTAGTCAGTCATGTCTGAACCTACGGCTGACCCCCGTCCACTATTAGCGCCCATTCACTATGCGTGCACCAAGTGTGACTTCAAGTTTTCACGCGGCCAGTCGGACTCCCTCTGCACCGCATGCCGTGCACCCAGACCAGCACTTCCGCCTGAGCAGCCGCAGTGCCCCCCTGTCTGCGTGGAACTGGAGTGGGCCCGTACCCTATCCCGGGCAGTGGCAGATTTATCCAAAGTGTCCCAAACCACCCTCACCCTCATGGGTCGTTTGGTTGACCACGCTCCGCCTGCACAATCTACACCCTCCGCCACTAGCCAGCCCAGGGGTAGACCCTCTCGCAAGCGGCCCAGAACAGGTCGATCTTCCTCTTCTGAAGCCTCTGTTTCTCCGCCACCCCCTAGGTCTCGTTCAGAGGCTTCTTCCCCCATGGGGGAAGCTCTCTCTGAGGGGGAGCTCCCTGAATCAGGCTCCGATACGGACCCTGACCAATCTTCCAAGATGGCGTCCTTAGTGTACAGTTTAGTTACTGCTGTCTGTGACACATTTCACATTCAGGATGAATCTACTTTGTCTGGTCACTCAAAGGTGTCCTTTCTTCGTTCTAAGCACTCCCAAAAGGTGTTTCCTCTGCATGACGATTTTGCTGCAGTAGTTACCAAATCATGGGATCACCCAGATAGGCGCTTTACCGCTTCAAGACGCCTGGATCTGCTCTATCCTTTCCCAGCCAACCTGGTGGACAGGTGGTCCACGCCCCCCAAGGTAGACCCACCAGTTGCCCGTCTGACCAAGCAAACGGCAATTCCTGTTGCGGATGGTTCTTCCCTCCATGACCCAGTGGACCGCCGTCTAGAGTCTTTCTCTAAGTCGGCCTTTGCAGCGTGCGGTACCGCGCTTCGCCCTATTTTTGCGTCTGCCTGGGTGGCGAAAGCCGTCAGTGGGCTTTACGGGTGCACCAGGACATCTCGACTGGTCTGTCTCCGGAGGATCTTCAGGCACTTGCCCTTCAGATCTCTCAGGCTGGTAAATACCTTTGTGAGGCTTCTCTGGATGCAGGAGCTTTGGTCGCCCGTGCCTCGGCCCTTAACGTAGCCTTGCGCCACGAGGTTTGGCTGAAGGTGTGGTCAGCGGATGCTTCTTCCAAGCGTTCCCTTACAGCTCTTCCATTTTCCGGTTCGCGACTCTTCGGAACCCGGCTGGACGAGATTATTTCTGAGGCCACGGGTGGCAAGAGCACCCACCTTCCGCAACAGAGGCCCGGACGTTCCGTTCGTCCTAGATCCTCAAATTCCAGATTTCAGTCCTTTCGGCGTTTCTCAGGCACGCGTTCAGCAGCAAGGGCTCAGGCCGCCACTTCCTCACAGCAACAGAGGAAGAAGCCTACCTTTAAGACCCAACCCGCTTGGCGCCCTCGGGCACAGCCCACCCGCTCATTTAATAATAAACAATCCTCGGCATGAGGGGACGCCCCCACCCCAGAGGGTGGGGGGTCGTCTCCTCCTTTTTCAGGAGGCTTGGCGGGCCCACATCTCCGATGTTTGGGCGCTCGAGATTGTAACCTCGGGGTACAAGATCGAATTTGTCTCCCGTCCACCAGACCGATTTTTCCTGTCCCGACCACCCAGAGATCCTGGCCGGTCGACAGCTTTCTTTCAGGCACTTCACACCCTTCTTTTAAAGGGGGTAATTGCCCCGGTTCCCCCAGCCGAACATTTCAGGGGTTTTTATTCAAACCTCTTTGTTGTGCCCAAAAAGGAGGGATCCCTGCGACCAGTCCTGGATCTCAGGTTGTTGAATCGCTTTGTCAGGACTCAACATTTCAGAATGGAGTTCTTACGCTCCGTAGTGGCTTCCCTGGAACAGGGCGAGTTTCTTTCCTCAGTGGACATTCAGGATGCGTACCTGCATATCCCCATCGCCCACACCCATCAGCGTTTCCTCCGTTTTGCAGTGGAAGACTGTCACTATCAATTTGTGGCCCTTCCCTTCGGGTTGGCAACCGCGCCGCGAGTTTTCACAAAGGTGCTGGCCCCTCTTCTGGCACTCCTTCGTTCCAGGGGTATCGTTCTGTTCCCGTATCTGGACGACATTCTTGTGAAAGCACCCACCTTCAGTCAGAACGAAGAGAGCCTCGCCATCACCATAGGCGCGCTGACTCAGTTCGGCTGGCTAGTAAATTTCAAGAAGTCATCCCTCCATCCCAGCAGACAGATCACCTTCCTGGGGATGGTCCTCGACTCAGCCACATCATCAGTCCGGCTCCCTCTCGACAAAAGACGATCACTCCAAAGATCAGTGCGGCTTCTCCACCGCAGCACACTTCCCACGATTCGTCGTTGCATGCAGGTGCTGGGGACTTTAGTGGCCTCCTTCGAGGCAGTCCCGTTTGCGCAGTTCCACACTCGCCCACTTCAATGGGCGATCCTGTCGACCTGGGACAAGTCACCGGACTCCCTCAACAACTCCATCTCCCTTCCTCCCCAGGTGCGGTCGACCCTGGTGTGGTTGCGGGCCATCTATCTGTCCCTGCTTCACTGGACCCCCCTATTGGTAGGATTGCCGATCCGGATTCAGTCGGACAATGCCACGGCGGTGGCTTACATCAATCACCAGGGAGGAACTCGCAGCCGGGCAGCGATGGACGAGGCGGCCAAGATTCTTCAGTGGGCAGAGGATCACGTGCCAGTCATTTCCGCAATATACGTTCCCGGGGTGGAGATTTGGGCGGCAGATTACCTCAGTCGGCAGACCGTGGATCCAGGAGAGTGGTCCCTACATCCGGAAGTCTTCAATGCCATTTGCCTTCGTTGGGGTCGGCCGGAGGTGGACTTGATGGCATCCAGGCTCAACCACAAGCTCCCAGTCTTCCTGTCTCGAACAAGAGATCCGCGAGCCTACGCAGTAGATGCACTGGTAGCCCCATGGGAGGGGTTTTCCCTCCTGTATGTCTTTCCCCCCATTCCTCTCCTACCCCGGATTCTTCGCAGAATCAGGAGGGAAGGCATACCAACCATTCTCATCGCTCCAGATTGGCCCCGGCGCACGTGGTACACGGAGCTCATTCTCCTTCTCGGAGACGCTCCATGGCCTCTCCCACTCAGGGACGACCTCCTATCTCAAGGACCCGTCTTCCACCAGCGTTTAGGCTGGCTACGTTTGACGGCGTGGCTATTGAGACCTCCATTTTGAAACGTAGAGGATTCTCTGACACAGTCATTCAGACCATGATCAGGGCAAGGAAGCCTACATCGTCTACAGTTTACTACAGGGCTTGGAAGTCTTTTCTCCGGTTCTGTGGGGAGCGTGACCTACCTCCACTTTCCTTTTCTCTGTCTACGGTCCTTTCCTTCCTGCAGTCAGGTCTGGAGTTAGGGCTGGGTCTTAATTCTCTTAAGGGACAGGTGTCTGCGCTGTCAATTTTTTTCCAGAGATAGCTATCACAAAAATCCCCGATCAGGACCTTCCTTCAGGGGGTAGCTCACATTGTGCCTCCCTATCGTCCCCCTCTTCCATCCTGGGACTTGAACCTGGTACTTGGTTCCCTCCAGGAACCTCCCTTCGAACCGCTCGACAGTGTCTCTCTCCGTCTCCTCTCGTGGAAGGTAGCCTTCCTGGTGGCTGTCACCTCCATCAGGCGAGTTTCGGAACTGGCGGCACTTTCCTGCAGAGAACCCTTTCTCATCTTGCACCTGGATAAAGCGGTTCTGCGTCCGGTGCCTTCCTTTCTACCTAAGGTAGTCTCGGCCTTCCATATGAATGAGGACATCGTCCTTCCATCTTTCTGCCCCTCGCCATCCCATCCTACAGAACGTGCTCTCCACAGCCTAGACGTGGTCAGGGCATTGAGGATCTACTTAGCCGTTTCAGAGTCTTTTCGACGCACAGACTCCCTGTTCGTCCTGCCTGAGGGTCCCCGCAAGGGGTTGGCGGCTTCCAAGGTGACGATTGCCAGGTGGATACGTCTAGCCATTGCCGAGGCGTATCGCTCCCGGGGCAGGACGCCCCCTGCTCGTATCACGGCCCACTCTACCAGGGCGGTGGGCGCTTCTTGGGCTCATTTCCACCAGGCCTCTGCAGTACAACTCTGTAAGGCTGCAACCTGGTCTTCCTTACACACGTTCACCAGGTTTTACCAGGTGAACACTTTTGCATCGGCTGATGCTGCTCTGGGACGCAAGGTTTTGCGAGCGGCAGTTCCCTAGGCCTTCGCATCTGCGTTCTATTTTTGGTTCTCCCCTCCCCGTGGACTGCTTTAGGACGTCCCACGGTCCTGTGTCCCCCAATGACACTAGCGAGAAAACGAGATTTTTGTGGACTCACCTGTAAAATCTCTTTCTCGCTGTGTTCATTGGGGGACACAGCGCCCACCCATTGTTTTTCATTTTACCGCAAGGAATCTTTTCTTTCCTTAAGCGGGTGGGGTCATTGGTCCTAGGTTCGGACCTAGTTGACGTTTCTTTCTGTTTTTATTTCTTGTTTTGCTCCTACTGCTTGAGCACGAACTGATATGCTCTCTCCAGGCGGGAGGGGATATAGCCGGCAGGAGGAGCCATCACTTTTTCAGCTTAGTGTCGCCTCCTAGGGGCAGCACCTATATCCCACGGTCCTGTGTCCCCCAATGAACACAGCGAGAAAGAGATTTTACAGGTGAGTCCACAAAAATCTCGTTTTTCACTTCATTTGAGGAAGAGACTAGCTGCATCAACCTCTACCATGCACAGAAAAGGAGATCCTGTTCCCCCGTCTCTCTGTAACACATCCTCAAACTGCAGCAGCGCCTCTGTTTGTCTGCGCCTCTGTATCCTTCCAGGGGCTCACTCCCCCCCTCTTCCTAGACTTCTATGGGCATGTAACCTGATCCCTCAGTGTATTAATATTACATCTTGTTTTGGAATATGGTTTTTAGCAATGAACTGAGGGAGAATAATTAGTTCACAAGGCAGAGATGGGGATGAAGTGGCTCATAAGTGAAGAAAGAGGCATTTTTTCTAATAACATATATTACAAAGTTTCTCTTGTGCTAATGAGTTATACAATGTTGAATGTACACTGACTATTTAAGCAGCACAGCATAGGTCCTGTTTACATCTGTGTCACGGTTTATATTCACAACGGAAGCCATAACTGTGTGCCCGAATCTGTCTTACAATGTGTCCAAATGTCACCCATGTGCCCATTGACTTCTAATTGGGTCCATTGGGCTTCCACCAGGCAATAGCACTACAGGTGCTATGAACAGTCTCAGATGCTGGTCTTTTAATTTCTTAATTTTTAGGCTGGAAGTAATTTTTATATTATTATGTCTTTTATGTCAAGATTACTGGAAGACAATGTCATGCATCTTTTACTACTCACCCAGTACATCTTTCCCATTTTCGAGGTCAGCTGCATTCTTGCTCAGCTCTAAAAGATTCATCACCAGTTTTGGAATGACATTATTCTGAGGATTTCCTGAGTGGAAACAATACTCCAGTTACAGTGGGTAGCCTTAACTTACTGATAAGGGTCTGTATTTCACATGCTCCTTTAGTCAAACTGCAGAGAGAATACCTTGGAAGTCACGCACAATATCCTTCATTTCATCCTTGTGCTGCTGTAACTGTTTTCTTAAGTCATTTAGTCCTTCCAGTCGTGTTAAGGGAAGTGAATCGCACACACTTATAGACAGAAAATGATTTAGTTCCTCGACAGAAAAAACAAAAATGACCTTAGATAATGACCCAACAGCAACGTTTAAGTCTAAAATCTCAACATCAAAAAGATCTCTTAACTAAATGCAAAGAGAATTCAATCTTACATTGAAGGAAATTTCCCAACTGTACAACCCCTTCTTAAAAGGAAGCCTCCTTGGAAACCAGCTGATTGCTTTTGGTACTGCCGAAAAAACCTCTAAAAAACAGCTACTGTCACTAAAGGAAGACCCCATGTGGCAATATGTGGCAAAGCAAATATGCCTTTTGATTGCTGTGTGATAACATGCACTGAAGTCCATGTTAGCCTCCCCCTGGGGACATGTACAGTTAGATAGGGAGAGACAAGCTATGTTTCTCCCTGTGCAGTCTGCCAGCACACCCTACTGTCCCCTCTCTTTCTTGGCTAGCTCACATCTAGGCTGGCTAAAGGGGGAGGAATGCTTTCTGCTGGCATATCCCAGGCTGTATAACAGCTAGAGAATCATGCCAGGTCTTGATTTAAAGCTCATAATGTCAGCATTAAAACAAGACCAAGACAGAGAGTTAGAGCACCTAAAAATCGAGTTGGGAATGAAAGCTGTAGATGTATGAAGCTTTCACTGAGAGTCCTTTCTAAGGGCTCAGCCATCAGTAGCAAGCATGTACGTGGTACAGTACATCCTTGGCTACTGAATTGCCACCCTGCAAGGACTTATGAGATACATCCTTGTTAGGGAAAGTGTTGATGTTCTCTATTGCATTGCTAATAATACCTCAATCAGTGAGAACGTTCCTTTGCTGTATTTAATTTTCTGATGGGTCTGCCGCAGGTTCCTGAACAGAGGGTGGTCAGGGAAAGGGTCCAGAAGTTTAATCATGTGGTAGAGGTTTTCATTATCCTGGCTTTCAATTACCAAAAAGGTCAGCAAGTCGCACACCTAAAGCCAAGACATGAGGAAAAAAAACATGCTGTTCAGTTACACCTAGAGGCCATGCTCCCTACGCTTTGATTCACAGGACGTGATGACGTTTTCACTGCCTAGCCCTGTCAATCAAAATGGAGAGGGTGTGGCAGGTCCAGAGAAAGCAGAGCCTGTAGGAGTAACGGCAACACCCTTGTTGCTCCTAGAGGCTCATTTTCTCCAACATATTCTGCAGCACTTTGGTACTAAAATTAATGAGGGCACAATAGAGGTAAATTACATATACTAAGGGCACTGGGGGCCATTACTTATGCTGGGAGGGGGCACTGGATGTCCAGGTGGCACAACGGGGGCACTATGTATACTGAGGGCACCGCAGGGGTTTAGATTTTAAAAAGAGCCCATAATATTCATCAAAATGGATGAACATTCGGATGCAAAATGGCCATAAAAACCACTTTTAATATCCAATTTTTAAATTGCGTGTGAATGTACCCTCAGGTAGATTAGTAGATGGAGAAAACTTAAAGGGGTTCTCCAAGCTATATTTATTGATGACCTATCCTCAGGATAGGTAATCAATATCAGATCGGCGGGGATCCGACACCCGGCCAATCAGCTGCTTGAAGAGGAGGCGCGCGCCGTGCCAGCGCTGCCACCTCTTCATTGTTTAAATTACATCCTAGTCGTAACATGAGTAGCGGTGACTAGCAGGGCTGTGGAGTCGGAGTCGTGGAGTCGGTCACCATTTTGGTGGAGTCGGAGTCGGTATAAAATGGACCGACTCCGACTCCTAAAATATATAATGAATTAGTACATTTAGTTCAGTGCAATAAGTGCTGAATATATTTTTATAAGAATTTGTGAAAATGATGAAATGTCCTATAAATGTCTGTTCTATTCCTGGTCTAAGGATTTAGGCTTTTAGTTGAGATGACTGTGTACTGCCCTTTATGTCCAGTGCATGTTCTCTCTGATGCTTTATGTTTCCTCTGAGCTCATGTTTGGAGAGGTTAGCTGCTCTCATGGCTTCTATCTGCTGATGTAAAACACCTAGAGCCTTATGTATGAAAACTGTCTAGGTGTAGAAGTTTCTTTGTTGCCCATAGCAACCAATCAGAGCTCCCCTTTCATTTCATATAGTGCTCTGGAGAAATGAAAGGGGAGCTCTGATTGGTTGCTATGGGCAACAAAAAAAGTCTTAGACCTAGACAGTTTTCATACATCAGGCCCAGAGGCGTAGCTACTGGGGGGATGGGGGTGCAGTGGAGGCGATGCTCTGGGCCCAATACCTCTGGGGGGGCCCAACAGGGATGGCCTTAGTACAATCAGGCGAATACAAGTGAGCACTTCCATTATGGAGTCTGATGGGGGCACATTCTGATGATCTGAGGTCTGATGGGGGAACATTCTGCTGATCTGAGGTCTGATGGGGGCACATTAAGCCGATCTGAGGTCTGATGGGGGCACATTAAGCCGATCTGAGGTCTGATGGGGGCACATTAAGCCGATCTGAGGTCTGATGGGGGCACATTAAGCCGATCTGAGGTCTGATGGGGGCACATTAAGCCGATCTGAGGTCTGATGGGGGCACATTAAGCCTATCTGAGGTCTGATGGGAGCACATTAAGCCGATCTGAGGTCTGATGGGGGCACATTAAGCCGATCTGAGGTCTGATGGGGGCACATTAAGCCTATCTGAGGTCTGATGGGGGCACATTAAGCCTATCTGAGGTCTGATGGGGGCAGATTAAGCCTATCTGAGGTCTGATGGGGGCACATTCTGCTGATCTAAGGTCTGATGGGGGCACAATACGCCGATCTGAGGTCTGATGGGGGCACATTAAGCCGATCTGAGGTCTGATGGGGGCACATTAAGCCGATCTGAGGTCTGATGGGGGCACATTAAGCCGATCTGAGGTCTGATGGGGGCACATTAAGCCGATCTGAGGTCTGATGGGGGCACAATACGCTGATCTGAGGTCTGATGGGGGCACATTAAGCCGATCTGAGGTCTGATGGGGGCAAGGGACTGTTAGTTTAGTGATGTAAAAGCTGGGGACAGATTTCCTTTAACATGGAAGTCCCCTTTTTTACTCCTATTAATCCTATATTTTACTGCATTATGTGGTAGAGTATTTAGAGTAGGATATGTAGAAAGTCCATTGTACTGTACTTAACAGCATAGATGATCTAGCAGTTTGTATAGTCATCTTGCTAATACAGTATTATAACTACAACTAGTAGTATGTGCCTGTGAAGTTGGAAACATGCGTTTGGGAAGCCAATAAGTGGGGGCCCACTCAAGTATGTTTCGCCCCCCCCCCCATGTGCTGAACCTCTACGCCTCTGATCAGGCCCTTAGTGAGCTGTACCCAGAGAAGCCTGATAGATTACAAACTGTTTTTGTCATGACTTATCTGTACTATTGATTTTATGCAAATTTGTTTAAAGTTATCACTTAAACATGCTCCATGTATGAGGGAGTAGGAGTCGGAGTCGGGGTGAGGGGAAATTGAGGAGTCGGAGTCGGGGCTTTGGCTTACCGACTCCACAGCCCTGGTGACTAGGTGTAATTACACCTAACCGCCCCATTTATTTCAATGGGAAGGCTCGTTCCTATACACTTATTTCTTGGACTTTAGCTGTCATGTTGGTCTTGTATGAAAGCCTGGAATGTCAGCTTTCAAACAAGACCATGCATGTTTCTATCTGCCATCATTCAGGAGATAGCAGCAGCTAAAACCAGCCCTCCCGCCTCCAGTTTGCTACTTTTCACACTGCCCGAACTAGACTCTGGCAAAACAGGTGGTTAAACACTTCCATACTTTCACTAACCCTTATACAACCCTGCATAAAAATGTGATGTAGTGCTAGAACCCGCGTCTGGGGAAGGGATGTATGCTAGAAATAACACAAAGCACCAATATAATTTATTACATGCATTAAAAAAAAAAAAAAAAGTCTACCTGTTCTTGAATTTCAGCCTGACAGTTTGCCAGAGGGATCAGGCTTCCCACAATGACATGCAGGTGGCTTTCTAGTGCGTCCTTGCAGTAAGTGACTGATGCTCTGCACACCCGATGTAAAAGATCAACACACAGCATTGTACTGCGAGTGCAGACATCATTTGTGGGGCAAACAACTCTAAAACAGGGAAAAAAAAAACATCTTACAGGTATTGCAGACCACATTATGAGGCTGAGCTTACAGAGTGGTAAAAATGCAGAAATGCAGAATTACCGCAACAAAACCTTTATAACTGTCTATGAGAAACAAGAAACATTCCTGACATGTCTGTTTTCCTGTGACATAATTCTAAAGGCAACTTTCTGGTTCAGTGGAAATGACTCTGGCACTAAGGAGGCATTCACACGGCCATAAGTGTTTTGTGATGACTTCAATGGGTCCGCAGGTTGCGGTAAAGTACCGGACATGTCCTATCTGTTGTGGAGCAGCCGCATGGATGCAGAAGCACACAGAAAGGCTTCCATGTTCTTCTGTATACATGTATTCTGTATACGGCCACGCCACAAACAATAGGACATGTTCTATACTTCATCCACTGAAGCCAATAGGTCCACACAGTGATGCGGGGTGGCAGCATCCAAGTTTTGTGGATCCACAGTTTGCGGAGACCACAAAACTGTTGGTCGTGTGAAAGCACCCTAACTAGGGAATTAACAGAACACTTACATTGTGTCCTCCTTAACATCTTTTCAGCAATCCTACCACCAAAGATATCCACGCCACTTCTAAGACTACCTGATGCATGCCATGCATTGGCAGTTCAAGACATGTACAGTGGCCTTTGGATCGTCTAGTACTGCTTCCACGAGCAGCTAATCTGAGAGCAGCGCTGTCCTCGCAGGAAGTGTCTTGCACTACAGCAGCACAGACATCTCGGATGGCAGAAGAAAGACCTGGCATTGGGTACATCCATGTGCTTAGGTTTCTCCATTCATGAGTGGCAAGGCTCCTTCCACCCTATTGCTGTTGATTGACAGTGTTCTCCCTATACCCGGCATAGAGAGGGAGCTACTAACGAGTGACGGCTGAATGGGGGAACTGGAGGCTCATGAACACCAGGTGCACTGCATGTTGCAGTATTGTGCCTCAAGTTTCTCCATTCAGCCGTAACTCATTAGCAGCATCTTCTCTATGCCCAGTATAGGGAGAACACTGTCAATCAGCTGAAAGAGGGTGGAGGAAGCCCTGCCACTCATGAATACCGAGGACTCAGTGTTGGCTCTGGTTGCAGATAAAGTGTAATTTTATGAAAACCACATCAATAAACTAGTGACAGATGAAATTAGGGGGTCCACCACTACTTTATGCTGCCCCCAGATCAAGTGACATAAACCTGGCAACAGATTCCCAGGATTTAAAGGGGTATTCTCATCTTAGACAATGGGGGCATATCGCTAGGATATGCCCCCATTGTCTTATAGGTGCGGGTCCCACCGCTGGGACCCGCACCTATATCCAGAACGGAGCGGGGAGTGCTGCACCTGGAGGACCCTGGGTCTCCGGGGGTCAGGCCACCACCAGACGCAGCTCCCCGCTGCGCTCATAGAAGCGGGGAGCGCAGCGTGCATGCGCGGCCACCGCTCCCATTCATTTCTATGGAGCCGACAGAAGTAGCCGAGCCAGCGCTCGGCTATTTTCGGCGGTCCCATAGAAATGAATGGAGGGCGGCTGCACATGCGCAGTGCGCCCTCATTCAGTTCGGGGGCTCCGTTCTGGATATAGGTGCGGGTCCCAGCGGTGGGACCCGCACCTATAAGACAATGGGGGCATATCCTAGCGATATGCCCCCATTGTCTAAAATGAGAATAACCCTTTAAGAGTTTTTCCGAGACTTTTATAATTGACCTATACAGCATCTGATCAGTGGGGGTCTGACACCCGGGATCCCCGCCGATCAGCTGTTTGAGAAGGCACCAGCGCTCGCAGTAGTGCTGTGGCCTTCTCGCAGCTTTTCCTAGGCCAGTGACGACACGTACATCGGTCACATAGCCTAGGCGCAGCTCAGCTCCACAGAAGTGAAAGGGGCCGAGTGTAATACCAAGCACAGCCAGGGGCGTAGCTATAGGGGGTGCAGAGGTAGCAGTCGCTACCGGGCCCAGGAGCCTGAGGGGGCCCAAAGACCCTTCTGGTGCATAAGAAGACACCGGTATTATAGAAATTGTATGCTGGTCAAGTTACACCTCTGGCTGGAGGGAAGGGGTTAGGTCGAGAATTTGGCATGGAGGGGGTGCCTTTTAAATTTTTGGTCTCAGGCATCACAAAGGCTATGTGCTTCCCTGCCCCTGGCCACAAAGCACTGAGGGAAGGAGGACCCAAGCTGAACTCATGCACCAGGGCCCATGAGCCTTTAGCTACGCCCCTGAGCACAGCCACTATACAATGTACGGCGCTGTGCTCAGTGAGCACAGAGAAGGCTCCAGTGCTCACAAGAGTGCCGATGCCTTCTCAAACAGCTGATCAGTACTGATGACCAATACAGAGGACCAGAGGA
The DNA here is from genome assembly GCA_900303285.1 of Rhinella marina. NCBI lineage: Eukaryota > Metazoa > Chordata > Amphibia > Anura > Bufonidae > Rhinella > Rhinella marina. The sequence goes on from ONZH01002281.1 coordinate 125,153, forward strand.
TAGTTCATCAGTTATAAAATCTTGGAAAACGCTTTCAATTTGAGGTTGGAATTGCACAAGAATTACTGGAAAGGAGATTCCCGGCAGATACTCTACATACACACATATGCATTACTACACTAAATGTCAAAAACATACCGGCTATTAATATGGTGGATCAAGGTGTAAATGACATCTCTGAGGACAAAGGCCCAAGCTCCCCCTAAACCATCTTTAATTTCTGCCAGCAGAAGATTAACAAACAGATGATAAATGATGAGAATACGATGCTTCTTGTGGATATTGTTGCTTTCTGCAGCCTGTTTGCATATGGACAGCAAAATCTTTTGGAAAGCATCCTAGAAAAAAAAAATTTACATAATGTAATATTAAAAAAATCAGTCTATGTGAAAGCCGCCACGAGCTGTTTTCTTTTAATCCCGTCATCTGACGGCTCATGTGTGTTATGTCTGAGCTCCTGACCTCGAACACTGACTATAACTCATTTCTTATCAAACCTATAAGAATATAGCTTAAATAAATGTCTATGAGGTCAGGAGATCAGAGATAAGAGCTAAACATAAGCCAATAGATTGAAAGAAATCACATTGTGACAGCTTGCAAATGATTCGCTGATTTTTAACGATTGTTCGGTATGTCAGAAATAGACGAACATTTTTAATACCCAACAGACCGATTGAAAAAATGTTTTTTTTGGCTTAAAATGAATAAAATGCAATCATAAAAACGGGTTTTGTGCAGACCCTACAGCGTGGCAAGACCTGCCATGATAATCTTACCTGATCCCCGCTGCTTGGGTCAGGCTTAAAATGAGTTAATTGCTGACCTGTTGGCTCTATTTGGTCATATGGCTGAAGTGCATTGATGGGCAGGGAAGTAGCCCCTTGGTGCACCTCAATTTCTCAGTGCTAGCCCAGCCCCTAAGTGCACTGAAACACTCATTTGAATACAGCATAAAAGTTTTTTTATAAAACATAAAAATCTCATATATTAAACATTTTAAACAAACCCTTTTTCTAAATTACGAAAAAAATTTAAAACACAAGTGGTATGGCCAAAAATGTCCAAACTTACCCAGCACCATGAACAGCATGCCACACAAAAAACATGTTCTGGCAGCTTTGTCAATGGAAAAGTTATGGATGACAGAATACGGTAAGGCAAAGCATTATTTTTTAAACAAAAAGGTTTTTAATTTTTTAAAAGTAGTAAAAACATACCAAAAACAATAAAATTGGTATTGTCTGAACTGTACGGATCCATTGAATAAAGCTAATGTGTCATTTTATAGTGCAGTGAACACCCTAAAAAGGAAGTCCTACAAAAACAATCTATCCCATGAAGAAGCCATTGGCAAAACACGTTGGATGAGTGGGGGGGAAGGACTTCCGTGCAGGCATGCTTGTTACTCTACTTTCACTGTTTTTTTGTTATGTAATTTTACTATTGCCAACTTTGTTGCACTGATCTTTTTTGCAGCCCATGCACAATTTTGTGCATTTTCTTTAATGGGGCTGCATCTACTTGGATGCCATTTATTAATTAATTTGGGTTTATTATTTGTTTTGGATTTGAGCTATTCACACCTTTTGTTATGTCGGTTTATATATGGATTTATATCAAGCTGACAGCTCAAGGGGAGTGTCTTTTCTGCTGCAGCTCAGGAGGCGTGTTTCAGCTCTCCCTATCACAGCTCAGGAGGCGTGTCTCAGCTCTCCCTATCACAGCTCAGGAGGCGTGTCTCAGCTCTCCCTATCACAGCTCAGGAGGCGTGTCTCAGCTCTCCCTATCACAGCTCAGGGGGCGTGTCTTAGCTCTCCCTATCACAGCTCAGGAGGCGTGTCTCAGCTCTCCCTATCACAGCTCAGGAGGCGTGTCTCAGCTCTCCCTATCACAGCTCAGGGGGCGTGTCTCAGCTCTCCCTATCACAGCTCAGGGGGCGTGTTTCAGCTCTCCCTATCACAGCTCAGGAGGCGTGTTTCAGCTCTCCCTATCACAGCTCAGGAGGCGTGTCTCAGCTCTCCCTATCACAGCTCAGGGGGCGTGTCTCAGCTCTCCCTAGCACAGCTCAGGGGGCGTGTCTCAGCTCTCCCTATCACAGCTCAGGGGGCGTGTCTCAGCTCTCCCTATCACAGCTCAGGGGGCGTGTCTCAGCTCTCCCTATCACAGCTCAGGGGGCGTGTCTCAGCTCTCCCTATCACAGCTCAGGGGGCGTGTCTCAGCTCTCCCTAGCACAGCTCAGGGGGCGTGTCTCAGCTCTCCCTAGCACAGCTCAGGAGGCTGTTGGGAGGACGAAACTGAGCATGTGCGGCCTTCTCAGTGAGCAGGACAAAGAAAAAAACAAACAGCAGGTGGCGCCATACAGATAAATTTTATTGGATAACTCACTGGCTATGCTTAATTTTTAATGACATGCAATTACAAAAGTATTCGGATCCAGGTGCTGGTGTGAAAACTGTACAACAACCCCTTTAACATCCATTTTGACATGTCTAGATTAAAGTGATATACTCACTGGGGTTTTTGAGAGAATGGCTATGAGACTTTTCTGTTTGCTCTTGTGACAGCTGCTTATATAATGTAATGTCGCTTGAATCACAGAGGAAGGAAAATAAGGAGGGTTCGGAGCTGGATCCAGTTCCCTAGGGGGGGAAAGAATGAGATTTAGAGTATTATTCAAAACTGCATAAATATCTGAAGGTTTACATTGAAAAGACTCAACACAATCAGCATGGTGCATACAGTCTGCCATATACAGCAAGCACAGAAGGGATAATGCTGCAGGTCATCATGGCGTCCTGCGAGCGGCAGCAAATCACAAGATTATTATGACTCACACTACAAAATCAATGCTTTAATATAGATTAAAAGGGGTTGTCCAAGTTCAATTGAAACTCTCCCAGCAACAGTAAATTTAGTTAAAGGGGTCTTATTAAACAGCTGATCGACAGAGGTCCTGAGTGTAGGACCCCCACCGATCAGATGCTGACACAGCACTGTGCTCAGTAACCTTCAAACAGTTGATCGGCACGGGATGCGATGGATCAGATATAGATGACCTATCCCGACGATAAGTCATCAGTAGGGAAATCCTGGAAAACCCCTTCAAATTACAAAAGAAATGATACTTCCCTTTTTCCCTCTTACAGTTCTTGCGCTGTGCTCCGGTCCTTCCTACCAGTGTTTAGTTTCCTGGGTGCAGCAGTGCTGTCCTATACACACCATGACACTGCTGCAGCCAATCATGGTCTCAGCAGTCATGTGCCATATACTGCTAAAGCCAGAGATTCGGTGCACAATTATGTGCTTATACGAGATGTCACCACTGTAGCCTTGAATAAGACGTCATCACTGTGGATCAAAGTGCAATGCAGGAAGCAACAGGGGAGAAAAATGGTGAGGATCACTTCTCTTCTTGTACTGTATTGGCACAATGTTGCTGGGAGAGGTTTTAATAGAACCCTTTTAAGGCAGCTTGGGGATCACTGAGAAAATGCAGCACTGTGGTGAGACTGTAGAGTGCTGCAGTTTTATTCCGGCCACCTCTTGGCATGTTTGCCATGCTGCGGTCCTCCCCATTATAGTGAATGGGGCCGGAGCGGACTTCCAGCAGCACACTAGCGTTAGTACGGATCCGGCAGGCTGGTCCCCTGCCAAAATAGCCTGCTGGACCCTCTTATCGCAAGTGTTAAAATAGACTTACACGAGAAGATTGTGGGGAACGAGTGCTTGCAGGAACGTTCGTTCCTGATAATCTGCATGTGTAAATCCACATTAAGTATCTGGCAACCCATATTTACCTCGTGTATTGTAGAACGTCTCTCTCGTTTGCTTCTCCATCACTTGGTGACTCGTGCAAAGTCATGAGTAACTCCACCACAATATCTGGTAGATTCCGCAGAAATAAGTTGTCAATTTGCTACAAAAAATGTTAAACAGATATTAATTATTTATTAGTATGTATTAACTAATTCTACGGGAAGTTAATTCATTTTGGCATAAAGTTCTATAATAATAAGTTTCTGGCAGATGGAAACAAGAGTTATATTATAGTTATATATTAATATATAGTTATATATTAACAGACTTTCTAGATCAAAACATGTCAGATTTTTTAAAAATTTTATGTGGAAGTTTTTACTATTTTACTACGACTTCGAAGTAAACAAAGAAATACCTGTGTCCCTAGGCAACTGTCATCTCGTAGCAAATCATAGACTTTCGATGCAACTTCCCTATTGGTCTTCTCTGTGTCACTACAACATTCAGATGCAAAATATGGCAATATATTCACTAAAATTCTAGGGAAACAATCAGCCACCATAACCTTCCAGTCTTCCTCGATACACTGAGCCATAGACTTGATCTCATCAAACTCGCTCCTTATGGCTAGAGGTGGAATGAGCACTTTGTAGCACGATCTGTAGAGAGACAAAGAAAATGTAAAAGTACATGACTTCCATCTCACAAACAAAGCTGCTTAGCTGGACCCTACAGAGCTATGTTGCTCCCTTCACCCTTACCAGTGACAACGATGAAGAGAGGCGGATACTAGGAGGGTCAGAGGTAGACCAGGAGAGGAAGGTCGGAGAATAAGAGAGTAGGGTGGGAAAGTAGGAGAGGAGGGTCAGAGAGTAAGAGAGGAGCAGGGGTGGATTGGCCATAGACCTTACAGGGAAATTTCCCGGTGGGCTGATGCCCATGGGGCCGCCTGAGCCCTCCTCATGGCCGGCTAGTGAAAGTTTTTGGGGATGTATTTTGTGCTGCTGGCAGTATTTTGTGATGGACTGTGGTATTTGGCTCTGTTGGGGCGGTATAATGTGCCACAATATTGTATTGCTGGCCCTCCCTTCCATCAATTTGGACCCAACTACAAAACTGGGCCACTTTTAGTATTTTTTTCCAATGCCACTTTAAGTTCCCAGTCCGCCCCCGGAGAGGAGGGTCAGAGAGTAGGAGAGGAGGGTCGGAGACTAGAAGAGGAGGGTCAGAGACTAGGAGAGGAGGGTCAGAGACTAGGAGAGGAGGGTCAGAGACTAGGAGAGGAGGGTCAGAGACTAGGAGAGGAGGGTCAGAGACTAGAAGAGGAGGGTCAGAGACTAGGAGAGGAGGGTCAGAGACTAGGAGAGGAGGGTCAGAGACTAGGAGAGGAGGGTCAGAGACTAGAAGAGGAGGATCAGAGACTAGGAGAGGAGGATCGGAGACTAGGAGAGGAGGGTCGGAGACTAGGAGAGGAGGGTCGGAGACTAGGAGAGGAGGGTAGGAGACAGGAGAAAAGGGTCATAGACTAGGAGAAAGTGGGTCAGAAACTAGTAGAGGAGGGGAGAAGACTAGGAGAGACTAGGAGGGGAGCAGATTAGAAGAGGAAGGAAGGAGACCAGCAGAAGAGGTGAGAATACTAGGATAGGAGGGGAGAATACTAGAAGAAGAGGGGTGAAGACTAGGAAAGGAGGGGAGAAACCTAGGAAAGGAGGGGAGAAGACTAGGAAAGGAGGGGAGAAGACTAGGAAAGGAGGGGAGAAGACTAGGAAAGGAGGGGAGAAGACTAGGAGAGCTTGAGGGGTCGGAGACTAGGAGAGGACTGAAGGAGACTAGGAGGAGAGGGAAGAAGACTAGGAGAGGAGGGAAAGAGACTAGGAAAGTAGGATAGGAGACTAGGAGAAGAGGGGAAAGGACTAGGAGAGGAGCGGAGGAGATTAGGAAAAAGGGAAGGAGACCAGGAAAGGAGGGGAGGTGACGAGAAGAAGAAACTGGGAAAGGAAGAGTTCAAAATGTAATTGCAGACGAGAGACGTCAGAGGCGGCTGTTGACAACACAGAAGTAAAAGGAAAGCATTTTTTATCTGCTTTTCTACCCCTCATAGCCCTTACATTTTGTCCATAAAGAGCTGCTGGCCCATGATAGGTTTCTATTACCCTACAGAGCCATTGGCAGCTCTTAAACTAGGTTTCCTCTCCCTACTGAGCCCTTGGTTCTTCATAACTTAGGCTCCCTTTCAACCATACACAGAACAAAACACCATGGGGGACAAGAAGGAGATTGGTAATGGGGGAGGCCATGGTGCTTTGGCTGTAAGGCAACCAGAAATTCTTGATGTCAGCCCTGCAGGAGAAAGATATCAGGTAGAGCAGTAAATATGAAAGAGATGAGAAATAGACAGATATGAGATATATAGGCAGACTGATTTACAGTTACCAACCTGTAGAAGTCTCTGAGACTGGAGTAATCTAACAAGGTATAAGGAAAAGTGGACAAATTGTATTCTGGGACCTTCATTCTAAGCCACTCAAGAACCAAGTAATCTAAGTGTGAGGTCATGAAGTCTTTCATATTTCTGTATCCCAGGGCTGTCGAAACATTTTCCAAAACCTGTATGCAAATGGAAAAAATGTCACCTCTAGGCATAAACATATACCAATAACTTGCACCAAAAAGGCACATCTTTGATGAATTTGCTTGCTTTGATGCAGAGCTAAAGCGTGTTGTAAAATAAATATAATATATATTTTTCGCTTTATAAGACGCACTTTTTCCCCCCAAAAGTAGGGGGGAAATGGCCATGTGTCTTATAAAGCAAACACTAGCATTCATTAGGTGCCGGGAGCAGGGAAGAAGCGCTGCAAGCGCTTATAATACTCACCCTCCTGTGCCACGGCTCTGCTTTGGTCCGGCGCTGCACCATACTGACCCCGTACAGTGTCAGGACGTAGTGCGCGCACTATGACCTGACGCTGCACGCAGTCAGGTGACAGTGCAGCGCTGACAAGAGAAGACAGAGGAGCGCAGGAGCGGAGCCGCGGCGCAGGAAAGGTAAGAGAGGTTTTTTTTTTTAATGGGGCTGATCTGAGGTCTGATGGGGGCTAATTAGAGGTATGATGGGGCTGAGTGGGTTGATCTGAGGTCTGATGGGGTTCTGACATGTGGGTCTGATGTGATGTCCTGATATTTATGGGGGTCTGATATGAGGTCTGATGAAAAATATATATATTTTTTTATTTTCCAACTCTAAAATCAGAGGTGCGTCTTATAAAGCGAAAAATACAGTAACATATATGTAAAATATAATAAAGAAATTAAAAAAAAACACATGAAAGTGAAGTTCCCCATGTATTGTACATCATTCTTTTTTTTTGTTTCAACTCATGATAGAACTCAGGCATACTTTAGTAAATCTACGTTGCATTTCAGAAACACACAACAGTACTCTCCTTGTATTATTCAGGCACAAGGAGAAGTCCCACAACAATCTGAAGTATGAGAAACATCAGACCATAGATCAGACTGCTTAACATGCAGTAAACGCAGCCTCCAATCTATAACTTCATGACTCGTTATATGGCAAGAAACAATATATGGAGGAAGGCAGGAACACCACTCTAACTCTACTGGTTAAAGAGTCTTAAAAAGAATGCTAGCAACTGATAAGTTGAGTTCACATTCGTTGCAGTTCTTGCTGTAAATCCACTGATTCTGCAGCAAAATCCAAATATTACATTTGGAATTTGTGGCATATTGTGCTACATACATACAATGAAGAAGTGAAAAACAGTGAAAACAGACTGGCCTACAAGAGTAGCAGAAGATCATACATGGGGCCTCAAAGGTCCAGCACAAGACAAAAATCCAGTTAGACTTTACTGATCAGTTCTGTGTATACAATGGTAACAACAATTACAATACAATTTAGGCTAGTTTCACACCAGCGGTGTGAATTGTGGCAGGCTGTTCTGGCAGAGAACAGCTTGCCGGAATTCACTGGATCAGGCACTGCTGGAAGCAGACGGATTGTCTGCCAGCCCCATTAAGTATAATAGGGTCCGGCAGACATTCCGTCCGCATCCAACTAGCAAGCAGAGATCTCGACGGACACAAACCGCTGCATGCTGCAGGTTGTGTCTGGCCGATCCTCTAATTGCCTGCTAGAACAGCCTGCCGGGTGGTAGCTACCACTGGTGTGAAGGTAACCTTAAACTGGAAGTGTATGTGTTTCGTATACATGGAGGACAAGGCCTCAGTTGGTGGGCCCAAGCAACCCCAGTCCGGCACAGCTAACAAACATTCATCAACGCTTTAAAATGACTTGCCTTCCTGATATGTTGAGGATCCAGGTTATTTTGTTTCACAGACTGACATATGGCAAATAACGCCTGCTTCTCACACACTGGGCTGGAGAACAGGATCACGGACACCAACATGAGAAGCGTAGAATTCCTGTTATACTTCTCATCAGGAAGATCCTCTGGGTCCTGTCCACTGCGAGACTAAACAAAAGGAGAATTATCATGGAAAAAATTGCAAAACGGCCGTTTTCACATTTTTCCCCTTCCATTTGTAAAACATCTCAGTAATATAAAACACATCCCGTGTGTCGTCTAATTCTGCAGTCCTGTGTGCCTCTGACCCATCTAAAAGGTAAAGAGACAAGTTCTGCAACAAAACCCGCAGCATGTAAAGGCACCCTTAAAGGGGTTATCCAAGGTTTAACACATTGCCCCCAATGCTCGGGCCCCTCATATAGATTATACTTACCCTGCTCCCCGGACCCAGTGTATAATCTATATAATGGGGCATGTTTTAGACATTGGATTACCCCTTTAAAGGGGCTTCAAAATCTACAGAGCAGGATGAAACATGCAAGATTAGGTACACACTGTTTGTAGTCTATATCCATGGAAACAAATAGGTCTTCATAGGAGTAGCAGACACCAAACAATAAGATATTTTTTAAAGGGGTTCTCCAGGAATTAAAAAAAATGAATATACCTAAATATTATTTTATAATAAATATATTCACAAATACCTTTAATTTCTTAGAATGGCTCGTTTTTGGAGCAATCATTAGGAGAAATAAAATGGCCGCCGTCCTATTAGTACACACCAAACCTGTCCTGATCACACAGGAGGACAAGTCACTACACAACACTGAGATAATGAGCTGCCTCATCCTCCTCTCTGCTCTACTTGTCAGGGATTATGATCTTGAATACAGGTGAAACTCTGTGGGAATACAGATGATGAGGAAACATGAGAGGAGGTGGGAATGAAGTAATGAGCAGCAGCACTTGTGTGCAGTCTCCATTACCACAGTCTGTCCTGTCCGTCCTCTCAGCATGTCATAGCTCCTCACAAGCTCAATTTCTACAGAGATTCAGATAAATATCATATTAAACTGTATTCAGGATCATAACCCCTGACAAGTAGAGCAGAGAGGAGGATGAGGCAGCTCTTTACCTCAGTGTTGTGAAGTAACCTCACCTCCTGTGTGATTAGGACAGGTTCTGTGTGTACTAATAGGATAGCAGCCATTTTGTTTCCCCTGATGATTGTTCCCCAGACAAAACAAGCCATTGAAAGGTATTTGGGAATATATTTATAATAAAGTAATATTTAAGTATTTTCATTTTCTTAATTCCCGGAGAACCCCTTTAATCAAAAGCATTTGCAAATTTGTAAAGTTTACCTTAATTTTACATGCAGTCAGGAAGAGCTTATCCTAGTGGGATGGAGCAACCGTTCAAGTTAAAAATGAAGTTCTACATAAATTAAGTTACGTTACACAGATATGATACAACAGAACACAAAATGCAGGATGAAATTACCAAATAACGCATTCCTTCCTGAACCTTCATGTACACATTTTCAAAAGCCTTTTGCTGCAATTTCAGAGGGAGGGCCTGCAACTTTACATCCTGGAAGAGCCTGTTAATAATTGGTGTAAAAGAAGTTATTAGTTTGGAGGAAATAGTAGAGCCTCAGAATAATGATTCTTTTAAGGTCATTTTATACAGGCTAATGTTCGGAGCAATTATCAGGAAGTGGCACTCACAATTGACCTCAGCATCTGAGGGGTTAAATGACTGCGATCGACATTATCGCCGATTGCAGACATTAGCCTCAGGTGTTTGCTGTGTGAAACGCAGTGGCTATGAGTGGAGAGGGTGCCATCTTTAAGGGCTGACATCTGCTGAACATGTGGATGTCATGAAGGGGTTATATTACCAATTTACATGCATTTGGAGGTAATAATTATGCTTGTAAAAGCTTTTTATTAAAGGGGTTATCCGGTAATTAATATTGATCACCTATCCTCTGGATAGGTCACCAATATCAGATTGGCAGTGGTCTGCTCCATGAATGCCGTGGCCTCTTCTTAGGTCATGTGACATCACTGTACATTGGTCACATGGTCTAGTTGCAGCTGAGCCCCATTCAAGTCAATGCGACTGAGCTGCAATACCAAGCACAGCCTCTTGGTCTGTACAGAACACTTCTCAGCAGTCATCTCATTATCATTACAGGCAGGATTAGAATGGCCACCTATATAAAGACAACACAGGATCCACCATTCACAATCACAGCTTATCTACTCCTTCCTGAGCTCTGCACAGGTCACAGAGCATGGCTAGAAAACTCTCCCATAGAAGTCAATGAGGTCCCCTCCTGACTATTGTGTCTATAACCCATGGTGGCTGCTGTTAAGCTGGCTGCTCCCATAATCATGTTCAGGAAATGAAATAAAAAAATTGCACTAAGAAAATAAAAACGCATTTTAAAAAGGATGTGTGTTACTGGTTTTAACTGACAGAAAAAAAAAAATTATACATGACGTTTCATTTAAGAGAGTTAAGCTGAGGTCTGTGGGGCACCACAAAACGAGCCAGCCCATTCAGCAAAATGCAGCTTTCTGCAGCTGCTATACAGTGTGAAACACAAGAGATGTAGAAGCCAAATTGCACAAATTTTTAAATTAAAAAATATTACAAAAATGTTTATTATTAGCAAAATACATGTAAACCAGTAAAAAAAATGGCTCTTAGCCTACATGCAAACAACCACGCCATGTTTTGCGGTCTGCAAAACTGACGTACGCGTGCGTTCCGCAATTTACATTGTAGAAATGCCTATTCTTGTCCACAAAACGGACAAGAATAGGACAGTAAGATTTTTTTGCTTACCTGTAAAATCTTTTTCTCGGAGTCTTCATTGGGGGACACAGGACCATGGGTTATATCTTGCTGCCGCTAGGAGGCTGACACTAAAAAACAAAAAAAGTCGGCTCCTCCCAGCAGGATATAACCCGCCTACTGGCAGAAAACTAATCAGTGTGTGAAAAGCAATAGAAGGAGCCAACACATAATAGTCTAATTCAAGCCGAGAAATACCAACCGGCCAGACAACGAACCTCAGAAAAAAAGAGAGGGTGGGTGCTGTGTCCCCCAATGAAGACTCCGAGAAAAAGATTTTACAGGTAAGCAAAAAAATCTTACTTTCTCGGTCGTCACATTGGGGGACACAGGACCATGGGACGTCCAAAAGCAGTCCCTCAGGGTGGGAACAAAAGCCCCAAAAAAAGAAACCTCAGGCCGAAGGAGCCACCGCAGCCTGCAGGACTCTGCGGCCCAAACTCGCATCAGCAGAGGCATAAGTGTTCACCCGGTAAAACCGAGAGAACGTGTGTAAAGAAGACCACGTAGCGGCCTTGCAGACTTGTAAGGCCGAAGCACCGTGGCGCACCGCCCAAGACGCCCCCACTGACCGAGTGGAGTGAGCCGACACGCGAAGAGGAGGCCTCTTACCCTTGCTGCGATACGCCTCCGCAATGATCAGACAAACCCAACGGGACAGCGTTGCCTTAGAAGCCGCAAACCCCTTCCTAGGACCGTCAGGAATGACAAAAAGGGCGTCAGAACGACGGAACGGTTCAGTGCGGGCAAGATAGGTGCGGAGAGCGCGTACCACATCCAAGCGGTGAAGGGAGCGTTCACGAGGATGGACAGGAGACGGACAGAAGGACGGGAGGACAATATCCTCGTTAAGATGGAAAGAGGAGACTACCTTAGGCAGGAAAGAAGGAGACGGACGCAGTACCACTTTATCCTGATGCAAAACAAGGAAGGGGGAGCGGCAAGAAAGAGCCGCGAGCTCCGATATTCTACGAATAGAAGTGATAGCCACAAGGAAAACCACCTTGTGGGACAACATGGCCAAGGAAACGTCCCTGAGCGGTTCGAAAGGGGACGACTGGAGTGCATCAAGGACAAGATTCAAGTCCCACGGAGAAGTGGGAGCCCGATACGGGGGAACGGTATGAGCAACGCCCTGCAAAAAGGTTTTTACCTGAGATAGAGGAGCCAGAGGACGCTGGAAGAAAACAGAGAGAGCAGAGACCTGGCTTTTAAGAGAACGCAAGGCGAGACCAGAATCCAGGCCTGCCTGAAGGAAGGCAAGAAGACGCGAGACCGAAAAGGACAAAGGGGGGGCAGAGGAAGTCTCACAAAATCTTAAATAAGATTTCCAGGCGCGATAGTAAACGCGCGAAGAAGAAACCTTCCGGGCCCGAATCATGGTCCGCACCACCGCGTCGGAGAAGCCTTGAGACTTTAAGATAAAGGTTTCAACATCCAGGCCGCTAAACGTAGCGACCGAAAATGCGAGTGGCAAACTGGGCCCTGCGAGAGGAGATCTTGGCGGTCCGGTAAGCGCCAGGGGGCGTCGACGGCCAGGGAGACAAGATCCGCGTACCAGACGCGCCTGGGCCAGTCCGGAGCCACCAGAATGACCGGAATGCCCTCCGCCTTGATCTTCTTGACCACCTTCGCCAGGAGCGGAAGAGGAGGGAAGAGGTAGGGCAGAGAGAACCGGTCCCAGGGGATCACCAGGGCGTCTATGGCGACGGCGGCGGGATCCCAGGTTCTGCTGACGAATTGTGGAACTTGATTGTTGAGACTGGAGGCCATTAGGTCCACGTCCGGCGTCCCCCACCGTAGACAGATCTGGCGGAAGACTTCGGGATGTAGAGACCACTCGTTGGGATCCACCCGTGTGCGGCTCAGAAAGTCCGCCACCCAATTTTCGACTCCGGGGATATGAACCGCCGACAGCGCCGGCACGTGGTCTTCCGCCCAGGCAAGTATCAGCGCCACTTCCTCCATTGCTGCTGTGCTGCGAGTTCCGCCTTGTCGATTGATGTAAGCCACGGCGGTGGCGTTGTCCGACTGTATGCGGACAGGAAGGCCCAGCAGGTCGGACTGCCAATGGAGAAGGGAGAGATGAAACGCTCGGAGTTCCAGAACGTTTATCGAGAGGAGGACCTCTGGAGGGGACCAGGAACCCTGCACGGTCCGGTGTCCCCAAACGCCGCCCCAGCCCTGGAGACTGGCGTCTGTCGTCACCACCTGCCACCGAAGAGGGAGAAAGGAGCGGCCGCTGAGGAGAGACGGAGACTGAAGCCACCACTGAAGCTCTTCCCGCAGGTGAGCCGGGATGCGAACGAGGTGGTCGAGCGACGGAAGGGACCTGTCCCACCGTGACAGCAGAAAGAGCTGGAGCGGACGAGTCCTGAACTGGGCAAAGGGCACTGCTTCCATAGAGGCCACCATCTTCCCAAGAATTCTCATGCAGAACCGGAGGGTCACAGAGTGAGAGGAACAGAGGGTCCGAACCCCCATGCGAAGGGATAACAGTTTGTCCTCCGGAAGGAAAACGCGAGCTCTCGCAGAGTCGAAGGACAGCCCCAGAAACCGAATGGTCTGCGAGGGAGACAGATTTGACTTGGGGCGGTTGAGAATCCAACCGAACCGAGAGAGGGTGTCCAGGGTGATGTGGAGACTCTCCTGGTTGAGGGACCGGGATGGAGCTTTGATGAGAATGTCGTCGAGGTAGGGGGTCACCGAGACCCCCCGGGGCCGAAGAATCGCCATGACGGCTGCCATGACCTTCGTGAATACTCGGGGAGCCGAGGCCAACCCGAAAGGCAGGGCCACAAATTGAAAATGATCCTGGTCGACTGCAAAGCGTAGAAAACGCTGACGGGGGGAAAAAATGGGTACGTGCAGATAGGCGTCCTGAACGTCCACCGACGACATGTACTCCCCCGGTTCCATAGCCGCTATCACGGAGCGGAGGGATTCCATCCGGAAATGGGATATCTTGACATGCCGGTTCAGACGTTTCAAGTCCAAAATTGGACGAACCGAACCGTCCTTTTTCGGAACCACAAAAAGGTTGGAGTAGAACCCCTTGAAACGCTCCGACGGAGGAACAGGAACCACCACACCCTTGGAAAGAAGAGAGGTTAGAGCCTGGCGGAAACCCGCCGCCAGGACCGAAGAACGAGGGAAACGAGACAGAAAGAAGCGGTCGCGTGGACGGGAAGAAAACTCTATCTTGTATCCGTGAGCGACCACGTCCCTCACCCAAGCATCCGGAACCTGAGCGAGCCAAACCTCCTGGAAAAAACGAAGACGACCGCCCACCCGAAGAGAGTCGGGAAGGGAGGGACCCTCAGGAAGGCGGCGTCTTGGCGCCGCCGGATTTGAAAGTGGCCAGGAGAAAATAGGTCTCTTCGCCTGCGAAGCCGTAGGACGAGAAGAACGTGGCGGAGGAAGGAACTTAAAGGAGCGGAAGTAACCTGCTCTACGGTGAGAATCCTGGCGCTTGGGACGCTGCTGAGGGAGGAGGGAACTCTTACCTCCCGTGGCTTCCGAAATAATCTCATCAAGCCGTTTACTGAAAAGCCGGGTGCCAGAGAAGGGAAGGCTGGTCAGCGACTTTTTAGACGCGCTGTCGGCGCGCCATTCTCGGAGCCAGAGAGAGCGGCGGATGGCTATGATATTTGCCGAGGCCGAAGCGGCGCAGCCCGCTGCATCGAGAGAAGCGGAACTGAGGTATTGACCTGCGTCCTGAATTTGTTGAGCAAGGTCCGCCAGATCCTGTGCCGAAGCGCCCGCCAGGATACCTACCTTCAGCTGAGAAGCCCAAGTAGAAACTGCCTTGGAAACCCAGGTAGAGGCCAAGGTAGGAAGAAGAGAGGAACCCGCAGCCTGAAAGGCGGATCTGGCAAGGTATTCCACACGTTTGTCCGTGACATCTTTCAGGGAGGCCATGTTGTCCAAGGGGAGTGTGGTGGATTTGGACAGGCGGGAGACTGGGGGATCCACAGAAGGTGGGTACGTGGACGCTTGCGAGAACGATCCCTGGCCCGACGAGAACCGGAGGAGGGATCGGGAGAAGGTACGCGAACCTGAGAAGGACCAGGGGGCGCCTGGGAAGAGGCAAGACGGTCGAGGACGGAAGCCATAGTTTGGGAAGCCGTAGACAAATCGGCGACGGACCGGCAGAGAGCAAGGGCCCAAGCCGGAGTAGATTCAACTGCCTCAAAGCCGGAGGGGGCGCTTTGGGCGGCGGGCGGAGGCGAGTCTGAGCTAGCAGAACATGCCGGGCAAAGGGGCTGAGGATGTCCAGTAGAGGATTTGGACTTACAGGAAGGACAAAAATAATATGTCACCGAGGAGGGCTGCGCCGCAGGACGGCGAGTAGCTCTAGAGCCTGAATCAGACATAGGGAAGATAGTCTAGTGAAAAGTACAAAAAAAGGAGCAGCCCCCTAGCGACAAGGGTCCCAGAGGAGCAAGAAGCTGGAAAAAAATAAATAAATGGAAGCTATTAGAGCGGGACAAAAGAACACAGCCCAGAATATGGAGCAAAAAGGAGACTTACCAGGAGCTGCACTGCAGGGACCTGACCTTTTGCAAAGAAGACGCAGGAACAAGGGAGCTGCCGTCTGGAGGAGAGGTGAAGTCCAGGTGGTAGCACAGAAGCTGCTGCGCTGGAGGCCGGCAGACACGAGGTGGCCAGAAAGGACTCGCGCCACAGAGGAGAAAATAAACGCGGGAACCGGGGAGGCTGGCTCGGCCGGATGACGTCAGAGCGCGCGAAAGAGGGGGCGGAGCCAGCGCGAGACACCGCCGGCCGGAGAAAATGGCGCCCGCGTCTCCGATGGAATCCGCGGCCGGAAAGGAAGGAGCCGTCGGCCCACGGGAGCGAACACAGGGGGATATTCCCCTCGTTTGTCCGTGCACCTGCAGCAGCTGTCCAAGGAGCTGCTGTGCTGGAAGGTGAGCCAGAGAGAGGGCGGAGGACTCAAGTAGTCGCAGCTGGGGAAGACTCCTGGAGGGGGGAGGGGGGGGAGGAGAACTCACCTTCCGACGTCTTCTGCCGGCACAGAGGTCCCCTGAACTGCCGCAGCTCTGGGAGGCTGGGTAGCAGAGGGACGAGGCGGATGGGTGGTCCGCAGAGGGAATCAGGAGGGGGTCCAGATCCCTGGGCGCTGGGTCCGGCCGTTGGTGACCTAGGGTTGACAGACCTTCCATAATAAGGACTGTGCCCTGGCCACATAGAAGGGGAAGCTGGGTCTAGAATACCCAGCTATCCCAAAGAAGAGAAAAATAAAAAAGGTAAAACAAAAAACAGACAAGGGACTGGGCAACCCCAGACCTGTGTCTGCCTTCTACTGACACTAAACTAAACTGATTAGTTTTCTGCCAGTAGGCGGGTTATATCCTGCTGGGAGGAGCCGACTTTTTTTGTTTTTTAGTGTCAGCCTCCTAGCGGCAGCAAGATATAACCCATGGTCCTGTGTCCCCCAATGTGACGACCGAGAAATGTTGGTTTGTTTTTTTGTGGGGCCACAGAACAGAGCAACGGATGCAGACAGCACACGGAGTGCTGTCCACATCTTTTGCGGGTGGCTCCATTGAAGCGAATGGGTCTGCATCCGAGCTGCAAAAAATGCATCTCGGATGCGGACCCAAACAACGGTCGTGAACATGAGGTCTTAAGGTGTACACAGCCTTTACACTTTCCCTAGAATGAGCATTATTATACCTGTTTGCAGCCTGAGCAGCGAGAATACGAACTTGTTGATGGGTATCTGCAAGAAATTCTGAGAACGCGTCTCTCACAGGAAGATCTGTCTCTCCGACAGTGAGAATTGCCCACTTGCTCTGCGGGTCAACCTGCGATACAAACATAAGGAAGAAGAATCCATTAAAAAACAAAAGGCTAATGAGAGTGAAGGAAGAGAGGCTGTGCTGCTGCCCTGAAAGCCCACCTGGACCCCTACAGAAATTAGCATTTGCAATTACATTGGACTGCTTATGGCCCTAATCTGTCATTATGCATTCTAAGGCCAGGGCTACACAGCGACAATAAGTTGCGCAACAAAAAGGGTACAATTACACAGTGACATGTGTCGCTGAAAATTTTTTCTAATGATAGTCAATGTTGTCACACTGCGACAACTTGGATGGATTTTTTGCAACTGTCACGTTGCAGCATGTCGCAGTGCGACACCATTGACTATCATTATAAAAAGTGATGCGCGACTTTTCTGCGACACATATGTCGTGTAGCGCTAGCCTAAGAGGCTAAAGGAGTGAAGAGTAGGTCCAGCAAAGGTTAAAGTCATGATATATGGCTCCTGGGCATGTAATCTGTATTGGAACAGTCAGCTAGTGCTCAATCACCCTGCAGCGCCACCACAAGGGAAATTAAGTACTACACAGTGCCCATAGAAACTCATAGGCTGCTCATGCAAAGGAGACAGGGGTGCACCACCAATGAGGCCAGGTGAGGCGATCGCCTCAGGCAGCACCAGGTAGGGGCAAGAGGGGGGCAGCAGAAGGGCCATGGGCAATGAGCGCTTTCATTGTGGCAAGGTGGTTAGGTTAAAAAATTGGCATTGAAGGGGGGGGGCACAGTTTCAGTTTTCGCCTCAGGTAGCAGACAGGCTAGGTGCACCCATGAATGGAGAGACAAACTGCATCCTCCATTGTAACAGATCTGCCCTCCTTTCGGGCCAGTGTATGAGGGTCCTGAATTGGGAACCTCCATCGATGCCAAACTTCATTTGGAAATGCAATACTACATGCAATGACAGCAATGACATTCTGTATTGATACAATATATACACGAACCCCCATTGAAATGAATAGGAAATTATGGGGCAGGATTTATTTTTTTTTTCTAGTTAAACGTTGTACCTCAATTAGAGTCTTCATACAGTTCACAAGTGCCACACGAACCACTGCAGTATATTTTCCATCCTTTGTTAAACGCCTAGAGTGAACATGTGGAAATTAATCAAATCAATTTCAGGTTCTTAACTCATTGCCAACATTTTCTCTGCATTTATGGTGGATATCGGGTCTTTAAAGATGGCACCTGCTCAGGAGCTGGGTGGGCACCATAGCCAGCTGTCTTACACAGACATCCACCAGCAGCATCAATGATTAGAGACAATTATGATCATGGACATTCAACTCCTTTGTGAAGGCTCCAAGGCCTACCTTAGTAAAGTTCATACAGAACTCCATAAAAAAAAAATTAAAGGGGTTATTCGACTTCAAGAGGAAACTGGACAACTCCCAGGATCCACCTGGAATAAAGAACTGGAAAATACTTACTTGACAAATCCTGCTCCATCACTCCAGTTCTCTGGGCCAGGCTCCATTTAACAGGCTGCAGTGGTGACGTCATGTCAGCAGAATGTCACAACTACAGCCAATCACTGATGGTGGTGCACCTGCTGAAGGTGGCGCACCTGCTGCTGGCGGTGCACCTGCTTGGGCCAGTAATTGGCTGTAGCAGTCACGTGTTGTCAACATGAAATCACCACTGCAGACTGATCAGGAGAACCTGAGAGGAGGCAAGGGGTCGCTAGGTAAGTACTTATTTTTTTAATGCAGGTTCTCCTGAAACCAGACAACATCTTTAAACATTCAAATTAACCCCCTCCCCCTTCCTTCCCAATTTTATACATATAAAAATAAATGTAATTGGCATTGCCTTCTCCAAAAATGCCCAAACTACTAAAAAGGTTTTTCAGGGATTTTTATACTGATGGCCTATCCTCAGGATAATCTATCAATATAAGATAGGCGGAAGTCCAACTCTCATCAGCTGCACAAAGAGGAAGCATCGCTCTGTGAACACTGAGGGCTCTTCCTAGGCCATGTGACGTCACATTCATCGGTCACATGGCCTAGGCGCAACTCAATCCCATTCCAGTGAATGGAATTCAGCTCCGATACAAGCACAGCCGCTATCAAATGGACGGCACTGAGCTTGGTAAGCTGTGAGGAGGTCACAGAGCTCGCAGAAGGCCCTGTGAGCGTCGCAGCTTCCTCAAGCAGCTGATCGGTGGGGGTGCCAGGTGTCGGACCCCTGCTGACTATTGTGAGGATGGGCCATCTATAGGAAAATCCCAGAAAAACTCTTTTAAAATATAAAAGTGTCCCTGTATGGCAAACGCTGTAAACGACAAAAATCGATACCTGAATTGCTGTTTTTCAGTCAATTTGGCTCCCAAAAAAAACGAAATAAAAAGTGATCAAAAAGTCATACATAGTGCAAAAAAACAACAGCTTGTGCTACGAAAACACAGCTCCGTAGACGGAAAAAAGTTATTGGTGCCAGAATATGGCGATGCAAAGAATTCTTCTTTTTTGTATTACGGTAATCATAATTAAAGTAACATGACATTTTTACTGCGCAGTTAACACTGAAAATAAAAAAAAAACATCAAACAACTACTCAATTTAGTTTTTTTTCCAATTTCACCAAATTAACATTCAATAGAATGTATTGCAAAGCTGGCATTGCGGAAATTATTAAAGGGGCTGTCCCATCTTGGACATTGGGGGCATATCGCTGATTCTTAGATCGGATCTTGCAGGGTGACGGAGGGTGCACTGCGCATGCCTGGCCGCCCTCCATTCATTTTTACGGGAGTGATGAAAACTGCTGAGTGGTGCGCTCACCTGTTTTCAGAAGTCTGATAGAAATTAATGGGAAGCGCACTGCGCCACCGCTCAATTCACTTCTATGGTGCTATACTAGCGATCTGCCCCCAATGTCCAAGATGGGACAACCCCTTTAAATGGTGCCTTTAGAAAGGACAACCTGTCCAACAAAAGGCAAGCCCTCATACGGTTAGGTGAACGGAAAAATCAGTTATGGCTTTTGAAGGCAGGACGTAATAAAAATGAAAAAATGAAACAAAAGGAGGGGGTGAAAATGCAACACATACCAGAAAGCATAAATGACATTTAGCAGCTGGCCCTCCGCATCAGACGTCTCCTCTGTGTCC
This sequence comes from Rhinella marina, assembly GCA_900303285.1. Classification (NCBI taxonomy): domain Eukaryota; kingdom Metazoa; phylum Chordata; class Amphibia; order Anura; family Bufonidae; genus Rhinella; species Rhinella marina. The sequence continues at coordinate 145,082 of ONZH01002281.1, forward strand.
TCTTGATCCTGCCCCAAACATCTTATAATAGGAAGGAGACTTCGGAGAATGGCTGTACATACCTCCTGGTCTCTTCTGTAGGTGGAGCAAACATCTCTAAAAAGGACCATAAGGACAATGGATGTAAAACAGGTAAGGCCTCAGGTTAATGAATGTATTACGGATCAATGTATACAGCATTTTTAGTAAATCTGTAAGGACATAATGTGTTCATGTTGTGCAGAAGCACACTGAGGTTTTCTCCATGATACAGGAGAAAAAAAAATCACAGTTTGCTCCAACATGTCATATTATGAAGGAAGGAATATGGATGGATTGGAGGAAAGGGTCGATAATATATTCCATGATATTGTCCTGTTTTATCTGATGATGTGGCCTTGGGAGGAAAGCATTATCGGGGGACAACAGTGGAGAATTTGGGGGTCATTTATTAAACAGAAATAAGCCTATATTAGACGTATTTCTGGCGCCGCAATCTGCGATTTTTCCCTGCTCATGCCAGGTCTAAAAAAGTGGACATGGCATGGGCAGGAAAGGGCTGGCAGGCCCATTGTATTGTAAGGGAATTTTAAGTACTGATTGGTTCTCACCTTTAATTCTGTTTAATACTCTGTGTAATAAGTTTCCCTTGTAATGAAGTGGGTTAGAGATAGTACCCATCCTCCACTGTGCTGATAAGACCACATTCCTGAGTGATCTCAGAGACATGTGTGATGCACACTGGAGGAGGGGCTAACAGGTTAAGACATTATCACATATTCACTTAGCAGACTCCATCAGGCTCTCCATTCTAGGTAGGATGTGAGTATGATTGCCCTATCTCTCTTGTACACCCTGGGGTGTCGGTCATGTGTTATAACAGGGTAGACAGCCATGGGTTATAGCATGATCGACGGAGTCTCTACCCCATTTGGGCTCATGATGTTTATTTACTTTTTATTATTCTGTATGTGATTTCTTAGTGTTATCGTATATTTAATCACTTAGTAAATATACTTGTTCACATAGCCTCTGTAAGCTTATTCATTCTCAAATCTTTCAAATTCAATTTAGGTTACACCAATCTCATTTACCATTTCGTAAGCCTGTTTTACGGTTAGAAAATCCTCTAAATGTAAGACAGCTAGGACGCTGTTTTACATTTAGAAGTGGCGTTGGTCTTAATAAATATGTCCTTTTCTCCTTATATTTGGTATGTGCCTGCATGCTAATGAGATTGGAGAACTGGCCACCCCATCTAAATACAATAATTCATATGCAATACTCTGACACTAAGGTAAGCCACATACAGGGACATATGTGGTACTGGTATTCTACATGACCTAATAGGAGAAGGCTGGACATGACTGGGGCCTGTTCGCCCTTTAGGTCCTTTATAGATTATAGTTTGGGATTATTTCCTTCCCCATAATAAGGGCTTTCCTTCAGAAAACATGCATATGGCTTTGACAAGTCAGTTATGGACACGTGTTGTCAGGTCCGACAGGACAAACACTTACGGAAGAGATTTCAGCACCATATTAATGTCATCTATGGGCAGAGCCACATCTTTCACTGGCAGGTCATTTAGCAGCTGTAAGAACTGCAAAGAAAGAAAGGAAACCGCTGAAAATATAACATCATCGTTAGAATATCCATAATAATGTAGTTTCACATTTATGTTACAGTTTTAATACAACTAGGCTGAATATGAAGATAATAACCATTATGAAAATGCAATGTATCTATCTAACCATACACCTGAACCTGAAGCACCACTTCAGTGGCATTAAAGTCACAAACAAGGTGTTTGCGACTTTTTTACAACTTTTCTGGCAAGGGGGAATGATAAATTCCTCCCTGTGTTTTTATTGAAATGTAGTAAATTTTCTATCCTTCTCAGTGATTTGCTCAAGACCAGTGACAGCCAACACGTTTCGCCCATTTAGTGCTCTCATCTTACCACCCGGAGATGCAGCGGTTTGCTTGTGTCTAGTGTTGTATCAATGAGGTTCAAGAGTCTTCTCCTTATTTCAGAAGGTCTGAAATTAACATTGTGATTGATGGCAGGAGATGCACAGAAACACAGGAATTGTAGAGTCTGAGACAGCACCATCTCAGGTTTGGTCAAATGTTCTTCTGATAGTGGACTCACTGCACCTATAGAGGAAAAAATGTAATGGCGAAGTTACCATCCAAACACCTGCAAAGCCTGCTTCAATGCCATTCAGTGCTAAAGCTCTTGGGGGCGTTTATTAAGTTCTGCCGTCCTGAATTCTGGCTTCCAAAAGTCGCAAAAGTGGGCGTGGTTTGTCACATACTATAATGGCCACGTGAGCTGGGTAGGGAGTCTACCTCGCTCAGAACTACCGTTAAAAAGCCTGCCAGTGACTTCTAAACACCCTACAGGGAAAGACTAAATGCTGCAGATGGGCAGAAAGGGTTCGGTGACAATCTCCATTCCCACCAGTTCAAGATATATGCCGCTAACAGACAAGACACCAGTGCTTAAGGGCTATGTACACCTTCGGGGGCAATATTTTTTCATGATTGCATTTTACTCATTTTGGGCTAAAACTATTTTTTTCAAATTGGTCTTTATTAAAAATATTGAGCCATTCCGTCACAGAGGGTTACCTGTTTTTCTAGCTGTGTAACTGTACTTTCACTTTGTGCCGGTCATCTTATAAACCTTATAAAGAGGTCATAAACACTTATTTAAGCCACGTAAGATAAGCATTAAGCTTTGATGATTGATTATAAGGTCAGATATTAGAGATAATGAGCTTGTCAGCTCCATGCCTGACAGAAGAGAGAGACAATTCAGACCTTGCTAGTAGAGCATCTCAGCTCTGTACAGAGAAAAGGACTCCTTATTTTTAATAAAGACCAATTGAAAAAATGATTTTTACCTCATAATGAATACAAAAAAAATTGCCACCAAAGGTGTATATAGCATTTAAAGGGGTTGTCTCACTTCAGTAAGTTGCAATTATCATGTAGAGAAAGTTAATACAAGGCACTTACTAATGTATTGTGATTGTCCATATTGCTTCCTTTGCTGGCTGGATTCATTTTTCCATCACATTATACACTGCTCGTTTCCATGGTTATAGACCACCCTGCAATCCATCAGTGGTGGTTGTGCTTGCACACTATTTGAAAAAGCATCAGCCTCTCTGGTGGCCGGGACCATGGGAGCTCACATACTGTAGGCTAGTGTTTTTTTCTATATCGTGTAAGCACAACCACCACTGATAGATTGCAGGGTCAAACTTAGAAGACTAGCACTGTGCAGCGGTATTAGATCAACCGCTACTCTGATGTGCCAGTCATTGCCCATTCAGTATAGAATCTAATTTAAACTGCTCATCCTCACCCACAAAGCCTTCCACAGTGCTGCACCCCCTTACATCTCTGTCTACCACCTTACCCGTACTCTCCGTTCAGCCAATGACTTACGACTGACTTCCACAAAAATCTGAACCTCTCTCTCCCGGCTCCAAGATTTCTCCCGAGCTGCACCAGTTCTCTGGTATGCTATACCCCAAGAAATCAGGTTAAATCACAACATACACAGCTTTAGGCGCTCCCTAAAAACACATGTTTTTAGGTGGCCTATCACCTCCCCTGATCTAACTCCTTTCCATACATAGCCCATTTATCCTTCCCTGAACCTGATCCTCCACCAAACTCTCCACCGCACCCAGAAGCACTTCATATATTAGCTGGTGACCGGCTCATGCGGCTTTATATCTGCTCGCCTATTCTACCAAGATGGCTGGACCATTGTTTAAAACAAGCACATCTACCTTTTGTGTCACCGCTATCTCCTTATAGATTGTCAGCTCTTGCGAGCAGGGCCCTCATTCCTCTTGTTGTAATTATTGACTTGTCTGTTGCTATGACTGTTTGCATATGAACCCCTGAACTGTAAAGCGCTGCCGAATATGTTGGCGCTATATAAATAAAGATTATTATTATCAGTAACTACATTGGCGGAGAAACAATCAAAACAAACTGTGGACCCAGATGGAACAATACTTTTCTGGTTACCTATCTCTAAAAGGTAGACGGATTGCATCATTGTGGAACATACCACTCGCACCAACACCCTATTCTTGACTTTATCTGGAGACAATTCTTGAGGGATAATAATTGTGTGTCCTAAGAGGGAGATTCCCCTGGACTTCCTAGAGAGGAATATCCCTGATCTGGAAATATGGAGTAAAGCCAACATAACTCATATAGACCAACTCTATGATGACAAAGGCGATCTCCATTTTCACTATATCCAGACAACCAAAGGTATCACAAATCATGTTCCTCCAGATCAGGGAGTTCATTCAGAAACACAACCCAGTGTACGATTCTACCAGGTCATCAGATCTGATTAATATCAGAAGACTGTTCCTGGGACTCAGGGGAATCTCTAGATTTTACAACATTTTTGGTGGGAAATTGCAAATAACACAGACTAGAGCCATGGAGAAATGGGAACAAGACTTAGACGTTTCGGTACCATTAAGCCAATGGCACTCTTTATAAACATTAATATACAAAATATTCCGCTGTGTTTCTCACAGAGAAGCAATAATAAAGACTCACTTGCGATGGTAGTACACATCCTTGAGATTAAACATTATTCAGCGTATTTCAAGGACAGATCTGCAACTTTGTCCCGCTCACTCCAGGTCTAAAAAAAAGTGGGTGTGGTATGAGCGGGGAAAGGGAAAGGCCGGCAGGCCCCTCTGATTTACCATTTTCTAGAAAAAGGTCTAAATGTAAGACAGCCAAGACCAGTCTAAAACGCCGGTCTTCATAAATGTGCCCCTATGTACTCACATGTCCCAAAACTTGTTGGTGACAATATGGCCATATAGGTTCACTCAAATATATAGTTTGGGACTGTGCGACTATTGCACCCCTCTGGTCAGCAACCCAGAGAGTAATACATGTGATTACCAAGACCAATGCTCCATGAAAGCCTGCACTAGCCTTGCTACTCAAAGGTTTGGAGAATTTCCCTACCCACCACAGAAACCGAGTAGCACATCTAACGGCAACCAAACTAGTGATTACAAGGTACTGGAAAACCAAAACAGGCCCCCCTTTCAATGAAGTTACTCAACTAGTGAAGTCAATTTGCTACAGTACTCCGAAAAAGTCCTAATATACCAAAACAACAGATCTGCATTTTATAAAAAACAGTTGTGATATATGATAGATAGATAGATAGATAGATAGATAGATAGATAGATAGACGGATAGATTTTCCAAGAATATAGTAGATATTTCCAAGAATGATAGTCTGCTGTTATTGAGAATCTAGACAGACACATATTCACCAATGGAGTGCTGTATCAGTAGGGTTGCAACGGTATGAAATTTTCACGGTATGATAACTGTCTCAGTAAATACAGCGGTATTACGGTTATCATGGTATCACAGTTTGTTACATATATTATTAAAAGATACACTAATCCTCGGACCTCAGATCAGCCCACAGTGCCCCTTCAGACCTCAGATCAGCCCACAGTGCCCCCTTCAGACCTCAGATCGGCCCACTGTGCCCCCATCAGACCTCAGATCGGCCCACTGTGCCCCCTTCAGACCTCAGATCGGCCCACTGTGCCCCCTTCAGACCTCAGATCGGCCCACAGTGCCCCCTTCAGACCTCAGATCGGCCCACAGTGCCCCCTTCAGACCTCAGATCGGCCCACAGTGCCCCCTTCAGACCTCAGATCGGCCCACAGTGCCCCCTTCAGACCTCAGATCGGCCCACAGTGCCCCCTTCAGACCTCAGATCGGCCCACAGTGCCCCCTTCAGACCTCAGATCGGCCCACAGTGCCCCCTTCAGACCTCAGATCGGCCCACAGTGCCCCCTTCAGACCTCAGATCGGCCCACAGTGCCCCCTTCAGACCTCAGATCGGCCCACAGTGCCCCCTTCAGACCTCAGATCGGCCCACAGTGCCCCCTTCAGACCTCAGATCGGCCCACAGTGCCCCCTTCAGACCTCAGATCAGCCCCAGTGCCCCCTTCAGATCTCAAATCGGCCCACTGTGCCCTCATCAGCCCACTGTGGCCCCATCAGCCCACTGTGGCCACCATCTGAATAAAATAAAAAAATCATTTACCTGTCCTGCGGCTCCTCTCCGGTGTCCGACGCTCCTTAGTCTCCCGTAGCTGCACTGTCACCTGACAGCGTGCAGCGTCAGGTCAGAGTGCGCGCACTATGTCCTGACGCTGTACGCGGTCAGGACAGTACAGCGCGACCCGGCCGCGGCGCACGACGGGTAAGTGATTTTTTTATTTTATCTTCTCCTTGTCCTCTGATACTAGGCTGCGCAGTAGCGCAGCCTAGTATCAGTAATGCGGTCGGGTCCAGGCGCAAATGGCAACAAGACTAAAAAGTCTTGTCGCCATTTACCTTTTACCGGTAATAAGCAAATGCCCACGGTTTGATAACCGTGCATTTCATTACCGTGGTATATCGTGGAACCGGTTCCCGCTTAAACCCTATGTATCAGAGATACAAGTTCTGTTGCTGTTTTGAATTTCGTCCACAGGTAAGCCAAAAGGATAATTCTTTGGCATACATGTAGACAACAGACCTCCAGGTATACATCAGCTGTATACATCTGGAACACTTCTGAATATGGTCTTCACACGTGTGAACGGCGTCCAACACATCTTCTATGTAGAAGGAAGAATTAGATTTTGTTTTTACAGGAGAAGAAGTGACTGATCCCCTACCAGTGATATTCTGCAGTTCCCCACTTTCTATGTTTTCTGTGGCTTCATTAACAGAATGGTCATCGAAGAAGTCTGCATCTCCTTGGTCTTCTATATCCATCCTTGCATCTCTGTCTGTATCCATGGGATCTCCATCTAAGGCCTCAGCTACCGTGCCATTGCTGCTCACCTGTGAATACATAGTGCACGACACTGAGAATGTAACTGTTTTACACATGAAATGCTACACACTTATTAAACGGGTTTTACTACTGGTGACCTTTCCTCAGGATAGGTATCTGATCGCTGGGGGGCCAACACCTGGGACCCCCCGCTGATCAGCTGTTTGACAAGGCATCGGCACTCCTGTGAGCCCCGCGGCCTTCTCTCAGTTTTTCCTAGGCCAGTGACGTCACGTTCATCGGTCACGTGGCCTAGGAGCGTCTCAGTCCCAATCAAGTGAATGGAGCTGAGCGCGATACCAAGCATAACCGCTGTACGATGTACAGCACTGTGCTTGGTGAGCGGAGAGAAGGTAGCGGAGGATGGGTCATCAGTAGTTAACTCCCGGAAAACCCCTGTAACTATTTTAGGAAAAAAACGCAATTCCTCTACCCTTTTACGGGTTTTGTTCCCACGGCGTTTCGTTTGCAGCAAAACTGACCCGTGCCCTTCATTTTCTGGGTCAGTATGATTACAACAATAGCCCATATGTAGGTTTTGTATGTCTAAATAGTGTAAAAATAAATGTAAACTTTGAAAAAAAAAAAATTGGTATTTTTTTTACATCACCATATTCTGACCCCCATAACTTTTTTACACTTGTCTACTGAGCTGTGTAGGGGCTCATTTTTTGCGGGACAATCTGCAGTTTTTATTGATACCATTTTGAAGTTTGTGTGACCTTTTTAGCACATATTATTACATTCTTTGGGATAAGGGAAGCAATGAAAAACTGGGCTTTTTACCCTTTTTAACGTTACGCCATTCGCTGTATTGGAAAACTTTCTTCATATTTTAATAGTACGGGCGTTTTCGGTCACGATGATACCCATGATGTTTATATTTATTTTTATTTAGGTATTTATTTTTTTGTTATACAGAAAGGGGGGTCATTTAAACATTTATATATTTTTTTTATTTTTTGTAATGATTTTGAAGCTCATATATGAGCCTATAATTCTGTTTTTTAATTTTTCATTTAGTACAATCAGGGATTTTTAAAATGGGTTTATGACTGTCAATTTCTTATGTTGGCCTGCCATCTGTTGGCCAAAATAAGAATTGCTGCATAAATACTATAAGCCTCGTCAGCGAGGCTTATAGTATTCAGAGCAACTACTGACAGCCCCATTGAGTGTTGGTAGGAAGCCCGGAAGCGCTAGCTTCTGGGTTTTTGCACATTTAGATGCCATGATCTCACTTAATCACGGCATCTAACGCCTTTAATTACCGTGATCGGCATTATTGCCGAGACCTGCAGGCCATGACGTCCGCTGCACGTGTGAGCGGGCGCCATGTTTGCACTTCGAAAGGGTTAAAGCATTTTTGTCAAATGCAAATATATTAAGTTGTCATTTACCAGGCCAAGAACTTGCTGCATCCAAATAATCTTTTTTTCTTTCATTGTAAACTAGATCAGAGAGACTTTTGGTCACAGGAAGATGGTGGAAAAACTGTGTCCACTGCGTAACTGTCCAACAAGGATAAAATTCTGCAACTACTGTGCACAACTGCAACACAACTTTCCGCCCGTACGGACACACTAAAGTTGCACAATTTTTGGAGGCAAGTCTTATTCATATGATGTGGTATTGTGGAAGGTTGAGCACTATCTGGACCTCTGTGTTTGACATGTTGGCTACCATATATAACATCGTGATCCCTAGGACCCCAGTGATAGGCCTGTTAGGTTATGTGCAAGACTTACCAGTTGCAGAGGGGAAAAGGAAGGCAACAGCCAAAATTCTGTATTCAACTAGGAAACTGATTGCAAAGTATTGGATCCAATCAGTTGGCCCGAATTAGTAGGAGCTAACAGGGGTCATAAATCAGGTGGTACGGTAGGAAAGTGGGGTATACTTGAAAAGGGGAACACTCACTAAATTCTTGAAACAATGGGCGACTTGGATTCTTAATTCTGGCTTAGCCTCCCAGGAATTGATGAGGGCATGGTTATTAGATACTATAAGAGTATCGAGCGCCGCTCAGAAAGGAAGGAATACTAGTGGCTGAAATGGAGGGAGTAGTGGTTGGGAAATAAGTGGATATCTTGAAAGTGGATTCAGGGAAAACATGTCTATTGGGGTGAGGGAGGACACTGCATGGAGGTGGAGGGGAGGGTGGGAGAGATTTCAGGGGAGTCACTGTATTGTACACAAGGCTGCACCTAGCCTATCTGCTGCCTGAGGCGAAAACTAAGAAGGCGCCCCCCCCCCCCATGCCAATTTCTTAACCTAACCCCTTTGACACAAAGAAAGAGCTTATTGCCCATGGCCCTTCCGCTGTCCCCCTCTTGCCCCACCTGGCCTCATTGGTGGTGCACCCGAGTGTACATGTTGTACTGTTATTACTAAATGTAAAAACCAATAAAAATGGTCTGATTTTTAAAAAGTTGCGCAATTTTACCATGACTGTTACTTGATGACATGTTGTCGAGGATCCTGAGCTACACTATATACTAAAAGGACCACATGTATGTTTTCAACTGTACAACTGTACTAGGTTAGTAGTTAAACTTACCAAGAGTCGACATATTTCACACAAATCCGTTGACATTCTCAGTGTTATAAGCCGAAGAAACAAATCTGTGGCGAACTGAGCGGGACCCGTCTAAAAATAACAAAAGGATAATGAGAGGGTTAACCACTTGCTTTACCCTTTACATGTGTGCCAATTTTTTTACCCATCAGAGCACCTTAAAATTAAAGTTTATTTGCTTCAAACTGTAAACATAAGGCACATCATGGATCTGTCAGAAACAAACTGTCTTGATGCCAGGGTGAAGAATTCTTTTCATACAGTACTGCAGGCACCTTACACTTCACACATTACCTTCGTGCAGTTGCAGACACAGTTCAGACATTGGGATATTAACGCCCCCAACATTACAATTTTCGGTTCTTCATTTAACTTCCCCTTTAACATGGAGGTGCTCTCACCAGCGCACTGCATCAACATCTGGGAAAAAAAAACACAAAAAAAACCTGTAAACTATATAGACTAAGGACTCATTCCACTCTTTCATGGGTCCGCACCACAATATGCAATTCACACTGCCGATTCTTGCGCATTTTCAGTCTGCAATATGGGGAACTGAGGCATTACGTTCGTCTGAATGAGACCTTACAGGGGATGGGTCATCAACCTTCAGAGGCTGGAGGGTCTGAGGCTGTAAAAAAATGAGGGTACGGCCCCACGGTCAACTTTCCTGATGCAGTTTTGGAAGCCAAAACCAGGAGTAAGTAAAAAAAAAAAACATCATATCTCGCTTTTATAATGTCTCTCCTTTTAAGATCCACTCCTAATTTTGGCTTCCAAAACTGCACTAGGAAACCTGACCCCGTGGCCGTACCCTTAGTGGGTTCTAGACAACCAGCTCCACATCAACGATTATTTCCTTTTCAATTTCACATTGCGTTAAAGACAGAATTTTCTGCATGCACACAGGATCTTACTAGTACTTTTGGTTGCTTATTACGTATATCCAGATAATATAATAAGTACAAACCACATCAAAGATATTACTTTTCATTTTTAACCCCCTTGGTGTCATCAACAACTTTTGTTATTTTGTTCCCCCTCCCACCTTCCAAGGACTGCAACTTTTTAACTTTTCCGTATGAGGACTTGTTTTTTTGCAGTACAAGCTGTATTTTTGAATGGCACAATTTAAAGGGAGTCTTTCACATGTTTTTCATCAATATAACTAAGAGCACTGCCCCACAGAAGATTGCAGACACACAGACATGTAACACAGACACACAGTGCACACAGGTATGTCTGGGATGTGACATGTAATACACACACAGTGCACACAGGTATGTCTGGGATGTGACATGTAATACAGACACAGTGCACACAGGTATGTCTGGGATGTGACATGTAATACAGACACACAGTGCACACAGGTATGTCTGGGATGTGACATGTAATACACACATACAGTGCACACAGGTATGTCTGGGATGTGACATGTAATACAGACACACAGTACACACAGGTATGTCTGGGATGTGACATGTAATACAGACACAGTGCACACAGGTATGTCTGGGATGTGACATGTAATACAGACACAGTGCACACAGGTATGTCTGGGATGTGACATGTAATACACACACAGTGCACACAGGTATGTCTGGGAAGTGACATGTAATACACACACAGTGCACACAGGTATGTCTGGGATGTGACATGTAATGAAGACACACAGTACACACAGGTATGACTGGGATGTGACATGTAATACAGACACAGTGCACACAGGTATGTCTGGGATGTGACATGTAATACACACACACAGTACACACAGGTATGTCTGGGATGTGACATGTAATACAGACACAGTGCACACAGGTATGTCTGGGATGTGACATGTAATACACACACAGTGCACACAGGTATGTCTGGGATGTGACATGTAATACAGACACACAGTGCACACAGGTATGTCTGGGATGTGACATGTAATACAGACACACAGTACACACAGGTATGTCTGGGATGTGACATGTAATACAAACACACAGTGCACACAGGTATGTCTGGGATGTGACATGTAATACAGACACACAGTGCACACAGGTATGTCTGGGATGTGACATGTAATACAGACACAGTGCACACAGATATGTCTGGGATGTGACATGTAATACAGACACACAGTGCACACAGGTATGTCTGGGGTGTGACATGTAATACAGACACACAGTGCACACAGGTATGTCTGGGGTTTGACATGTAATACAGACACAGTGCACACAGGTATGTCTGGGATGTGACATGTAATACAGACACACAGTGCACACAGGTATGTCTGGGATGTGACATGTAATACACACACAGTGCACACAGGTATGTCTGGGATGTGACATGTAATACAGACACAGTGCACACAGGTATGTCTGGGATGTGACATGTAATACAGACAGTGCACACAGGTATGTCTGGGATGTGACATGTAATACACACACAGTGCACACAGGTATGTCTGGGATGTGACATGTAATACAGACACACAGTGCACACAGGTATGTCTGGGATGTGACATGTAATACACACACAGTGCACACAGGTATGTCTGGGATGTGACATGTAATACAGACACACAGTGCACACAGGTATGTCTGGGGTGTGACATGTAATACACACACAGGTATGTCTGGGATGTGACATGTAATACAAAACACACAGTGCACACAGGTATGTCTGGGATGTGACATGTAATACAGACACACAGTGCACACAGGTATGTCTGGGATGTGACATGTAATACACACACAGTGCACACAGGTATGTCTGGGATGTGACATGTAATACAGACACACAGTGCACACAGGTATGTCTTGGGGTGTGACATGTAATACAGACACAGTGCACACAGGTATGTCTGGGATGTGACATGTAATACAGACACACAGTGCACACAGGTATGTCTGGGATGTGACATGTAATACAGACACACAGTGCACACAGGTATGTCTGGAATGTGACATGTAATACAGACACACAGTGCACATAGGTATGTCTGGGAATGTGACATGTAATACATACACACAGTGCACACAGGTATGTCTGGGATGTGACATGTAATACAGACACACAGTGCACACAGGTATGTCTGGGATGTGACATGTAATACAACACACAGTGCACACAGGTATGTCTGGGATGTGACATGTAATACACACACAGTGCACACAGGTATGTCTGGGATGTGACATGTAATGCAGACACACAGTGCACACAGGTATGTCTGGGGTGTGACATGTAATACACACAGTGCACACAGGTATGTCTGGGATGTGACATGTGATGCAGACACACAGTGCACACAGGTATGTCTGGGGTGTGACATGTAATACACACACAGTGCACACAGGTATGTCTGGGATGTGACATGTAATACAGACACACAGTGCACACAGGTATGTCTGGGATGTGACATGTAATACAGACACACAGTGCACACAGGTATGTCTGGGATGTGACATGTAATACAGACACACAGTGCACACAGGTATGTCTGGGATGTGACATGTAATACACACAGTGCACACAGGTATGTCTGGGATGTGACATGTAATGCAGACACACAGTGCACACAGGTATGTCTGGGGTGTGACATGTAATACAGACACAGTGCACACAGGTATGTCTGGGATGTGACATGTAATGAAGACACACAGTACACACAGGTATGACTGGGATGTGACATGTAATACAGACACAGTGCACACAGGTATGTCTGGGATGTGACATGTAATACACACACAGTACACACAGGTATGTCTGGGATGTGACATGTAATACAGACACAGTGCACACAGGTATGTCTGGGATGTGACATGTAATACAGACACACAGTGCACACAGGTATGTCTGGGATGTGACATGTAATACAGACACACAGTGCACACAGGTATGTCCGGGATGTGACATGTAATACAGACACAGTGCACACAGGTATGTCTGGGATGTGACATGTAATACAGACACACAGTGCACACAGGTATGTCTGGGATGTGACATGTAATACAGACACACAGTGCACACAGGTATGTCCGGGATGTGACATGTAATACAGACACAGTGCACACAGGTATGTCTGGGATGTGACATGTAATACAGACACACAGTGCACACAGGTATGTCTGGGATGTGACATGTAATACAGACACAGTGCACTCAGGTATGTCTGGGATGTGACATGTAATACAGACACACAGGTATGTCTGGGATGTGACATGTAATACAGACACACAGTGCACACAGGTATGTCTGGGATGTGACATGTAATACAGACACACAGTGCACACAGGTATGTCTGGGATGTGACATGTAATACAGACACACAGTGCACACAGGTATGTCTGGGATGTGACATGTAATACACACAGTGCACACAGGTATGTCTGGATGTGACATGTAATGCAGACACACAGTGCACACAGGTATGTCTGGGGTGTGACATGTAATACAGACACAGTGCACACAGGTATGTCTGGGATGTGACATGTAATGAAGACACACAGTACACACAGGTATGACTGGGATGTGACATGTAATACAGACACAGTGCACACAGGTATGACTGGGATGTGACATGTAATACAGACACACAGTGCACACAGGTATGTCTGGGATGTGACATGTAATACAGACACACAGTGCACACAGGTATGTCCGGGATGTGACATGTAATACAGACACAGTGCACACAGGTATGTCTGGGATGTGACATGTAATACAGACACACAGTGCACACAGGTATGTCTGGGATGTGACATGTAATACAGACACAGTGCACTCAGGTATGTCTGGGATGTGACATGTAATACACACACACAGTACACACAGGTATGTCTGGGATGTGACATGTAATACAGACACAGTGCACACAGGTATGTCTGGGATGTGACATGTAATACACACACAGTGCACACAGGTATGTCTGGGATGTGACATGTAATACAGACACACAGTGCACACAGGTATGTCTGGGATGTGACATGTAATACAGACACACAGTGCACACAGGTATGTCCGGGATGTGACATGTAATACAGACACACAGTGCACACAGGTATGTCTGGGATGTGACATGTAATACAGACACACAGTGCACACAGGTATGTCTGGGATGTGACATGTAATACAGACACACAGTGCACACAGGTATGTCTGGGATGTGACATGTAATACAGACACACAGTGCACACAGGTATGTCTGGGATGTGACATGTAATGCAGACACACAGTACACACAGGTATGTCTGGGATGTGACATGTAATACAGACACAGTGCACACAGGTATGTCTGGGATGTGACATGTAATACAGACACAGTGCACACAGGTATGTCTGGGATGTGACATGTAATACACACACAGTGCACACAGGTATGTCTGGGATGTGACATGTAATATAGACACACAGTGCACACAGGTATGTCTGGGATGTGACATGTAATACAGACACACGGTGCACACAGGTATGTCTGGGATGTGACATGTAATACAGACACACAGTGCACACAGGTATGTCTGGGATGTGACATGTAATACAGACACAGTGCACTCAGGTATGTCTGGGATGTGACATGTAATACAGACACACAGGTATGTCTGGGATGTGACATGTAATACAGACACACAGTGCACACAGGTATGTCTGGGGTGTGACATGTAATACAGACACACAGTGCACACAGGTATGTCTGGGATGTGACATGTAATACAGACACACAGCGCACACAGGTATGTCTGGGATGTGACATGTAATACAGAAACACAGTGCACACAGGTATGTCTGGGATGTGACATGTTAATACAGACACACAGTGCACACAGGTATGTCTGGGATGTGACATGTAATACAGACACAGTGCACACAGGTATGTCTGGGATGTGACATGTAATACACACACAGTGCACACAGGTATGTCTGGGATGTGACATGTAATACAGACACACAGTGCACACAGGTATGTCTGGGATGTGACATGTAATACACACAGTGCACACAGGTATGTCTGGGATGTGACATGTAATACAGACACACAGTGCACACAGGTATGTCTGGGATGTGACATGTAATACAGACACACAGTGCACACAGGTATGTCTGGGATGTGACATGTAATACAGACACAGTGCACACAGGTATGTCTGGGATGTGACATGTAATACAGACACACAGTGCACACAGGTATGTCTGGGATGTGACATGTAATACAGACACACAGTGCACACAGATATGTCTGGGATGTGACATGTAATACACACACACAGTGCACACAGGTATGTCTGGGATGTGACATGTAATACAGACACACAGTGCACACAGGTATGTCTGGGATGTGACATGTAATACAGACACACAGTGCACACAGCTATGTCTGGGATGTGACATGTAATACACACACACAGTGCACACAGGTATGTCTGGGATGTGACATGCAATACTGGACACACAGTGCACACAGATATGTCTGGGATGTGACATGTAATACAGACACACAGTGCACACAGGTATGTCTGGATGTGACATGTAATTACTGACACACAGTGCACACAGGTATGTCTGGGATGTGACATGTAATACTGACACACAGTGCACACAGGTATGTCTGGGATGTGACATGTAATACACACAGTGCACACAGGTATGTCTGGGATGTGACATGTAATACAGACACACAGTGCACACAGGTATGTCTGGGATGTAACATATAATACACACACACAGTGCACACAGGTTTGTCTGGGATATGACATGTAATACAGACACACAGTACACACAGGTATGTCTGGGATGTGACATGTAATACACACACACAGTGCACACAGGTATGGTCTGGGATGTGACATGTAATACACACAGTGCACACAGGTATGTCTGGATGTGACATGTAATACGACACACAGTGCACACAGGTATGTCTGGGTGTGACATGTAATACAGACACAGCGCACACAGGTATGTCTGGGATGTGACATGTAATACAGACACACAGTGCACACAGGTATGTCTGGGATGTGACATGTAATGCAGACACACAGTACACACAGGTATGTCTGGGATGTGACATGTAATACAGACACAGTGCACACAGGTATGTCTGGGATGTGACATGTATGCAGACACACAGTACACACAGGTATGTCTGGGATTGTGACATGTAATACAGACACAGTGCACACAGGTATGTCTGGGATGTGACATGTAATACAGACACAGTGCACACAGGTATGTCTGGGATGTGACATGTAATACACACACAGTGCACACAGGTATGTCTGGGGATGTGACATGTAATACAGACACACAGTGCACACAGGTATGTCTGGGATGTGACATGTAATACAGACACACGTTGCACACAGTATGTCCGGGATGTGACATGTAATACAGACACAGTGCACACAGGTATGTCTGGGATGTGACATGTAATACAGACACAGTGCACAGGTTGGGGTAATACAGACACAGTGCACTCAGGTATGTCTGGGATGTGACATGTAATACAGACACACAGGTATGTCTGGATGTGACATGTAATACAGACACACAGTGCACACAGGTATGTCTGGGTGTGACATGTAATACAGACACACAGTGCACACAGGTATGTCTGGGATGTGACATGTAATACAGACACACAGCGCACACAGGTATGTCTGGGATGTGACATGTAATACAGAAACACAGTGCACACAGGTATGTCTGGGATGTGACATGTAATACAGACACACAGTGCACACAGGTATGTCTGGGATGTGACATGTAATACAGACACAGTGCACACAGGTATGTCTGGGATGTGACATGTAATACAGACACACAGTGCACACAGGTATGTCTGGGATGTGACATGTAATACAGACACACAGTGCACACAGATATGTCTGGGATGTGACATGTAATACACACACACAGTGCACACAGGTATGTCTGGGATGTGACATGTAATACAGACACACAGTGCACACAGGTATGTCTGGGATGTGACATGTAATACACACACAGTGCACACAGGTATGTCTGGGATGTGACATGTAATACACACAGTGCACACAGGTATGTCTGGGATGTGACATGTAATACAGACACACAGTGCACACAGGTATGTCTGGGATGTGACATGTAATACACACACAGTGCACACAGGTATGTCTGGGATGTGACATGTAATACAGACACACAGTGCACACAGGTATGTCTGGGATGTGTATGTAATCTTCTGTGGGCAGTGCTCTTAGTTATATAGGTGAAAAACAGGTGAAAGACTCTCTTTAATATATATATCATATAATCTATTGAAACAATCTAACTTTTTTATCTACAGAGCTGTGTGAAGGCTTACTTTCTGCAGGACGAGCTGTGGATTTTATTGGTTTCAGTTTGGTGTACATATGACTTTTTGATCATTTTTTATTCATTTTTTTTAATTCAAGTTCCTTCAGGGGGCAAAGTGACCAAAAAACAGCATATTGATTTTTTTTCTCCATGATGGCTTTCGCTGTGCAGGATAAACAATTTTATATTTATTTTGGACATTTTCAGGTGTGGCGATAACAACGTCCAGACTAGTATCGATAAAAGGCAAATCCCAGTATCGAATTGATACCAGTACAAATTAGGTGCATCGCATTTAAAGCAAGAGTAAGTACCATCGGGGGACATTTTATTTTTGATGTAAGGTGTTACATATGCTCTATGAAATATCATCAAGGCCATAACGTCCATTTTTTTAATTATACATTTTTATTATAAAAACTGGGAAAGGAGGGTGATTAGAAATTTTAAATACTTATCACATACACCTTTTTAAAACTTTTTTTTTTTTTTACTTTTTTGTCCCCATAGGGAACCTGAACATGTGATTATTCAAATGCTTATATAATAGACTGCAATCAATTGTTCAGTAGTGAATCCTTCTGGATTTGAGACTCAATTATAAAAGTGATCCCGTGTATATAATTTTTTTAATTGAATACAAAATTATTTAAAATAAGTAGGTTCAGAATAAAAACAGGATTAGGCCACTTTCACACTAGCGTTTAAGTTTTCCGGTATGGAGTTCCGTCATAGTGGCTCAATAACGGAAAATAACTTTCCGTCCTGGGATGCGGAGCAAGACAGATCCATCATGACCCGCAATGCAAGTCAATGGGGACGGATCAGTTTTCTCTGACTTTCAGTGAAGTTCATGATGGATCCGTCTTGGCCATGATAATACAACCGAATCCGTTCATAACAGATGCAGACGGTTGTATTATCAGTAACGGAAGCGCTTTTGCTGAATCCTGCCGGATCCAGCAAAAACTCTAGTGTGAAAGTAGCCTTAGAATTGTTATTTTCTGATGATAAACCTACATTTATTAGAAAATGCAACTTGGTAACATGCAAACCCCTACCTTGGCTTTCTGGAATAAACTGGACTGGCACGCCTCATCTTCACTGATGACCCCCGCATGGCAGTAACAAGCTAACACTCCAGTCAAGAGACTTGCACATCGAACCAGAGATTCAGGAGGTGTAGTCTAAGTTAAAGAAAAAAATACATATATAAAAGTAATATTCACATGCACATACTAAAACATCGACCTGAGAAAAAGCCGGGCTCGCTTCCATTACAGTGAATGGAAGTTTTATAAACTCTAGCAGATAAACAAAGATCTACTAGACACCATGGTAAGGTCAGTATCCCACCATGGTGGTAAGTAGCAGAACTGTAGGACAGCCTCTCATACCTCTGCGGAATAGCTGTTGAGTAGCTGCTCGGAGACAGTGAGTAGATCGAGCTCCAGCTTCTTTCTGATACTCTGATGCACGGTGAGACACAGGGAGCTCGTTTTCTGACAGGTTGCCGAGTCCGACGGACTGGACAGCCCAGTTATCTCATTAAAAGAGGAGACAAGATGGAGTTCTTCAATATCAGAGAAGCCGGGTAAATCCCTTCCTCTAGTCTGGTGTGAACTGGAGATGAAAAGAACACAAAAGAATATAAATCGAAGTCAGCAAACGATGAAGTTCAAGTGTTGGTATAAATGACCTGTAATGGCTGTAATAATCCCGCGTGAGACCGGCAATTTCCACATTTATCTTTGTAAGGGCTTAAGTACACGAGCGTAATGGCTCGCACTGGCCGTGTGCACTCAATGACTTGATTGGGTCCGTAATCCACAAGATACGACGGAAGACAGGACTTCACCTGTCTTTTGCGGAGCAAAGGCAATGATTAGAGGCACACTGAAGCCCTACAAAGTGATTCTGTGGGCTTTCAGGTCCATGCCTTTGCACTGCAAAAAGAAAATGTTCTATCTTTGCCCTTATCTTGCAGATCCATTCAAATCAACAAGTCCGTATCCAGAATCGGAGTGCACACAGTCAATGCCCGTACACTGCGGACCGATATTTGCAGTTCCGCAGCATGGGCACCGAGCCATTACACTCGTGTGCATGAGCCCTAAGGCTGACTTTACAACATGGTGTTTTCGCTGTGGTTTTGAGCCACTGGAATAACTGTGTGCAAATGATTTTTCCAATGGCTCAAAACTACAGCAAAAACACACTGTATACTCAGCCTAAAGGCAAACCAGAATGCAGTTGGAAACACGCCTGTTTGAGTGGTTCCCCAAGTTTATAGAGAAGAATTGGGGGGGATGGGGGGGGGGCGTTAACCCCTTAAGTACAAGGCTCATTTTTGGATTTGCTTTTTTATGTTTTTTTCTCCCCACATTTCAATAGCCATAACTTTTTTAAATTCCCGTTTATAAAGCCATATGAGGGCTTATTTTCACCGGATAAGTTGTATTTTTTAAGGGCACCATTTAATTTATCATGTCATGAGGGTTTTCTAAGAGATGCTATCTTGGAGTACCTCAATGAAAATAAGCAAATAACTCCGTATCAGCATGGCTTCATGAGGGATCGGTCATGTCAAACCAATTTAATCAGTTTCTATGAGGAGGTAAGTTCTAGACTTGCCCGCAGAGAATCAATGGATGTCGTATATTTGGACTTCTCCAAAGCATTTGACACTGTACCACATAAAAGGTTAGTATATAAAATGAGAATGCTTGGCCTGGGAGAAAATGTCTGTATGTGGGTAAGTAACTGGCTCAGCGATAGAAAACAGAGGGTGGTTATTAATGGTACATACTCAGATTGGGTCACTGTCACTAGTGGGGTACCACAGGGGTCAGTATTGGGCCCTATTCTCTTCAATATATTTATTAATGATCTTGTAGAAGGCTTGCACAGTAAAATATCAATTTTTGCAGATGACACTAAACTGTGTAAAGTAATTAACACAGAAGAGGACAGTACACTGCTACAGATGGATCTGGATAGACTGGAGGCTTGGGCAGAGAAGTGGCAGATGAGGTTTAACACTGACAAATGTAAAGTTATGCATATGGGAAGGAATAATGCAAGTCACCAGTACATACTAAATGGTAAAATATTGGGTAACTCTGACATGGAAAAGGACCTAGGAATTTTAGTGAACAGCAAACTAAGCTGTAGAAACCAGTGTCAGACAGCTGCTGCCAAGGCCAATAAGATAATGGGTTGCATCAAAAGAGGCATAGATGCCCGTGATGAGAACATAGTCCTGCCACTTTACACATCACTAGTCAGACCACACATGGAGTACTGTGTACAGTTCTGGGCTCCTGTGAACAAGGCAGACATAGCAGAGCTGGAGAGGGTTCAGAGGAGGGCAACTAAAGTAATAACTGGAATGGGTGGACTACAATACCCAGAAAGATTATCAAAATTAGGGTTAGTCACTTTAGAAAAAAGACGACTGAGGGGAGATCTAATAACTATGTATAAATATATCAGAGGTCAGTACAGAGATCTCTTCCATCATCTATTTATCCCCAGGACTGTGACTGTGACGAGGGGACATCCTCTGCGCCTGGAGGAAAGAAGGTTTGTACACAAACATAGAAGAGGATTCTTTACGGTAAGAGCAGTGAGACTATGGAACTCTCTGCCTGAGGAGGTGGTGATGGTAAGTTCACTAAAAGAGTTCAAGAGGGGCCTGGATGTATTTCTGGAGGGTAATAATATTACAGGTTATAGTTACTAGAGAGGGGTCGTTGATCCAGGGAGTTATTCTGATTGCCTGATTGGAGTCGGGAAGGAATTGTTTTTTTTACCTTCCTCTGGATCAACTTGTAGGAAAACAGGCCGAACTGGATGGACAGATGTCTTTTTTCGGCCTTATAAACTATGTTACTATGTTAGGGAGCCTCGTCCCAGTCCCCGCCTGCCATTGACTGCTCCCCCTCAACACCAGATATTTTTATCCGCACACGGGGAGAAGCAGCAGCGGTGTTGCGGGGACCAGGAGAGGCGCAGAGAGCAGGGTGAGTATATTCCCTGTGAGGCGCCTGGCACATGGGGGGAAAGTTTATGATATTGGATAACCCCTTTAAAATAATTTTTTAATTATAGAAGGGTCCCAGAGAAGCCTACACAGATCCAAGGAAGGTACAGAGACACAGCTACTACTGTTATCTTCCCTCACTAGTGTATCATGTGCAGGCTACTACACTGTTGTAAACAATGGTGACATAAAGAAGAACCATAAGAACCTATATACATTTCTACTCACCACTCCAGAAAGCTTCCAAAATAGTCCATAGCAGCGCTGGAATTCTTCATTGTGAGGCTAACAAGAGATTTCTGGAAGAATGGCTGGGAAAAGTACCTAAGGATGTCAAACAACACAAAGTAAGCTGTCTCTGCAATCTTCATGTACGTCCCCAACCAGGTAACTTACAGAACTGCTGTGTACCTTGTTAGCAGCAGAATCATAACCAAGAGAGGAGATAGCCCGTACCTCTTGAAGCCCCTTGAGATGGATGGAGTGGCTGGATGGAAAAGTGCGCCGCTGCTCCCTTAGCGCTGTAATCTGAGATAGTGCCGTACTTAGCTATCTCAGGCGATCTCACAGAGATGAATGGAGCGGTGGCACACTTTTCCAACCAGTCGCTGCGTCCATTTTAGGGGGATCAATGGGGATACAGGGCAACTGTTCTTGTGATCGGTGGAGTCCCAGCGGTAGGACCCCACCGATCTGATCATTAATACTCCTTTAATACAAAAGGCAATCAAATGATTGCACGCTGGGGTCCCCTTGGGGGACTAGAAAAAAAAGTTAAAAAAAAAAGTTTTAAAAAATATAAAATAAAAACATTTATATGTAAAAAATTGTAATCACTCCCCTTTACCCAAATTTAAAATAAATTAAAAAAAAAAATAGGCCCAGAATTATACATCACACAGAACCATATGTCCATCTGCTCAGCTCTTCCTGCTCTATAACAGGCTGCCTGCAGACTGCACTGCATTTAGTAGTGACAGGTCCTCTATAAAGCAGAATAGGAGCTGAAACATACCATGTGGATATTACCACTCACTGGTTTATTAATGGGGCCTGCTCGTTGATGTCCTCCATTTCATCATCTAGATGACCAAACAGTAACCACTTAATGATCTCTTCCTTTAGCACCGTTTTGCCCCCGTTGCCCTCGTGTATAGGTAACTCCAGGTTTGATGTAAGGTGATCTGGGACAACGCAGGAGGTGAGGGCCAAACACAAGCACTGCACGGCGGAGCTGAAAGAAATGAATACAAGTAGGGGACATGGTTGGTACATTTACCTTCAATATTCGTCTAGGGCTACAAGAATTTGGACAATGCAACTAAAATTATATCTAAGGAAATGGCGTTCTGTCCCTTATTCTACAGCATTTGGAGAAGTGGACATGGCTTTGATAACTGAAGGAGAATGGGGAAACCCTGCTGTGAATACTGGGTGAAACAGGGCACTGTCATTACTGAGGTAAAGAGTGAGGCAGTGCTGTGGGTCTTGTGTGACTATGGGAGGAAAGGCAAGGAAGCACTTCTTAAAGAAGAACTACCACAAAAAAATGTTATTCTCTGACCTGTTAGAAAGGTAGATAATGCATACTATAGTGAAGGTAATCTTCTTATCAGTAATTATATTTGTGAGTTCTATACTGATCCTTCTGATCTGATCCTTTGTCATGTGACCAACATCCTGACTTTCCACATAACACAGCTTCTTATGTGTGGATAGGAAGTCAGTGTGTTCCTATGGGAGCCTCAATGTCAGTCTCATAGGAATTAATAGAGAAGAAACTGACTTTCTGTCCTGTGTCAGTTGGAGATCAGAGTGTTGGTCACATGACACAGCTGAGGATCAGATGGGAGGTTATAACTCAGTTCTTCTTTAACAACCTGAAGTGAGAGATGCCCCACACTTACTTGTAGAGTGGCTACTAGACTGGGTAGGTCAGAGAGTTTAAACAGAAACTAGAAGATATCAGCCCTGGTGACTGGGCTTACTCCCACCCCTTTATTTGTTCACTGGCCAGGTATGGAAACAAGCCTTCCCATTGAAATGAATGGGGCGGTTAGGTGTAATTACACCTGCTCACCGCTACCCATGTTACAGCTAGCGTGTAAACAATGAAGAGGAGGCAGCGCTGGTACGGCGCGCGCCTCCTCTTCAAACAGCTGATCGGCGGGGGTGCCAGGTGTTGGACCCCCTCCGATCTGATATTGATGACCTATCCTGAGGATAGGTCATCAATAAATTTAACTTGGGGAACCCCTTTAAGGCATACTGTGATACAGTTGAATATAAAGAGATATTCCCACAGCCCCCACTTGTCTCTAGGTCTTGCCGCCTGAGGCAATCGCCTCACCTGGCCTCATTGGTGGTGTACCCCTGGGGTCATGTCTGGCAAATGGGAAAGTGAAGGTCATACTTATTACTAAAAGAGTGGGAGCACTGCTGAAACTACCAAGAGGGGCTGTATTCTGAGTTTGGTGGGCTTATGCATCTGCAGTTGCTGTGACTACTTGGTAAGTGTAAGGGGTGGCACTGCAGAGACTAGTGGGGAGCCTGCTGTGACTACTAAGAAAGTGGAGAGGAGAGTATGGGGATACAAATTTGACTACTGTTGTAACTAGCGATGGTAGCTCTACTCTGACTACAGGGAGGGATGCCAGGCTTCTACCCCCCTGGTTTCTAGACAGATTTGACAAGTGCAAAAGCTGGGTTGTGTGGCCCTGATGCTGCAGCGTGTTTTTCCTTGCCTCTACCTTTTAGAGCTACCTACCTAAGATTTGCCCAGGTCCATTT
The DNA here is from genome assembly GCA_900303285.1 of Rhinella marina. Lineage (NCBI taxonomy): Eukaryota > Metazoa > Chordata > Amphibia > Anura > Bufonidae > Rhinella > Rhinella marina. Next base: position 169,715 of record ONZH01002281.1, read on the forward strand.
TAGGCTAATGTACAACAATACTATAACACCGAAAATTTATACAAAAAAAAATATAGCAAAGAGTAAATTGAATACTACAAGCTACCTGGATGGTTTGCCGGCAGACCCTGAGAAAATCTTCCAGAAATCTCTATCTGCCGGCACCAGACCTCCTTGTAAGATGACAGCTAATAGGGCGAAGCTTTCGGCCTCAGTCTGTGGGGAGCTTAAACTGCGCAATGCAACAGCCCAGATTTTTGTCCAGAGTTTCTGTAGGTCTGATTTTGGGCCGACTATCACGTCCGTCTTTTGCTTCTGACAAATGGCAACTTCCTTCAAACATCTCAGGACAAAAGCCGCTTTCTCTCCACGTCTCTGCTCCGCCAGGAGCTGGTGAAGGACGGACAGTAGTGGCGTCAGCTCACCACTTGGTAGGCTCACTGGATGCCTGGATATCAGACATGCTGCAATTTGTAACCTAAATACACAAGGCAAAAAAAAAAAAAAAATACAGTAAGATGTCAACACTAAATTATTGTGAAATACAAAAAAAAAAACTTGGGTGCAAATAGAACCAATTATTATACAAAAAAAAAAATACACTTTCTCCCGGACGGCTTTTACTTGCCATAACCAAAAGTAATGGAGAAGCCCTTTATATATCTGGTTGCCAGTGTCGCCATATTTTTTTAAAAATCCTTTATTATTTAAATTTTCACAGTTACAAAAAAGAAACTTAAAAAAAAAAAAAAAAAAAAAAAAAAAAATCGGCATAAAAAAGTAAAAGGAAAAACTCATATAAACTAAATAAAATAAATATTAAATAAAGTCCAAACATACACAATACACATATAAAAAATAAATAAATAAATGTCGCCATATTTACCATGGAATCACATCAAAATCATTCTTTGATCTTTGAAGCTTATCGCGGACTACTTCCCAACCCAGTTCTATTCTTCTGCGTTTGCTCGGGGCCCCACATCCAAGGGGGTCTCTCTGAGTCACAGCAAAGGAAGCCTGCGTAATTTCCAAGATGCGGGTATCTTCTGTAAAGAGCTGAGAAACAAAACACGTCCGTTGAATTCTATGAGTCCATTAAAATCACAGACACAGCACGGATGGCATCCATGTTTGGTCCGTTTTCCACTGACCACTGATAGATGCTTTTGCAATTAATCTTCAGCTGAGCACTGTCTATCATACATTGACGGCATGGTGCGGGAAGGTCCAGGATTTTATTACTGATGGGTATGAATTTGCGAAAGATAAGCCATCAACATCTGATCAGCCGGGGTACAACACTTGCCAATCAGATGTTTTGGAGTAGCTCTGGCACCAGAAATCGGTGCCGGCACTATACAGCTATTTCCATTGTGTAGTCGATGGAGCTGGTTACTGCAGCACTGCACCTACTGAAGTGAATGGGAGCAGCACTGCAATATCAGCAGGGTTATGACATGTCGGACCCCTATCTTCAGGATAGGCCATCAATAAATCAATTCTGGACAACTCCTTTGAAGAGGAAGTTCAGTTGTGGTCTTCAAATGATATATTTTTGTAGTGCTTAAAGAAGAACTCCCGAAAAAAAAATGTATTCCATGTCCTGCTAGAAATGTACATGATGTAATCTGTAGTGAATGTCATTTTCTTACCAGTAGCTGAATTTTTGAGTTATATCATCCTGAAGTTTCTTATCTGTGTCATGTGACTAGGAATTAGACTCACCAACTCACACAGCACCTTATGTGTGGACAGGAAGTCTAATTTTCTATGCATTCCTATGGGAGCCTCACTTTCAGTCTCATAGGAATGAATAGAGCAGTTACTGGCTTGCTGTCCTGGGTCAGTTGGAGGTCAGGGAGTTGGTCACATGACCCAGCTACAATAAGAAGAGAGTGGAAACTCTCAATTTCAGCCTCTGATAAGAAAATGACATTCACTACAGATTATATCATGCACCTTTCTAACAGGTCAGAGAATAAAAATTTTTGCAGGAGTTCTTCTTTAAAGGGGTTGTCTCATCTCAGACAATGGGGGGCATATCGCTAGGACATGTCCCCATTGTCTTATAGGTGCGGGTCCCAAAGCTGGGACTTGCACCTATATCAGGAACGGAGCCCTGCAAAGTGGTGGCTGGAGGACTCCAGTCTGGCCACCACCAAACGCGTTTACCATAGAAGTGAAGGTGAGCGTACCGCGTATGACCGGCCACCGCTCCCATTCGCTTCTATGGGCCCAACGGAAATAGCTGAGCCAGCTGCTGATCAGCCACATCCAATTTGTTCTTTATCAGTCACATCTCTGTACAGCTGGTACCGGCTGTGTCTGATATCGCAGCTCATTCCCATTTATTTAAATAGGACTGAGCTGCAGAGAGCTGCAACAAAATGTACAGAACTGCACCTGGTAATCAATGAAGGGCATGCTGAGCTCAGTGGAGCACCATGGCCCCCCCTCAGTCAGCCGATTGGTGGGGGTTGGACCCCCACTGATCTAATATTGATGTCCTATCCCAAGGTTAGATCGAGGGATGAGCGAATTGACTTCGGAACCTAACCTGAGTTCGGGAAATGTTTTTTTTTACAGTAGAAATTAATGTATGAAGTTATTACGCAAAGTCTCGTGATTGTAATAACTTTGAGTCACTCGACTTTGAATGTTTCATCCGAAGTTGATTAGGTCGACCCTAGACCTAATCAAATTCGGTGATACTTCCTTAATACTTTACACTGCAGCTCTGCTTGTTCAGATGCCTGTACAAGCTTCTACAAAAGTAAGGATAAAACTACTTGCATACCAGATATGGATCCAGTAGTATTGTATTGTAATGTTTTTTTACAACATTTAGGACTACTATTACATTTCACATCAGAGCTGAATATTCTCTGTATTATAGCAATACCTGATGACAAATGTCTGCCATGAGTTCCACCAAGTTCTCCTTGACTGCAATGTTTCGGGATCCAGAGGAGTATTTCCCTCTGCTGCCAATCTGACTGATCTCACTCATCAGGGCATCGTACAAATTGTACAGATTCCGCTGCCACTTATCACCGTCAAATGCATAGGCACCTGCAAACAGAAAAATAGTCCCACAATCTAGAAGTCTGTTATTGCCGTTTAGCAGGTGATCACTTTATGTCACTTCAGGTAAGGCTATTTTCACACTTGTGTTTGCAGGAACCGTTTGTGAGATCCATCATGATAATACAACCGTCTGCGTCCGTTCTGAACTGATCCGTTTGTATTATCTTTTACATGGCAAAGACGGATCCGTCTTGAACTGCACTGAAAGTCAATGGAGGACGGATCCGTTTTCTATTGTGTCAGACAAAACGGATCCGTCCCCATTGACTTACATTGTGAGTCATGACGGATCCGTTTGGCTCCGCTCCGACAAACGGACACCAAAATGCCGCAGGCAGCGTTTTTCTGTCCGCCTCCCAAACGGAATGGAGACTGAACGGAGGCGAACTGATTTCAGAATGCATCAGGACAAAACGGATCCATTTAGGACCGTTTGTGAGAGCCTGGGGCGGATTTCACAAATGGATCCCACTAACGCTAGTGTGAAAGTAGCCTAATATGCCCACAGTCACGCTACAAAAAACCAAACACAGAAATCTACCAGAGCTGAATAAGCTACACCACAATAACTTTCAGAATTCAAACCATACAATAATTATACCTGCAGAGCTATAGAGAACCAGAGCAAACGTATTCTAATATCTCAATGGTTGTGCCGCACAAGGTCAGCTCTGCTATATCTGTATACATGCAAATGAAACACTGCACGTACATAATGCCAATTATTGACATATACTGATGTATAGCAAAAATAGTGTGGTATCGTGTCAGCTAGAAAAATTTACGTGATGTTAAAGGGGTTAAATACCTTTCAATTCACCCAGGCAGCCCGCCTGAACAGGGCATCGGAGCATCCTATGCTCCGATGCCCTCCTTTGCCCTGCGCTAATTAGCGCAGGGCAAAGGAATTTAGCCCGGTTCCGGTGACGTACCGGGCTCTGCCAGGCGGAGGCTTCCGCCCGGCAGTGAGCTCGGTGACGTCATCGGCGCTGATGGGCGGGCTTTAGCGCTGCCCTAGCCATTCAAACGGCTAGGGCAGCGCTAAAGCCGGCCCATTACGGCCGGTGACGTCACCGAACTCAAGCCTCCGCCCGGCAGTGAATGTTTATAAACAAAAGAGCCCTTGCCCTGCGCGATCCAGCGCAGGGCAAGGGAGGGCATCGGAGCATGAGATGCTCCGATGCCCTGTTCAGGAGGGCAAGGGAGTCAAAACCTGGGTATGTCCGGGTTCAGCTCTGAACCCGGACAACCCCTTTAAATATTTTTGGGAGGGCTTAGCCAATAAAGGGATCACTGCTATAATGCCAAAAGTGGGGGGGGAAATGGCAGTGTGTCTTATGAAGCCAATACAAATGAGTGCTTCCATTATGGAAGTGCCCATTAGTACACAGTACGGTCAGGGAGCAGATGTAGCTCTCTTGTTTCTGGCTGTACTCACCACTCCCTGGTCTTCTCCAAGTGCCACTGTTTGACATTCAGGTCACAGTGCACTGTGGAGCAGGGAGAAGACCAGGGAGTAGGAAGAGCACGGGGAATCTCGCGAGCGGCAGCTGAGCCGCCTGGAGCAGGAGAGGTAAGTTCTTTTATTTAAGTCTGATCTGAGGTCTGATGAGGACTGGGGGTCTGATCTGAGGTCTGATGAGGAATGGGGGTCTGATCTGAGGTCTGATGAGGAACGGGGGTCTGATCTGAGGTCTGATGAGGAACAGGGGTCTGATCTGAGGTCTGATGAAGACTGGGGGTCTGATCTGAGGTCTGATGAGGAACAGGGGTCTGATCTGAGGTCTGATGAGGAACAGGGGTCTGATCTGAGGTCTGATGAGGAACAGAGGTCTGATCTGAGATCTGATGAGGAACAGGGGTCTGATCTGAGGTCTGATGAGGAATGGGGGCCTGATCTGAGATCTGATGAAGACTGGGGGTCTGATGAGGAACAGGGGTCTGATCTGAGGTCTGATGAGGAACGAGGGTCTGACAAAAAATATTTTTTTTCTTATTTTCCTTCTCTAAAACCTAGGTGTGTCTTATGGAGTAAAAAACATTTTTTTTCTTTTTTAATGCAAAAGTATTTAACATCACACTGACATATACTGAAATACATATAAATAGCAAACTGAATGAAATCTCATGCATACTGCCTTATATCCAATTTGTGATGTGCCACAAAAAAAAAAAAAAAAAAAGGATCAGTGTGCATTCCAATTTTTCTCACTTCCATCAATAGAAATTGCTATTCTCATCCATCAAAACTGAACAAATTGGATGTTGGAAAAGCCCCATTGACTTGTATGGGTCAGTTTGCTGGATAGCAGACAGAAAAAAATTATGACATGTGCCTGGCAGTGGAGTAACGCACCGTCTTCTGCAGTCTTGGCTCCCCTTGGGTGATGAACGTGTAGCATTAATCGAAAAAACGTCACTATCTCTTCTTTCAAGGCATCATTTGGTCTCTGCTGGGTCCATACTCGTAGCACTATGGGGAAGACATCTTCCCCCAATTTACACACCCTCATGCGGTAATTTAGAGCAGCGGTATTGAGGAATATGTTTAGAGCAGCAAGTATCTGGTCCAAGCCGGGCAGATTTCTCTCCTCTCTAAGAACAAACAGAACGTACACATTAACCTTACATTCTGGAGCCCGCTGTACCTGCTCATGTCTTGTGTACAACATCAAACAAAATTCAGACATTGACGTAGGAAAGGGTTCTTCAGGGTATGTCACAAGACCAAAATCCGTCATGGAAAACGGCCGTTTTCCACCATGGAATCCGTTATCAAAACTCCACCAACAGCCTCCCATTGACTTATATTGAATAAACGCCATCATGTGCACATATTAAAGGGTTTTGTGTGATTTTACTACTGATGACCTGTCCTCAGGATAGGTCATCAGTGTCTGATTGGAGGTGGTCCGACACCCGGAAACCCCGCCGATCAGTGGTTTGAGAAGGCACTGGCACTCATGTTAGCGCCGCGGCCTTCTCTTAGCTATTCGTTGGCCAGTGACGTCACGTTCATCAGTCACGTGGCCTAGGAGCAGCTCACCCCTATAGAAGCCCTGGTGCCTTCTCAAACAGCTGATCGGCGGGGTCCCATCAGATCATCAGTAGTAAAATCCTGGAAAACCCCTTTAATTGGTAGAAGTGGATTGAGAGTTGTTTTTGCATTGAAAGCAGAGAGCCCGGTGAAGTCACCAGCACTAATGAGTGGGCTTTAGCGCTGACCTAGCCTGTCAAACGTCTAGGGCAGCGTTAAAGCCCGCCCATTAGTGCCGGTTACATCACCAGCAACATTGCTAGGTGGAAGCCTCCACCTAGCAACGTGAAAAATATAGACAAACAGCCCTTGCCCTGCCCGATACAGGGCAAGGGGGAGCATAAAATGCTCCGATGCTCATACCAGGGGCTGCCTGGGTGAAAACAGGGATATGTACGGGTACAGCTCCCCTTTAAGTGGAAGTCAATCCTCTGTGACCCTTGCTGAGAAAGATGACCCCCATTTTCCATATATTGTAGAATAATCTGAATTTCAGAAACAACATAAACGGACACAGATGATGGTGGGGACCCAACAGCCGGGGATGTTATAGGGTAATACTCAGAAAGGAGCAGCACTTAGAATAATGAAATAAATGTTAGATCCAAACTGCATTTTATAAAACATTTCCCCATTTTCCCCCAGATAAATAAGACAGTTACCTGACCCGCTGAATCACCACAGAGAAGAAGTTGAAGAACTTGGAGTGCATCCCCTCCGTCTGGAGAAAGCAGCCTCTGGTCAGTGTCTGGATTATACGGGCCACCAGCAGACGGTTTATTGCACTGTTGGGTTTCAAGTACAGGCTGAAGTAAATGGCGACTAAATCTGCAACACAAAAGTAAAAGTGCATGAGAGGTAAAAATACAACACAAGAGAATTACTGATCAGTAGATTTACCCTCATCCTAAAGCTGGTCACACATATGGAGAGATGTCCCATGATCTTATGTGCATGAGTGCCTTCCAATTCTTTCTCAGAAAGAAGGATTGTGCATGAAAACCTCCAGCATGCCTGATCCCTCCCTATGCTACCGCTTTGCTTTCCTCATGACAATACATTTCAATGCAGGCAAACTAGATTTTCTCCAACCCATTGCAAACCTATGACTCCCAGCATGATGTTGGGAGTTGGAGTTTTGTACCAGCTGAAAAGTCACCTATTGGACACCAGTGACCCGGAGGATACCAAGATCACCAAGATCTAGATACATTCATGGAGCACAAAATGCCACAAAAACAGGGACCTATATCAGAGGTCCTATTCACCCAACCGTATCCGTTTTGTGAGCCACAGATCGCAGATCCGCAAAATACGAATGCGTTCTGTATGAATCCCTCTAATCCCCCAAGTCAGGAATAGCTGATAACTAGTAACTAATAAAGTTATTTTACCAGAGAAGTGGCCTGGATTGGTGGATCTGAGTCTGAGACATTGTATGTTGAGTCTGGTTTCAACTTACGATGGGTCAGAAAAAAAATCATTGTATGTTGAAAATATTGTATCCTGAGGGATCACTTGTGTATGCACTTCCCACATGTATTGCACTGACAGTACAGCTTACCTGCCCACTGCTGTTATTCCACTGACACCACAGCTTACCTGCCCACTGCTGTTATTCCACTGACAGCACAGCTTACCTGCCCACTGCTGTTATTCCACTGACAGCACAGCTTACCTGCCCACTGCTGTTATTCCACTGACAGCACAGCTTACCTGCCCACTGCTGTTATTCCACTGACAGCACAGCTTACCGGCCCACTGCTGTTATTCCACTGACAGCACAGCTTACCGGCCCACTGCTGTTATTCCACTGACAGCACAGCTTACCTGCCCACTGCTGTTATTCCACTGACAGCACAGCTTACCTGCCCACTGCTGTTATTCCACTGACAGCACAGCTTACCTGCCCACTGCTGTTATTCCACTGACAGCACAGCTTACCTGCCCACTGCTGTTATTCCACTGACAGCACAGCTTACCTGCCCACTGCTGTTATTCCACTGACAGCACAGCTTACCTGCCCACTGCTGTTATTCCACTGACAGCACAGCTTACAGGCCCACTGCTGTTATTCCACTGACAGCACAGCTTACCTGCCCACTGCTGTTATTCCACTGACAGCACAGCTTACCTGCCCACTGCTGTTATTCCACTGACAGCACAGCTTACCTGCCCACTGCTGTTATTCCACTGACAGCACAGCTTACCTGTCCACTGCTGTTATTCCACTGACAGCACAGCTTACCTGCCCACTGCTGTGGTGTAATTTCACACCAGTACTTCCGCACCGTCAGAATATCTTTCAGCAGGATGCTGCTGTAGTCGGCCCCGTAAGCGGCGCATGTTGTGGGGTCTTTCACAGTGTCGGTCACATGAAGTAAAAGTTCTGTACATTTTAACCGTGGAGCTCCTGCACATATGAGACAAAGAGATTAAGATAAAATTCAGAAAATCTGCTGCTACTTAATGTATAAGTGTCATTTCAATTTATTTTACTACAGTGTAGGGACGGGGACATTAAACAGGTTTGTAACATACTTTATTAGGGAAAGATGTTTCTACTAGAAAACAGGGTGTAAGAATCCTGGCAACGCTCTAACTGAGCAATGACAAAGAGAGTCCGTATTCAGCGTCTACAGACTACGTGTAATATACATAGGAAGGCTTCTCAACATGCCTCTTATCTCACTACCCAAGCCCCTGGCTCCCTATATGTGCTCTCTCTGCTGTGCCCTTGCCTAAATGACTTGCTGCCATGATAAATGCTGTCAGCTCTGCTAGTTTAGCTCTTTCCCTGTGTCAGCGACTACCAGCACACTGACTGTCAGAGCAGAGAGTGCAATGATGTTTTAATATATGCAAGTGAACCTCTAGGAGCAACGAGGGCGTTGCTGTTACACCTAGAGGCTCTGCTCTCTCTGCAACTGCTGCATCCTCTCCACTTTCATTGACAGGGCCAGGCAGTGTAAATGTCATCAAGCCTAGCCCTGTCAAAGTGCGGAGGGCCTGGCAGTTGCAGAGAGAGCAGAGCCTCTAGGTGTAATGGTAACGCCCTCGTTGCTCTTAGAGGCTCATTTGCATATATGAAAACATCATTTTTCCCAGCAATGCGGGCACATATGAACACGGGAGCAACACAGATGTCTTCAGCTGCCAAGCTCACATGTAGCAGGTCAGCCAGTGTCATAGGTACAAAACTGCTGACAGATGCCCTTTAAATACAACTCATAGTCCTCATGCACATGTCTGTATTGTGGCACTGCGCAGGTTCTAGGTCATCTAGACCTATTTGATACTGATTAAATATGGAGTTTAAGTTGCCCTCTGACACACAAAAAAAAAAAAAAAATTGTGCCATGCTCCACTGGAGGATGTCCAACGGAGAAGAATAAGCTGTTTGCACCTCCCATCATCACATACAAACTTCTGGCAAAAGATACAAATACCAAAATCACAGCGGGTAAATGTTAAAAAAAAATAAAAAAAAAAATAGTACTTGAAAAAGTTCCTAGTACTGCTTCTATTCAAAACTCCAATCTCTGTATCACATGTAAAGCAGTTATATGGTCGGCAGCACAGAGTCTCAGTGGTTAGCACTGATGCCTTACAGCACTGCGGTCCTAGGTTCGAATTTGATCAAGGGAAACAGCTGCACAGATTATAAGTTCTCTGAGTGTTTGCGTGGGTTTCCTCCGGGTACTCCGGTTTCCTCCCACGCTCCAAAGACGCTAAAAGCTTCAGTATGTTGTGTTTTTGGAAAAAAAGCCAGAAAGGCGAAAAAACAAAACCAAATGCCAGTAGCAAAAAAACACTTGTGTGTCGTGAGTTTCATATCTGGAGCTCCGCAAAAAAATGCCAAAAACTGCTGTAAAAAAAAAAAACAAAACACAAAAAAAAACAACATGCAAAATCACCCTAATGCTGGGAAGTTGTCACAGTTCCACCCCGGTTACCAGCATTATATGGCGGTATATTTAAATGCTGCCCAACAATTGAAAAGTGCATCAAACTCATATCTGTTTTTTGATGTGGTAACTGACCACATGGTTTTTACAGTAGAAACCTGTAAAATAAGGGTGGATGCACGTGGTGCAGATTTATGTGCAGAAAATCCGCACCAAAACCACACAAAAAATCTGCACTATTTATTGCATTTTTGGTGCAGATTTGATGCAGGTGTTCCACAGATTTCACTCTTCCATTGAAAAGGGTGAACTCCCTACATGAAAAACACAAGTGTACATGAGATTTGTCTATCTCATACACTTTGCTGGTACTGTATTATGCTGTTGCTTTTCCAAATTGTGTGCAGGCACCCTAAAAAAAAAAACCTGCAAAAAGGAAGAAAAAATTGCATTCAATTTTTAGATGTGGTTTTTAACTACAGTACAACCACAATGTCTGAATATGTCCTAATACTGTGTAAACAGCATCACCCCACCCCCACCAAAATATGGGCAGCCCCTGTGCTACCCATATTGTGGGGGGATGGAATGAGCGATGCGCTTTAAATAAGGATAAGGGCATATTCAGATATTGTGGCTAAAATTTGAATGCAATTTTTGCAATAACATGCATTTTTTTACTGGGTTTATCAAATCTCACACTCCAGAACAATTTTTTCAAGAACTTTCATGCATTACATTAAAAAATTACCTCAAAAGGGGTTATCCCGCTATTTATATTGATTATCTATCGTCAATATAGGTCATCAACATCTAATCTGCGGGGGTCCGACACCCAGCATTATGAGCTGTATGAAGAGGAGGCAGCGCTCCACGCACTCATTACACTACGCATTGTATCCCCTGTTGCAGCAGCGTAGTGTAATGACAAGTACTTGCTCCATTCAAGTGAATAGAGCGAATACTTGGAATTACACTGCACCTCCAAGATTTCTGAGGTGACGGGCAGTGTAATAAAGAGGAAATAGCACTCACACAAGAGCACCGGCTCCTGCTCAAACAGCTGATCATCAGGGGCATTGGACCCTGCAGATCAGATATTGATGACCTATCCTCAATATAAATAAGATGCACAACCCATTTAACGGCTACAAAGTAAAATAGTGCAGTTAAAAGAACAGCAAACAAATCTAGAATCCAGGCCATTGTTAACTCACTTTTATTTGCACATCGGATGAAATATTTCACCAGACTGCTAATCTCTTGCATTTTCTTCTGCCGAGCAGCTTGCGTTGAATGAGAGACATTTGTTTTTGCAGATTTCAGGCTTTCAGTCTCTTTGAATATATATTTCTGTAGGAACCTGTCACAGACACAGTGTATGTAATGTCAGTAGGATAACACATACATAACCCTCATCATTTCCATGGATTAGACTGGCAATGAAAGAACTGTTGAATGCAGGACATCACATGTCATACGGATGGTTTTATACTATTTATTTTGCATGATGGCAATTTTATACCGTATGATGAATTTTACAAACGTTTGCCTGGAGCAGTTTTTACTATGGGATGTGATTCTTACTGATGCTCTGAAGAGAAGTCGTTGGAGACTTTTAGATGCTGCGTGTTGTTTCTTACCGACTATTCACACATGTTGTGGTCACACATTACTTCTTTGGCGCCATGATGGATAACAGCGCCGTCACTTACCTGAATACCGTGTCCCAGTTCAGCTGTTTACCATGACGGGCATCGGAGTTACGATCTAACTGCTGGACTGTCTCCTGGTCTCGAAGTAGGCGCTTAAACTTATCGATTTCTTTCTAAAATGTAGAAAAAGCTCATTACAGGAAAACTGAAATATACATTCATAATGTGAAGGCAATGAACACGGCGCCAGACGGTGACCGGAGGACTAGATCAGGCAAAACAACCACTTTCCAATTGGAATCATTTACCTAGAAATGCTCCTGTACTTGTTATAGCGCCCCCTGGTGTTCTTGCAACCCCTTCTCAGAAAGTCCACCTACCATGTTCAGTAGCTGAGTCCCAGAACCCCTCTTTCCCCGGATCCTCTTGGGAGCACTGCAATCTCTTCCTAGGCTACAGAAGTCACGTTCATCGGTCACGTGGCCTAGGCGCAACTCAGTCCAATTCAAATGGATGGGGCTGAGGTGCCATAGCAAGCACGGCCTCTATCCAATGGACAGCGCTGTGCTTGGTAAGCTGCGGCATTCACCAGAATGGAATGGCTTCTTCAAACAGCTGATTGTTGGGGCTGCCGGGTGCTGAGGATAGGTCATCAATATCAGAATCTCAGAAAACCACTTTAAAGGGGTTGTGCAGGAAATGATAATAATGATCTATCCTCAGGACAGGTCATCATTATCACATCGACTGGTGTCCAAGTCTCAGCACCCCCGCCGATCAGCGGTTTCATGGAGCCACCACGTTCACCGGAGCTCTGGAGAGCACAGCGGGGTACTGGCAGCTTTCCAAGCACAGCGCTGTACATTGCATAGTGGCTGTGCTTGTTATTGCAGCTCAGCCCCATTGACTTGAATGGGTCTGAGCTGCAACTAGACCATGTGACAGATGTGCGGTGACGTCACATGGTCTAGGAAGAGACAACGGCACTCACGGAGCACCAGACTTTTCTAACAGCTGATTGACGGGGGACCCGGGTGTTGGACCTCCGTCGATCCGATACTGATGACCTATCCTGAGGGTAGTTCATCAATATTAATTCTAGGATAACCCCTTTAAGCATCCCATAGACATTCGGTACCTTACATTCATATGAGGATTTGCCTGCTGTCCATTGCTTGCACAGTGTCTTCTACTCTTAGACTTGTTGTCTCCTGGAATCTCAGGTTCCACTAAACTCTAGTCTGAAAACACTGTATTAGGGCCCAAAAACACCCGGACAACATACCCGTCTTTCCGTGGCCTTGTCAGTCTCCAGCTGACGGCAGCAGAGCAGGAGCTCATGTAAAGCAAGACTCATGGTGCTGCAACTTCCAGTTCCTTGGAGAAGCCTAGAGGGACAACACCACCTGAAATAAGATGCAAAACAGAGTCTTAGCGCTTGGAGTTCATCTGTCACATTTTATATCAAACCCTGCAGACAAAATCTACCAAAGAAAATAAAAAATACATAAAATTCCTTGCTGGCAATCTTCTACCATGTTCACAAAGCAATAAGGGTCCTTACCCTTATTACCTGTAACTTACCTGGGACTTACCTGTAAAAAAAAAATGCTGGAATATGCGCATATGGGGAGTTTTTTTTTTGTTTGTTTGTTTTTGGCATGTGCATTTGTTGCTGCAGTTTTTATGATTTTTTTTCTGCCAATTTTTTTGCAGACTGTGGGGGTCATTTACCATGAACTAGAAACTGGCATACAAAAGCCACAAGCTGCAGGTTTGTGACTTTTTTAAAGGGTGTCTGTCACCTGTTTTTCACCAATACCAAAAGCACTGCACCACAGAAGATTGCAGACACATCCCAGACATACCTGTGTGCACCAGGGCTGTGGAGTCGGAGTCGTGGAGTTGGAGTCGGTCACCATTTTGGTGGAGTCGGTATAAAATGGACCGACTCCGACTCCTAAAATATATAATGAATTAGTACATTTAGTTCAGTGCAATAAGTGCTGAATATATTTTTATAAGAATTTGTGAAAATGATGAAATGTCCTATAAATGTCTGTTCTATTCCTGATCTAAGGATTTCGGCTTTTAGTTGAGATGACTGTACTGCCCTTTATGTCCAGTGCATGTTCTCTCTGATGCTTTATGTTTCCTCTGAGCTCATGTTTGGAGAGGTTAGCTGCTCTCATGGCTTCTATCTGCTGATGTAAAACACCTAGAGCCGTATGTATGAAAACTGTCTAGGTGTAGAAGTTTCTTTGTTGCCCATAGCAACCAATTAGAGCTCCCCTTTCATTTCATATATGGCTCTGGAGAAATGAAAGGGGAGCTCTGATTGGTTGCTATGGGCAACAAAAAAAGTCTTAGACCTAGACGGTTTTCATACATCAGGCCCAGAGGCGTAGCTACTAGGGGGGGGGGGAGGGTGGCAGGGGAGGCGATGCTCCAGGCCCAATACCTCTGGGGGGGCCCCAGCAGGGATGGCCTTAGTACAATCAGGCGAATACAAGTGAGCGCTTCCATTATGGAGTCTGATGGGGGCACATTAAGCCGATCTGAGGTCTGATGGGGGCACATTCTGCTGATCTGAGGTCTGATGGGGGCACATTCTGCTGATCTGAGGTCTGATGGGGGCACATTCTGCTGATCTGAGGTCTGATGGGGGCACATTCTGCTGATCTGAGGTCTGATGGGGCCACATTCTATTGATCTGAGGTCTGATGGGGGCACATTCTGCTGATCTGAGGTCTGATGGGGGCACATTCTGCTGATCTGAGGTCTGATGGGGGCACATTCTGCTGATCTGAGGTCTGATGGGGGTACATTCTGCTGATCTGAGGTCTGATGGGGGCACATTAAGCGATCTGAGGTCTGATGGGGGCACAATACGCTGATCTGAGGTCTGATGGGGGCACATTCAGCTGATCTGAGGTCTGATGGGGGCACATTCAGCTGATCTGAGGTCTGATGGGGGCACATTCTGCTGATCTGAGGTCTGATGGGGGCACAATACGCTGATCTGAGGTCTGATGGGGGCACAATACGCTGATCTGAGGTCTGATGGGGGCACAATACGCTGATCTGAGGTCTGATGGGGGCACAATACGCTGATCTGAGGTCTGATGGGGCACATTAAGCCGATCTGAGATCTGATGGGGGCAAGGGACTGTTAGTTTAGTGATGTAAAAGCTGGGGACAGATTTCCTTTAACATAGGAGTCCCCTTTTTTACTCCTATTAATCCTATATTTTACTGCATTATGTGGTAGAGTATTTAGAGTAGGGTATGTAGAAAGTCCATTGTACTGTACTTAACAGCATAGATGATCTAGCAGTTTATATAGTCATCTTGCTAATACAGTATTATAACCACAACTAGGAGTATGTGCCTGTGAAGTTGGAAACGTGCGTTTGGGAAGCTAATAAGTGGGGGGCCCACTCAAGTATGTTTCGCCCCCCCTGTGCTGAACCTCTAGCTACGCCTCTGATCAGGCCCTAAGTGAGCTGTACCCAGAGAAGCCTGATAGATTACAAACTGTTTTTGTCATGACTTATCTGTACTATTGATTTTATGCAAATGTGTTTAAAGTTATCACTTAAACATGCTCCATGTATGAGGGAGTCGGGAGTCGGAGTCGGGGCTTTGGCTTACCGACTCCACAGCCCTGGTGTGCACTGTGTGTCTGTATTACATGTCACATCCCAGACATACCTGTGTGCACTGTGTGTGTGTATTACATGTCACATCCCAGACATACCTGTGTGCACTGTGTGTCTGTATTACATGTCACATCCCAGACATACCTGTGTGCACTGTGTGTCTGTATTACATGTCACATCCCAGACATACCTGTGTGCACTGTGTGTCTGTATTACATGTCACATCCCAGACATACCTGTGTGCACTGTGTGTGTATTACATGTAACATCCCAGACATACCTGTGTGCACTGTGTGTCTGTATTACATGTCCCCATCCCCAGACATACCTGTGTGCACTGTGTCTGTATTACATGTCACATCCCAGACATACCTGTGTGCACTGTGTCTGTATTACATGTCACATCCAGACATACCTGTGTGCACTGTGTCTGTATTACATGTCACATCCCAGACATACTGTGTGCACTGTGTCTGTATTACATGTCACATCCCAGACATACCTGTGTGCACTGTGTCTGTATTACATGTCACATCCCAGACATACCTGTGTGCACTGTGTCTGTATTACATGTCACATCCCAGACATACCTGTGTGCACTGTGTCTGTATTACATGTCACATCCCAGACATACCTGTGTGCACTGTGTGTGTATTACATGTCACAGCATCCCCAGACCATACCTGTGTGCACTGTGGTGTAATACATGTCACATCCAGACATACCTGTGTGCACTGTGTGTGTGTATTACATGTCACATCCCAGACATACCTGTGTGGCACTGTGTGTGTATTACATGTAACATCCCCAGACATACCTGTGTGCACTGTGTGGTAATACATGTCACATCCCAGACATACCTGTGTGTACTGTGTGTCTGTATTACATGTCACATCCAGACATACCTGTGTGCACTGTGTGTGTATTACATGTCACATCCCAGACATACCTGTGTGCACTGTGTGTCTGTATTACATGTCCCATCCCAGACATACCTGTGTGCACTGTGTCTGTATTACATGTCACATCCCAGACATACCTGTGTGCACTGTGTCTGTATTACATGTCACATCCCAGACATACCTGTGTGCACTGTGTCTGTATTACATGTCCCATCCCAGACATACCTGTGTGCACTGTGTGTCTGTATTACATGTCCAGAGAAAGCACTTTTATTCTGCAGGAAAACAGCTCCCAAGTGCCCAGCTGAAAGTGAAACTAAAAACAGCTTTTTCTCCCGACTCAATTTTTAACAGCTATGTCTTCTAATATACAGGATATAATGCAGTGATTTTGGTATCATTTGAAAGCTGGGAATGCCAGCTTTCAAAGAAGGTCATTTTTCTATCTGCTACCAATCCCTAGATATGAGCAGCTAAAGCAGCCCTCCCCTCTTCAGTCTGGTTTGCTTTGGGCACTTGCAGCAGCAGAGCTGGGCACTTGGGTGCTGTTTTCCTGCATAATAAAAGTGCTTTTCCTGGACATGGAATACAGACACACAGTGCACACAGGTATGTCAGGGATGTGACATGTAATACAGTGTGTCTGTATTCCATGTCCAGGAAAAGCACTTTTATTCTGCAGGAAAACAGCACCCAAGTGCCCAGCTCTGCTGCTGCAAGTGCCCAAAGCAAACCAGACTGAAGAGGGGAGGGCTGCTTTAGCTGCTCATATCTAGGGATTGGTAGCAGATAGAAAAATGACCTTCTTTGAAAGCTGGCATTCCCAGCTTTCAAATGATACCAAAATCACTGCATTATATCCTGTATATTAGAAGACATAGCTGTTAAAAATTGAGTCGGGAGAAAAAGCTGTTTTTAGTTTCACTTTCAGCTGGGCACTTGGGAGCTGTTTTCCTGCAGAATAAAAGTGCTTTCTCTGGACATGTAATACAGACACACAGTGCACACAGGTATGTCTGGGATGTGACATGTAATACAGACACACAGTGCACACAGGTATGTCTGGGATGTGACATGTAATACACACACAGTGCACACAGGTATGTCTGGGATGTGACACATAATACAGACACACAGTGCACACAGGTTATTGGTCTGGGATGTGACATGTAATACACACACAGTGCACACAGGTATGTCTGGGATGTGACATGTAATACAGACACACAGTGCACACAGGTATGTCTGGGATGTGACATGTAATACAGACACACAGTGCACACAGGTATGTCTGGGATGTGACATGTAATACAGACACACAGTGCACACAGGTTATGTCTGGGATGTGACATGTAATACAGACACACAGTGCACACAGGTATGTCTGGGATGTGACACATAATACAGACACACAGTGCACACAGGTATGTCTGGGATGTGACATGTAATACACACACAGTGCACACAGGTATGTCTGGGATTGTGACATGTAATACAGACACACACATGTATAAACAACAGTGCAAAGTATGTCTGGGATGTGACATGTAATACAGGACACACAGTGGCACACAGTATGTCTGGGATGTGACATGTAATACAGACACACAGTGCACACAGGTATGTCTGGTATATGACATGTAATACAGACACACTGTGCACACAGGTATGTCTGGATGTGACATGTAATACAGACACACAGTGCACACAGGTAATGTCTGGGATGTGACATGTAATACAGACACACAGTGCACACAGGTATGTCTGGGATGTGACATGTAATACAGACACAGTGCACACAGGTATGTCTGGGATGGGACATGTAATACAGACACACAGTGCACACAGGTATGTCTGGATGGGACATGTAATACAGACACACAGTGCACACAGGTATGTCTGGAATGTGAATGTAATACAGACACAGTGCACACAGTATGGTCTGGATGTGACATGTAATACAGACACAGTGCACACAGGTATGTCTGGGATGGGACATGTAATTACAGACACAGTGCACACAGGTATGTCTGGGATGGGACATGTAATACAGACACAGTGCACACAGGTATGTCTGGGATGTGACATGTAATACAGACACCACAGTACACACTAGGTAATGTCTGGGATGTACATGTAATAACAGGACACACAGTACACCCACAGGCTATGTCTGTGGATGTGACATGTAATTACCAACCACACAGTCGCACCACAGGTATGTCTGGGATGTTGACACGTAATACAACACACCGTGCACACAGGTATGTCTGGGATGTGACACGTAATACAGACACACAGTGCACACAGTATTGTCTGGGATGTGACAGTAATACAGACACCACAGTGCACACAGGTATGTCTGCCGGATGTTGACATGTAATACAAACACACAGTGCACACAGGTATGATCTGGGATTTGACATGTAATACAACACACAGTTGCACCACAGTATGTCTGGGATGTGACATGTAATACACACCACAGTGCACACAGGTATGTCTGGGTACTGTGACCATGTAATAACAGACACACAGTGCACACAGGTATGTCTGGGATGTGACATGTAATACACACACAGTGCACACAGGTATGTCTGGGATGTGACATGTAATACAGACACACACAGTGCACACAGGTATGTCTGGGATGTGACATGTAATACAGACACACAGTGCACACAGGTATGTCTGGGATGTGACATGTAATACAGACACACAGTGCACACAGGTATGTCTGGGATGTGACATGTAATACAGAACACAGTGCACACAGTATGTCTGGGATGTGACATGTAATACACACACAGTGCACACAGGTATGTCTGGGATGTGACATGTAATACACACACAGTGCACACAGGTATGTCTGGGATGTGACATGTAATACAGACACACAGTGCACCAGGTATGTCTGGGATGTGACATGTAACACACAGTGCACACAGGTATGTCTGGGATGTGACATGTAATACAGACACACAGTGCACACAGGTATGTCTGGGATGTGACATGTAATACAGACACACAGTGCACACAGGTATGTCTGGGATGTGAATGTAATACAGTGCAGGTATGTCTGGGATGTGACATCACACACAGTGCACACAGGTATGTCTGGGATGTGACACACAGTGTAATACACACACAGTGCACACAGTATGTCTGGGATGTGACATGTAATACACAACAGTGCACACAGGGTATGTATGTCTGGGATGTGACATGTAATACAGACACACAGTGCACACAGGTATGTCTGGGATGTGACATGTAATACACACAGTGCACACACAGTGCACACAGGTATGTCTGGGATGTGATGTAATACACACACACACACAGTGTCTGGGATGTGACATGTAATACAGACCACAGTGCACACAGGTATGTCTGGGAGTGACACACAAACAATGTACTGTGTGTGTGTAGACACACAGTGCAACAGGTATGTGGGATGTGTGTGTACACACAGTGTATGGTATGTCTGGGATGTGACATGTAATACAGACACACAGTGCACACAGGTATGTCTGGGATGTGTGACATTGTAATACAACACACAGTGCACACAGGTATGTCTGGAATGTGACATGTAATACATACACACAGTGCACACAGGTATGTCTGGGATGTGACATGTAATACACACACACAGTGCACACAGGTATGTCTGGATGTGACATGTAATACAGACACACAGTGCACACAGGTATGTCTGGGATGTGACATGTAATACAGACACACAGTGCACACAGATATGTCTGGGATGTGACATGTAATACAGACACAGTGCACACAGGTATGTCTGGGATGTGACATGTAATACAGACACACAGTGCACACAGGTATGTCTGGATGTGACATGTAATACACACACACAGTGCACACAGGTATGTCTGGGATGTGACATGTAATACACACACACAGTGCACACAGGTATGTCTGGGATGTGACATGTAATACACACACAGTGACACACAGTGCACACACAGATATGTCTGGGATGTGACATGTAATACAGACACACAGTGCACACAGGTATGTCTGGGATGTGACATGTAATACACACACAGTGCACACAGGTATGTCTGGGATGTGACATGTAATACAGACACACAGTGCACACAGGTATATCTGGGATGTGACATGTAATACAGACACACAGTGCACACAGATATGTCTGGGATGTGACATGTAATACAGACACACAGTGCACACAGGTATGTCTGGGATGTGACATGTAATACAGACACACAGTGCACACAGATATGTCTGGGATGTGTCTGCAATCTTCTGTGGGCAGTGCTCTTAGTTATATTGGTGAAAATTAGGTGACAGACTCCCTTTAACGCCACTGTGCATACATTTAGGTGCAAAAGCGGTTTCTTTGCAGCCTTTGCCACTTTAAGAAAAGGGGAGTGGTGGGCGCATTGTGCTGGTTGGGCCATTAGTCCCAGTACATCATTTACGCTAACGTCCAGATGATGACAGACATCTATGAGCTGCCATAGATTTCATTCTGGGCCCGAGCACTGCAGGAGGATGTGCCTCATTAATGGTTTCTGCCTCCTCATGATTTAAATACATCCTCCCGCAGCACAGGGGATATCAAGACTGGTGGAGCACACGGCGGTCTTTGATAAATGATCCCCAGTGTGTCTGACCACTGGCGTTTTCTTCATGTCATTTTTTCACTATAGGGATGGTAATGTCAAAATGACTGTAAAATCTTCTAAAGCTACAGTATACTGAGTTTTGACAAAACAAGTAAGAAAAACAAACAAACACCTAATTAACAAAAAAAAGCTAAGCCTACTTTCACATCTGTGTTTTCAATTTCGGTTTAGAGATCTGTACCTAAGCATGTGGGCTGGCGGAGCCCAGTGCTAGAGGGGGCTTAGTCTGACAGAAAGGGTGTTGCTGGGTTGCACCGCCTGTGGGTACAATGTTGCAGCGGTGGTAGTCGCCATGCAGTGCTGCGCCAATTTGGTGTAGGGACCCAACGTGACGTGGTGCCCATGCGTTATGATCAAAAAGTATACCAAGTGCCTCATGTACAGTTTATTAAAGGGGTTGACCGGTTCCCAATATTGACGATCTGTCCTCAGGATAGGTCATCAATAGAGATGAGTGAACGTGCTCGTAACGAGCACTGTACCACTAGGCTCCCCTGCGCTCGCATGGGCGCAGGCAGCCGCTTCCGGCGGGGTTATCAGGAGTCAGACCCCCGTGGGTCTAAGAGCTCATGCACACAAACTTACTTTCTTCCGTTACGTTTTTTTTTACAGGTCCGTATGCAGAAACATTCACTTCAATGGGTCTGCAAAAAAACTAAAATGTTTCTGTATGTCCGCATGTCCTATTCTTGTCCGTTTTGCGGACAAGTACTGTTACAATGGATCTGCAAAAAAACAGATACCATACGGATGTCACTCTTTTTTTTTTTAGGATCCGTGCACACGACCGTAAGTATTCTGCAATCCGAAAAATGATGTCCGTGTGCATTCCGTATTTTGCGGAACAGCTGGCCCCTAATAGAACAGTCCTATCCTTGTCTGTAATGCGGACAATAACAGGACATGTTCTAATTCTTTGCGGAACGGTCATACAGAAACGGAATGCACTTGGAAACTTACAGTTTTTTTTAGATGAATGGTTCCACATACGGTCCGCAAAAAAACAAACATGGAAAGAAAATACATTCGTGTGCATGAGCCCTAATACGCCTGAGGATAGGTCATCAATCGAAAAGTGGACAACCCCTTCACTTATGCTGAGGAGCAATAGATCAAGGCACGGCAGGAGGATGCGCAATCCTAGCTTTTTCCTTGGTTTAAAACAATGTAGCATTATATATGCTATATAAACATGCGGAGTCCAAAAAATCTGTGTATTGTACAATAAGAGCCTTGTCCCATTGTATGGCACAGGCCTCGGAAAAACAAGGCCTCCAGGCTCCGTCTGCAGCCAAATAACTATGAGTCACAAAGCAAAAGGGATGTGCAGCAGCAGCCAGGACGTCTGCCCTGAGACGGGTCCCAGCAATTCACACTCCAGCAATAGAAACCCAGAATGTAACTTCAGATAAAAGTCATCACCCGGCTTCTTCTGCTGTCTATTAACCCCTTTACGGCACACAAACTGTTGATTTTTTTTTTTCAGTCCCACTGGGGGACTGGAAGATGTGACCTCATGATCACTGGTATAATACACCGCATTCCACATCTCATCTAATTACATAGATACTCACTCCTATTACTGCCCCTAACAACACCCAGCTAGTTTATAGCTCCTCCCACCCAGCTAGTTACATAGACACTCCCCTATCACTGTCTCCTAACACCCAGCTGGTTTATAGCTCCTCCCACCAGCTAGTTACATAGACCCTCCCCTATCACTGCCCCTAACACCCAGCTGGTTTATAGCTCCTCCCACCAATCTAGTTACAAAGACGCTCCCCTATCACTCCCCTAACAAGGCCCAGCTAGTTTATAGCTCCTCCCACCAGCTAGTTACATAGACACTCCCCTATCACTCCCCTAACAAGGCCCAGCTAGTTTATAGCTCCTCCCACCCAGCTAGTTACATAGACACTCCCCTATCACTGCCCCGCCCATGGACATGACATCACAGGAAATAAGAAAGAGCTGCATGGACATGGTCATGTGACCACAGCCCAGACTAGGAGAAAGGAGCAATAAAGGTAAAAGAAATAAATTACAGAAATACAGCGATCTCCATAGGTGTCTTAGGTAAACTGGAAAACCCTTTTAATGCCTGTGGAAGTAAAATAAATAAATAAATGGGGTCATTTATATAAAATAGAACTGGCTTAGTTGCCCATAGCAACCAATCAGATTCCACCTTTCATTTTCCAAATGAGCTGTGAAAAATGAAAGGTGGAATCTAATTGGTTGCTATGGGCAACTAAGCCAAATCTACTTTAAACTAGTTTGATAAATGACCCCGAAAGTTTCCATTGAAGACAGATGTTTTTCTAGAAAAAAAGACCTATAGAAATGTACGCCCATCCATTAAATGTATACGTTAAAAAGATGAAGCTGTAACCCTGAACTTGCATATAACCCTTTAGACGTACATTAAAGGGTTATTCCCATCTCAGACATTGGGGGCATATCCTAGTCCCACCTCTGGAACCCACACCTACAGTATCTTTTGAATGGAGCCCACAAAGTAAAGGAGTCACCACCGCCGCCCTCCATTCACTCCTACAAGAGCACTGAAAATAGCCGTGCGGCACGCTCAGCTATTTTCAGAAGTCCCAATGTATGAAAGGTGGACGCGGCTTCTTCACTTTGTGGGCTCCGTTCCTAGCGATATGCCCCCAATTTCTGAGATGGGAATAACCCTTTAAAAATAAGATGGTAACAGCCACAAAAAAACTGCCAGGGGAGCACAGCTGCCATAGCAATGGCAACCTGTAATCGTGGCACTGGGTGAGGGTGATGGGGAGCCCCATTGTTTTGTTTAACCACCTAGATGCCACATTTGCCACGCGGCTCCTGTGCCCATGCGATCATGACGGACATCGCCATTTTGAGTGAAGTGGGTTATACAGGATTAGAGAAAAAGATGCTCTTTTTTATTGAAACAGCGCCATCATTGTTTGCTGGTTGTATGTGGTATTGCAGCTCAGCCCCTTTCATGTCCGTACCAGGGAAATCAGAAGAACAAACGTATTGCAGGTGAGGACATATGAACCAGGCCTTACATGTCAGTTCAGGTAGGTACCCACCATAAGTAGTCAGACAGAAGAGCCCCCAGGTTGTGGAGGCAATGTACCCTCTCTCTAAAAGTAGAAACTGCGACTACCACTTCCCGATTCAACTCCAGTAATCAATAGCCCCTTCTTTGCCCAACCTCTCCTATACCAGGTAGTGTGAGAGGAAAGCTGGACATGTTGCCCATGGCAACCATACAGAACATGCTGTGGTAAAATGAAACTTGCGCTGTGATTGGTTGCTAGGTAGATAAAGGAGGTCTCAAAGGAGGGATCCTTTTCTGTCAATGGACTGAGATCACGCCTCTTCTCTGAAATCATCACCAGGACCTTCTGGACTGCTAAGGTTATGTTCACACATAACGAATAGGATCTGCTGTCCGAATTAGTGGGTGGCAAATCAACAGTGATCACAGTAGAAGCGAATCAGTTACACTCTTAAAGGGGTTCTCCAGGACTGTTATCAACACAGCCTCCAGCAACCTGTCCTAGAGTGTGACTAGGATGGGTTGCCTCCATTTCTACAGCTGCCTGGGGGTGTGGCCTCTCTGTACTGCACTCCAGTCACTTCATAGGGATGGAAGATGCTGTTAGGCTGCTCAGCCTGCCAACATACGATGTACGAGCTCCATTACGATCAGGGATTCTAAAACAGTCATGATGCAATCCGCTGTCAGATCACCTTCCTATGCTCAGCCATGACAGAGGATCACATCATGACTGTTCCTGATAGTAATGGAGTGATCGTACATGAGATGTGTTGGCAGTTGCCATACCAGAGACATCCGATGGATTTTTCCATGTGATGTCACTGGTATGGCAGCTCGTCCTCATATCTCATGTACGAACGCTCCATGACTATGGGGAACTCTGCTCTACAACAGTCATGATGTGATCCTCTATCATGGCTGAGCAGCCTGATAGTAGTAGGCAGCAAGATCATGTTCCTATCAGGCTGCTCAGCCACGACAGTGGATCAAATCAAGACTGTTGTAGAGCAGAGTTCCCCATAGTAATGGAGCGATCGTACATGAGATATGCTGACAGGCTGAGCAGCCTGACAGCATCTTCCATCCCTGCGAAGTAACCCCAACACTGGAGCGCAGTACAGCGAGGCACCTCACCTACCCTACGTAGTCACATTCTGGGGGCCAGGTTGACATTACAGGAGAACCCCTTTAACAAACCTCATGAAAACTCTATTCTGGGAGTGGGACTTCATAAATGTCTGAATGATGTGAGTCACTGCACTGGGACCTGCACCTATATGTAGAACCGGGGTCCCCCAACCCACAGAGTGAGGCGGAGAAGAAATAGGGGCGGCCAATTATAGGCAAGATCTTTCTATTTAGTTACAGAAACAGAGAGAAAGTTCTCTGCCCATAGAAGTGACTGTAGATGCAGGACCGCCATTCACACGCTGCAGATCTGATGCAGAATTTTCTGACATTTGAATGGGTCTTATGGAAATTCATACACCAGGTAAAACAGTCGCAGAAACTTCTACACCGTATCAGCCGTGTGTGAACAGAGCCCAACCACAGTGTCACCTATTATCCGCAGACCCCCCTGATCTAACGGCAAGCCCCTCTGAATGAATGATCGCAACTGGAAACTCCTTTAACCAGGACACCCCCCCCCCATCACTGATGGCTATGGACTGGACGCATGATGATCTCTGATCCATTAGGGGTCAGCACCAGTACCAGGATCAGTACTGGCCCAGCAGCAGGATCCTCACTAATCAGGTCAGTCAGATTTTGACATGACAGTTCTTCTCAACAATCAATAGACAATCACATATACAAACAACATCCAACTTTATATAAAGTAACATCCCCGACAACTTCCAGGGACAAGCACTGGAGCTCCCACTGCTGCCCGCGCATCAGGATAACGTTTACCACACACCTGCGTTTACGGCCGGACTAGCACGGGTGGGCTGCCCAGTGTTCCGTGCCCCACTAGAGGCTGCCAACCAGTGCCCGACCCCTCATTACCTCTGGTGCTCGAGTCTCTGCCCCGCAGATTCCCTCCTCTCCTCCACGCTGCTCGCTGTGTCACACACTAACTCCTCCGCCACTTTCACTTTTCCCTCAGTCCAGCAGGTGGCGCTGTGTGTCATGGTAAACTAAAAGGTAAACAAACACACAACCAAACTGCGAGGGGGCACTCCTTATAATAATGAAATCCTAATAATAATAATTATTATTATTATTATTATATATAAATTAGAATATAAATAGCAGTAATAATTCTAAATAATTATAATAAATGTAACAAATGTAAATATTGCACACAATAGCAATGACAATGATAAATAGAAATAATAAATGAAAGCAACAACAACAATAATGATAATAAATATAAACAATAATTCTAACTAAAAATAATAAAAGATACATATTTATAGAAATATATATATAAATAATTATAAATAATAAAAACGATAATAAAATAATAAAGAAAAATATTTATGTATCTGTAGACAAATTAGGTAGATGTATAGATTATTAGATAGATTGATAGCTATTAGACAGATACATAAATACGAAGACAGATATATTGATAGATAGATAGATAGATAGATAGATAGATAGATGGATATAGATAGATATGATAACACGAGTGAGTCCATTACGGGAATCCTGCTCCATGTTTGAGTGTGATCCAACGTTCTGAAGTTGCTGGAGTGCGTGGCATTTTTAGAAATTAATGGAGGGTGGCTGCACATGAGCAGTGCGCCCTCCACTAGTTTCCCCGCTCCATTCTCTGTGTAGGTGCGGATCCCAGAGTGGGACCCACACCTATCAGACAATGGGGGCATATCCTAGCGATATGCCCCCATTGTCTGTGATGGGAATACCCATTTAACCCCTTCCACAGTGCAGTGCAGTTAGAGTGTAATAACTAGAGATGAGTGAATTTCATGTTATAAAATTCGTTCACCTTCGTTTGATGGTAAAAGGGGAATTGCGTTATGGATTCCGTTACCACGGACAATAACGCAATTCTAGGATGGAATGCGCAATGGAATGCCTTTAGAGACATTCCGTTATTCATTCCGCCATAATAGAAGTCTATGGCCTGCATAACGGATCTGCCACGTTTCCGTTATGTAGGGGAGTCCTCTCCTGCATAACGGAGGCCGGGATGGATCCGTTATGCAGGCCATAGACTTCTACAGTCATGGCCAAAAGTTTTGAGAATGATACAAATATTAATTTTTACAAAGTCTACTGCTTCAGTTTTTATAATGGCAATTTGCATATACTCCAGAATGTTATAAAGAGTGATCAGCTTAACAGCAATTACTTGCAAAGTCAATATTTGCCTAGAAAATGAACTTTATCCCCCAAAACACATTTCAACATCATTGCAGCCCTGCCTTAAAAGGACCAGCTAACATCGTTTCAGTGATTGCTCCATTAACACAGGTGTGGGTGTTGATGAGGACAGGGCTGGAGATCAATCTGTCATGATTAAGTAAGAATGACACCACTGGACACTTTAAAAGGAGGCTGGTGCTTGGCATCATTGTTTCTCTTCCGTTAACCATGGTTATCTCTAAAGAAACACGTGCAGTCATCATTGCACTGCACAAAAATGGCCTAACAGGGAAGAGTATCGCAGCTAGAAAGATTGCACCTCAGTCAACAATCTATCGCATCATCAAGAACTTCAAGGAGAGAGGTTCCATTGTTGCCAAAAAGGCTCCAGGGCGCCCAAGAAAGACCAGCAAGCGCCAGGACCGTCTCTTAAAAGTGTTTCAGCTGCGGGATCGGGCTACCAGCAGTGCAGAGCTTGCTCAGGAATGGCAGCAGGCAGGTGTGAGTGCATCTGCACGCACTGTGAGGCGGAGACTCTTGGAGCAAGGCCTGGTCTCAAGGAGGGCAGCAAAGAAGCCACTTCTCTCCAGAAAAAAACATCAGGGACAGACTGATATTCTGCAAAAGGTACAGGGAGTGGACTGCTGAGGACTGGGGTAAATTCATTTTCTCTGATGAATCCCCTTTTCGATTGTTTGGGACATCTGGAAAACAGCTTATTCGGAGAAGACGAGGTGAGTGCTACCACCAGTCTTGTCTCATGCCAACTGTAAATCATCCTGAAACCATTCATGTGTGGGGTTGCTTCTCAGCCAAGGGAATCGGCTCTGTCACAGTCTTGCCTAAAAACACAGCCATGAATAAAGAATGGTACCAGAATGTCCTCCGAGAGCAACTTCTCCCAACCGTCAAAGAGCAGTTTGGCGATCAACAATGCCTTTTCCAGCATGATGGAGCACCTTGCCATAAAGCAAAGGTGATAACTAAATGACTGAGGGAACAAAACTGGGGTCCATGGCCTGGAAACTCCCCAGATCTTAATCCCATTGAGAACTTGTGGTCAATCATCAAGAGACGGGTGGACAAACAAAAACTTACAAATTCTGACAAAATGCAAGCATTGATTGTGCAAGAATGGACTGCTATCAGTCAGGATTTGGTCCAGAAGTTGATTGAGAGCATGCCAGGGAGAATTGCAGAGGTCCTGAAGAAGAAGGGTCAACACTGCAAATATTGACTTGCTGCATTAACTCATTCTAACTGTCAATATAAGCTTTTGTTACTCATAATATGATTGCAATTATATTTCTGTATGTGATAAAAACATCTGACAAACACACATAAAAACCAGAGGGCAGCAGATCATGTGAAAATAGAATATTTGTGTCATTCTCAAAACTTTTGGCCATGACTGTATTATGGCGGAATGAATAACAGAATGTCTCTAAAGGCATTCCATTGCGCATTCCATCCTAGAATTGCGTTATTGTCCGTGGTAACGGAATCCATAATGCAATTCCCCTTTTACCATCAAACGAAATTCGCTCATCTCTAATAACAGTACAAATGAACATGATATACCGTACTTTACTGCAAAAACATATAAATGAAGTTCAACAATATAAAGCAGTATACAGTACAGACGAAAAGTTTGGACACACCTTCTCATTCAAAGAGTTTTCTGTATTTTCATGACTATGAAAATTGTAGATTCACACTGAAGGCATCAAAACTATGAATTAACACATGTGGAATTATATACTTAACAAAAAAGTGTGAAACAACTGAAAATACGTCTTATATTCTAGGTTCTTCAAAGTAGACACCTTTTGCTTTGATTATTGCTTTGCACACTCTTGGCATTCTCTTGATTATCTTCAAGAGGTAGTCACCTGAAATGGTTTTCACTTCACAGGTGTGCCCTGTCAGGTTTAATAAGTGGGATTTCTTGCCTTATAAATGGGGTTGGGACCATGAGTTGTGTTGGGCAGAAGTCAGGTGGATACACAGCTGATAGTCCTACTGAATAGACTGTTAGAATTTGTATTATGGTAAGAAAAAAGCAGCTAAGTAAAGAAAAACGAGTGGCCATTATTACTTTAAGAAATGAAGGTCGGTCAGTCCGAAAAATTGGGGAAACTTTGAAAGTGTCCCCAAGTGCAGTCGCAAAAAACATCAAGCGCTACAAAGAAACTGGCTCACATGAGGACTGCCCCAGGAAAGATAGACCAAGAGTCACCTCTGCTGCGGAGGATAAGTTCATCCGAGTCACCAGCCTCAGAAATCGCAGGTTAACAGCAGCTCAGATTAGAGACCAGGTCAATGCCACACAGAGTTCTAGCAGCAGACACATCTCTACAACAACTGTTAAAGGTTTATTCTCATCTTAGACAATGGGGGCATATCGCTAGGATATGCCCCCATTGTCTTATAGGTGCGGGTCCCACCGCTGGGACCCGCACCTATATCCAGAGCGGAGCGGGGAGCGCTGCGCCTGGAGGACCCCAGGTTTCCGGGGGTCCGGCCACCACCAGGCGCAGCTACCCACGCCGCTCATAGAAATGAATGGGAGCCGGGCCGTGCATGCGCGGTGCGCTCCCATTCATTTCTATGGAGCCGACGGAAGTAGCCGAGCCAGCGCTCGGCTATTTTCGGCGGCCACATAGAAATGAATGGAAGGCGGCTGCGCATGCGCAGTGCGCCCTCATTCACTTCGGGGGCTCCGTTCTGGAAATAGGTGCGGGTCCCAGCGGTGGGACCCGCACCTATAAGACAATGGGGGCATATCCTAGCGATATGCCCCCATTGTCTAAAATGAGAATAACCCTTTAAGAGGAGACTGTGTGCAGCAGGCCTTCATGGTAAAATAGCTGCTAGGAAACCACTGCTAAGGACAGGCAACAAGCAGAAGAGACTTGTTTGGGCTAAAGAACACAAGGAATGGACATTAGACCAGTGGAAATCTGTGCTTTGGTCTGATGAGTCCAAATTTGAGATCTTTGGTTCCAACCACCGTGTCTTTGTGCGACGCAGAAAAGGTGAACGGATGGACTCTACATGCCTGGTTCCCACCGTGAAGCATGGAGGAGGAGGTGTGATGGTGTGGGGGTGCTTTGCTGGTGACACTGTTGGGGATTTATTCAAAATTGAAGGCATACTGAACCAGCATGGCTACCTCAGCATCTTGCAGCGGCATGCTATTCCATCCGGTTTGCGTTTAGTTGGACCATCATTTATTTATCAACAGGACAATGACCCCAAACACACCTCCAGGCTGCGTAAGGGCTATTTGACCAAGAAGGAGAGTGATGGGGTGCTACGCCAGATGACCTGGCCTCCACAGTCACCAGACCTGAACCCAATCGAGATGGTTTGGGGTGAGCTGGACCGCAGAGTGAAGGCAAATGGGCCAACAAGTGCTAAGCATCTCTGGGAACTCCTTCAAGACTGTTGGAATACCATTTTAGGTGACTACCTCTTGAAGCTCATCAAGAGAATGCCAAGAGTGTGCAAAGCAGTAATCAAAGCAAAAGGTGGCTACTTTGAAGAACCTAGAATATAAGACATATTTTCAGTTGTTTCACACTTTTTTGTTAAGTATATAATTCCACATGTGTTAATTCATCGTTTTGATGCCTTCAGTGTGAATCTACAATTTTCATAGTCATGAAAATACAGAAAACTCTTTGAATGAGAAGGTGTGTCCAAACTTTTGGTCTGTACTGTAGGTGCACACCATAGCATACATCACAGTGCAAGTTACACCTTTAAAGTGCAATTAAGTAGGGAGTTGATGGCTTTTCATAGTAGCAATAAGGGCAAATGTCCATTGTCCAAAGTAGCCTTGCTCCAGGACACCACACTAGCCTGAGATATCTGATGGTTGGGGGCTTTGTGTGCAGCATTGTAATCTCCCCCATTAGTTGTCTGCATCTTTTCCCTCACAGATCTGTAGGGGACTATAGGGGGCTGAGGTATTAGTGCACTTCCCAGGTATATTTCCGCAGACTTTCCAGCATGCAGTCAGTGTATACAGTGAGACTGTAATAAACTATATCATTACAGTATGAATATATATGTGTGCACGCTATCCAACTATAACGAGTCATTTGTTTTGAACGGAACTTTAATCGCGTGGCGCTCCTCCGGAACTGCGGGCGGTTTTGCGCGCTGGGGGAAGGTTTACAGTGTGACACCAGACAACAGCGCGGGAGAAGCTGTTAGCTGACGGAGAAGACGGGGCTGGGAGTTGAGTGAGGGGCTCCGGGCAGCGGCTGACGTCTCGGATGCCACTCAGGACGGGTCGCCATGCTGCTTCCCTCCGACGTGGCCCGGCTGGTGCTGGGTGAGTGTTCTCTGAAGGGCCCCACATACTGGGACTGCTGGTTACCCATAGGCCTCCGCCGCCATCGCCTCTGTTTGTATACGGACACCCGTGACCCCCGCCCTGCAGACGTGCTGACCCGTAGGTGGTCGGAAACAGTAGTGCAGTCTGCGGCACTACAACTCCCAGCATGCACAAATCCCTTAGTGAGTGTATGGTCTCAGGCAGAGGCTTCTCCCTTCTTACAGCCTCACTATAAGGAAAGACTCTTTAGATTTCTAATACTTTTAAAGATCTTTGCTTGCTGTCAGTGAATGGAATATATCTTAGTTACACACCAGGGCTTATTTCTTTTTTATTTTTTTTTTTTAAATAACCACCACCCTGCTGGAGCTGTCCAGGGAGGCATACTTACCTTCTCCTCGATGCTGTCTTCACTTTGATCCCTACTTGTATACTGGTACATAACAGGGATGGGGATCACGTGTGTCGCTGCAGTCACAGACTGGCTGCAGCGCTGACCTGTCCCCAAGTGGCAAGTCAGGAAGCACAGTGTAGACAGCGGTCACACATGGAGCCAGCACTGGGGGGCAGGTAAGTCATTCCCTTCACAGGTCCTGCTGGGGGTGTGTGTATTAAATAAAACACTTGGATGCTGGACAGCTCCTTTAAAGTTTGGGGAAGAAAAAAATCCATGAAAATTGGCGAAACGGTCTGGTTTTACGGCCTTAGGCTACTTTCACATCTGCGCTTTGTATTCCGGTTTTGAGATCCGGCAGAGGACTTCCGTTTTGTCCCCATTCATTGTTATAGGGGACAAAATAGATCAAACCGGATCAGGATGCGGCACCCATTGACTTACATTGTTTTTAGTGCCGGATTCGGTTTGTTCAGTTTTGATTTAATACAACCGCATCTGAACGGAAAGGATGCATCCTGATGTATTAAATCGAACAGAAGCGTTTGACTCTGGTTTTGAGATACTCTGCCGGATCTTAATACCGTAATGCAAAGCACAGATATAAAAGTAGTCTCATTCACACATCAGTGTTGTGGTCAGTGATTTCCATCGGTGATTTTGAGCCAGTCCTGGTTTTGGCTCACAATCACTGACTAAACACTGATGGGTGAATGAGGCTTAACCCGCTACCTGTTATGCCAGAGTGGAGCTCCAGCAGTGGGAAAAGTATCTAACTGGAGGGGGGAGGGCTGCTTTAGATGGTGATATCTCCTCAATGGAAAACTAGAAACACGCAACTGGTCTTGTATGAAAGTTGACAGTCCAAAAATGACAGCAATATGTTCAGGACAGAGAAAGATATCACTGATAGAAATCGGGATGCTGTGAATGCAGCTGAAAGTGAAAGTAAAAACGGGAATTTCAGTCAGCACATCCCAGTGCGCAGGTGCTGGTTGCTATGGCTAAATGCACAAGGAAAGGAAAATACATACAATGCAACGGAACACTGCCAACCAGATAAAGCACAAAATGCCATAGTGATATAGAGTACTCTGAAGCTCATGCTATGCTTGTTTAATAAATTAGAGATTCTTGGCAAATATATTTTGTACAAAATTATCTGAGCCCATTCACCGAATCGTCAAGGTGATCTCTGCAGAATGGGAACCTAACACTGTTTCCTACCTGTTATGTGCCAGACTTGGCTTCTGTATAATCAGGGGGTGTTTGGTTCCACATGCATGCTGTATCCACTCTGCCTTTTTCCATTTCTGGTGCTTCAAAGGCCTCCCATAGTTCAGGAATGCAGATACTAACATGCATGCCGAATCACTCGGCTTTATAGTTACACTAATTAAAATCAACCTATGCATGACTTGGCATGCATGTTGGTACCTTCATCCCTGAATGAGTGGAGGCCTTTGAAGCACCAGAAATGGCAAAAGGCAGAGTGGATACAGCATGCATGTGGAACAAACACCCCCTGATTATACAGAAGCCAAGTCTGGCACATAACAGGTAGGAAATAGTGTTAGGTTCCTGTCCTACAGAGATCACCTTGACGATTTGATGGACGGGCTCAGATAATTTTGTACAAAATATATTTGCCAAGAATCTCTAATTTATTAAACAAGCATAGCATGAGCTTCAGAATACTCTATATCACTATGGCATTTTGTGCTTTAAAGTAAACACAGGTTTTACTTGTGATTATTCCCGACTTGATTTCTAACAGTGATTTCTCCTCTGTTGCTTGGACTTTAGCTGTCATTTGTATGAAAGCCTGGACTGTCAGCTTTCAGACAAGACCAGTTGCATCTTTCTAGCTGTGAAAACGGACAAGATAGATCATGTGCTATTTTTTTTTACGCCTGTTATTCACTGGATATCAAAAAACTGCTGTGTGAATGACCCCATAGACCTGGGATCAGCAACCTCCGTCACGCCATCTTTTCAGAAACTACAACTCCCAGAATGCACTTTTCACTTCTATGGGAGTTAAAAGAACAGTCAAACACGTTTGCATGCTGGGAGTTGTAGTTTCCCAGCAGCTGGAGTGCTGAAGGTTGCTGATCCCTGTCTTTCTTAAAACTTTGATGGCCATTGTGTCAATGTAGCAAAAATCAACTAAATTCTGGTGTGAATGATGAATGTGCCAGGGCTGTTGGCATCGTCCATTCCCTCACCGCACCCCTTTTTCGGGTGGCATAATAAGACCAGTTGCAACTGGATTTGGTTACTGTGGTGTTTTAAAAAGTTGAGAAAGGGAGTTTTGTGAGGGGAATGTTACATTTCAAATCTCTGTGCCAACTTTAAGCTGCCGCTCCGTGATCCTTAGGGCAGCCTCCCATTGAGATGTATGGGAGGCAGAGAGTATGTGGCCATCAGCGGGTTTTCTGTGCGGCTGTCCACTCCGAAATTCCACTTAAAAAGCCACCGTGTGAACGCTCCGGCTAAATCCACACGGTACAGAATTGCTGTGAAGTTTACTTGATTCAGATGATGCTGTTTGGGCCATGGTTGGTCCAGGGCTTGTGACTGTAATACAGGGCCACGAGTGCGCCCATATAATACTTTTGTGGTATTCTCGGGACATCTGGTGGGGAAAGCTGCTGCAGAACCTCTACAGTCCATTTTTTGGTGCAACTGTGAGCAGTAGGATTGCCATCGGCCATGAATACAGTTTTTCCCGCACCGCGTTCATGGATGTGCTGTATTAATGCTCATCCCCCTGCACTTGAATATCTCCGTGCTACGTTCTCATGATCATTGTGGTTCCCAGTAGTCAGACCCCCAATGGTAACACATTTATTGCCTTATTTTAGGAATACAGCATTCGATGTAGGGTTGTCACAATACCAAAATTTTGATTCGATTTGAATACCAAGAAAAAGTATTGCGATACTCGATACCACGCCGAAAAAATAAAAGACCCAAAAATCAGTGTGCCCCCATCAGTCCTCAGATCAGCCCAGTGTGCCCCCATCAGACCTCAGATCAGCCCACTGTGCCCCCATCAGACCTCAGATCAGCAGAATGTGCCCCCATCAGTCCTCAGATCAGCCCACTGTGCCCCCATCAGACCTCAGATCAGCAGAATGTGCCCCCATCAGTCCTGAGATCAGCCCACTGTGCCCCCATCAGACCTCAGATCAGCCCACTGTGCCCCCATCAGACCTCAGATCAGCCCACTGTGCCCCCATCAGACCTCAGATCAGCCCAGTGTGCCCCCATCAGTCCTCAGATCAGCCCACTGTGCCCCCATCAGACCTCAGATCAGCCCAGTGTGCCCCCATCAGACCTCAGATCAGCCCAGTGTGCCCCCATCAGTCCTGAGATCAGCCCAGTGTGCCCCCATCAGTCCTGAGATCAGCCCACTGTGCCCCCATCAGACCTCAGATCAGCCCACTGTGCCCCCATCAGACCTCAGATCAGCCCACTGTGCCCCCATCAGACCTCAGATCAGCCCACTGTGCCCCCATCAGTCCTCAGATCAGCCCACTGTGCCCCCATCAGTCCTCAGATCAGCCCGGTGTGCCCCCATCAGTCCTCAGATCAGCCCGGTGTGCCCCCATCAGTCCTCAGATCAGCCCAGTGTGCCCCCATCAGACCTCAGATCAGCCCAGTGTGCCCCCATCAGACCTCAGATCAGCCCGGTGTGCCCCCATCAGTCCTCAGATCAGCCCGGTGTGCCCCCATCAGTCCTCAGATCAGCCCGGTGTGCCCCCATCAGTCCTCAGATCAGCCCGGTGTGCCCCCATCAGACCTCAGATCAACAGAATGTGCCCCCATCAGATCAACAGAATGTGCCCCCATCAGACCTCACATCAGCCCACTGTGCCCCCATCAGAAAAAACTCTCTTACCTCTCCTGCTCCGCTCCGGGTCCAGCGCTCCTCTGTCTTCTCCTCCCTGCGTGCAGCGTCAGGTCAGAATGCGCGCACTACGTCCTGACGCTGTATGCGGTCAGGACAGTGCAGCGCGGGCTGAGAGGACAGAGGAGCCGCAGTGCAGGAGAGGTAAGAGGTTTTTTTTATTTTTATCTGCCAGGAAAAGTATCGCAAAAGACGAAATCCCGGTACCGAATCGATACTGGTATAAAAGTATTGATTCAGTATTGAAATATCGATACCCGCGACAACTCCTTTAAAAATCTGCAAATCAGGAATTCTTTCTTAGGGCTCATGCACACGACCGTTTATTTTTTCAGCATTTGATCCGCATTTTTGTGGATCGGATGTGGACCCATTCACTTCAACTCGGCCGCAAAAGATGGTGTGCCGTCCACATCCGTATGTCCGCTCCGCACGTCCTATTCTTGTCCATATTATGGACAAGGATAGGACGGTTCTATAGAGGGACGTACTTTCCATTCCGAAAAATGCAGAATCTACATGCCCAGTATCTGTGTCTTGCGGACCTCAAAAACGGCTTTGGCAGTGTGTTTGAGCCCTAAAGGGGTTCTCCAGCTTTGGCAGCCTTTCTTGCTTCCTGCCACTGAATTCTGACTCCTTCGATCCATCTCTGCGGTCTCGAAGCTTCAGTCCTCACTTGTCAACTTTGGGAGTTGGGAAGGGGGGGGGGGTAGTCATGAGTTCTGCTGCAGCCATTGATTGGCAGCAGCAGTGATGTGTCCCCCAAGCAGCACATCAATGCATCCGAAAGCGCTGAACCCCCAAATTATTCTTGCTGCCAGTGTAAATTAGGCTTGAAGGAGTCCACAGCAGGACATGAAGTGCCGGTCCTTGTCGTGGGATGGTTTTTAACCAATCTCATGACAAATAATTAATGGTAATTATCGGCCTGTGTTTATTTCTCAGGAAAACACAACTTTGGCTGAATAACGTACAGTACAAAGTCATATTGCTGTAATTCTGAATGGACTTTCTGTCCTCTCTTGGTTCTGCAGAATTCAGTCCTATCTGGCTGCCCATCTATTCCTAGTACTGTCGGCCAAGGCCTGTTTTTGCAGTTTCCTTACAATACTGTGTTGTTTTTAGGTTACTTGCAGCAAGAAAAGCTCCTGTCTACCTGCCAATCCTTCATCGCGGAGAGTCCAAATCTCAAGGAGTATGCAGAGCATCACACAGAAGACGGCACCATCCCTGGATGCTTGCTGGTAAGAATCCTTGTACTTCACATTGCTTGCTGATCTTCCTTGCTGTCGGGCTAAACGCTAACCCCTTAAAGGGGTTATCCAGGTAAAGATGATGACTAATAGTTAGCCATTATCACATCAGCGGAGGTCCGAGTCCCAGCACTCCTGCCAATCACAAGTTTCTGTGAGCCGCTGCGCTGCCCGACGCTCTAGTGAGCAATGCAGGCTCCCGGCACAGTGCTGTACATTGTATAGCGGCTCTGCTTGGTATTGCAGCTGAGCCCCATTTACTTCAAAGGGTCTGAGCTGCAACCAGGCCATGTGACCAATGTACGGTGACGTCACTTGGCCTTTGAAGAGGCCTCTTCTAACAGCTGATTGGTGGCGGTCCCAGCTGTCGCAGGCCTCAGCGGACACATTGGCTTGGGCAATATGTCACTGATGTATCCTTGGACAGGGGAGTCTTGTTTTTTGTTTTCAGGACACAGATCCAGAGCGTAGGGGCTGTTGGCTCCAAGGCTGGACAACCTCTTTATTTTTTTTTTTTTATTATTTGAACAACATAGATCAATGACATCCCCTTTCACTCTGTACTCGTTTTATATGTAGTTTCTTTCTAAATGTCCAATACAATCTTCTTTTCAGTCTCTCTTTGGAAAAAACCTGACGACGATCCTAAATGAATATATCACAATGAAGGCAAAGGGTGAGTGTATTCCTGAATCTTTATGGCTTGCAGATTGATAAGGGAAATATTAGAATGACTTGATCAAACCTGTTTATGTAAATTAAAGGGAGTCTGTCACCTGTTTTACACCTATATAACTAACAGCAGAGCCCCACAGAAGATTACATGTCACATCCCAGATAGGTAAAAACAGCTTTCTCTCCCGACTCGATTTCCAACAGCTATATCTTCTGATATACTGGATATAATGCTGTGATTTTTGTAACATTTAAAAGCTTGGAATGTCAGCTTTCAAAGAAGGTCAGAACCATATTTATGCTATCTGATACCAATCCCTAGATATGAGCAGCTAAAGCAGGCCCCTCCTTTTCAGTCTGGTTTGCTTTGGGCCCTTGCAGCAGCAGAGCTGGGCACTTGGGAGCTGGTTTCCAGCAGAATAAAAGTGCTTTTCCTGGACATGTAATACACAGTGCACACAGGTATGTCTGGGATGTGACATGTAATACAGACACACAGTGCACACAGGTATGTCTGGGATGTGACATGTAATACAGACACACAGTGCACACAGGTATGTCTGGGATGTGACATGTAATACAGACACACAGTGCACACCGGTATGTCTGGGATGTGACATGTAATACACACACACAGTGCACACGGGTATGTCTGGGATGTGACATGTAATACAGACACACAGTGCACACGGGTATGTCTGGGATGGGACATGTAATACACACACACAGTGCACACAGGTATATCTGGGATGTGACATGTAATACACACACAGTGCACACAGGTATGTCTGGGATGTGACATGTAATACACACACACAGTGCACACAGGTATGTCTGGGATGTGACATGTAATACAGACACACAGTGCACACAGGTATGTCTGGGATGTGACATGTAATACACACACACAGTGCACACAGGTATGTCTGGGATGTGACATGTAATACAGACACACAGTGCACACAGGTATGTCTGGGATGTGACATGTAATAC
Source organism: Rhinella marina (assembly GCA_900303285.1). Taxonomy (NCBI): domain Eukaryota; kingdom Metazoa; phylum Chordata; class Amphibia; order Anura; family Bufonidae; genus Rhinella; species Rhinella marina. Next base: position 208,600 of record ONZH01002281.1, read on the forward strand.
ACACACAGTGCACACAGGTATGTCTGGGATGTGACATGTAATACAGACACACAGTGCACACAGGTATGTCTGGGATGTGACATGTAATACACACACACAGTGCACACAGGTATGTCTGGGATGTGACATGTAATACACACAGTGCACACAGGTATGTCTGGGATGGGACATGTAATACACACACACAGTGCACACAGGTATGTCTGGGATGTGACATGTAATACAGACACACAGTGCACACAGGTATGTCTGGGATGTGACATGTAATACAGACACACAGTGCACACAGGTATGTCTGGGATGTGACATGTAATACACACAGTGCACACAGGTATGTCTGGGATGTGACATGTAATACAGACACACAGTGCACACAGGTATGTCTGGGATGTGACATGTAATACAGACACACAGTGCACACAGGTATGTCTGGGATGTGACATGTAATACACACACACAGTGCACACAGGTATGTCTGGGATGTGACATGTAATACAGACACACAGTGCACACAGGTATGTCTGGGATGTGACATGTAATACAGACACACAGTGCACACAGGTATGTCTGGGATGTGACATGTAATACACACAGTGCACACAGGTATGTCTGGGATGTGACATGTAATACAGACACACAGTGCACACAGGTATGTCTGGGATGTGACATGTAATACAGACACACAGTGCACACAGGTATGTCTGGGATGTGACATGTAGTACAGACACACAGTGCACACAGGTATGTCTGGGATGTGACATGTAATACAGACACACAGTGCACACAGGTATGTCTGGGATGTGACATGTAGTACAGACACACAGTGCACACAGGTATGTCTGGGATGTGACATGTAATACAGACACACAGTGCACACGGGTATATCTGGGATGTGACATGTAATACACACACAGTGCACACAGGTATGTCTGGGATGTGACATGTAATACACACACAGTGCACACAGGTATGTCTGGGATGTGACATGTAATACAGACACACAGTGCACACAGGTATGTCTGGGATGTGACATGTAATACACACACACAGTGCACACAGGTATGTCTGGGAGTTGACATGTAATCTTCTGTGGGGCACAGCTGTTAGTTATATAGGTGGAAAACAGATGAAAGACTCACTTTAAGCTGTGTACAACTAGGAAACTTTTTTTAGCACTATATTACAGTTTACATGGGTATAGCTCAGTATATACTATAAATGTCTGATAGATGTGGGTTCCACCTCTGGTATCTGGACCACTCTCTAGAGCGGGGTCGCCGGCATGAATACAGAGGTGGTTGGGATTTCAGTAACAGTTGATCTAGCGGTACTACGCTAACTCCTGGTAACTTTTATGGAAACAGAATAAACCAGCATGCTCACCCGTTTTCGTAATCCCAACGACTTCTCTATTAATACAGACAATGTCCCGGTGTTAGAGACTTCTCATTCTAGAGATAGGTATATGTATGTATAATTATATCTCTGCACAATAAATCTCTAAAATTAACTGAAACTCCTTGTTCAGAGAATCAAGCAGAAGTACCATTCATGATGTCGTCTCTGTGGAAGAAGCTTGACCTCACGCTGTCCCAGATCAGGTACAATTATACATTGCTCATTGATTTGTGAGATGTATTGTACACCTTATGTGGTCCTTTACATAGACATTTAATGAAACTGATGTCTTCACCCTCAGGTCCATGCAAGAATCAGCAGCATTTAACAACAATCAAAGAGGCAAGTGAACTGTGTAATTGATGACTTTATTAAAGGGGTGTTCTAGTAATTTAAAGTTATCCTGCTGCTGGGATCCCCTCCAATCACGAGAATGAGGGGCCCCCCAAAAACTGAGTGGCAGTTCTAACATGCGTCCTGCCATTCCTTTAATCTCTGTGAGACCTAATGGAAATAGCCGGGAGCTGTACATGCCCATCTCCATCACTCTCATAGAAATGAATACATGCCCAACCTACTGCTCTGTTCATTTCAAAGTGCCCTGCTGGATATGGTCCCCTTTCTTGTTATCAGTGGGGGTACCAGGTTTAGGACCCCCCTCTTATTTAGTAGTTATCCTGTCCTGTGGTTAACGTCAGATTACTGGAATACCCCTTTTACCACCTAACTGTTTTGCCAGAGTCCAGCTCCAGCAGTGAGAAAAACAGCTAACTGGAGGGGGGAGGGCTGCTTTTTATGCTGCTACCTCCTGAATGGTAGCAGCTAAAAACATGCAACTGATCTTGTGTGAAAGTACACATTCCAAGCTTTCAGACAATACCAAAATGACAGCAATATGTTCAGACAGAGAAAGTTATCGCTGATAAAAATCGGGATGCTGTGAATGCAGCTGAAAATGAAAGTAAAAACAGGTTTCACTCGCGATTATTCCCGACTTCATTTCTAACAGTGATTTTTTTTTCATCTGTTGCTTGGACTTAAGCTGTCATTTTGGTCTTGTATAAAAGCCTGGACTGTCAGCTTTCAGAAAAGACCAGTTGCATGTTTCGAGCTGCATTGAGGAGATATCACCATCTAAAGCAACCCTCCCCCCTCCAGTTAGCTACTTTTCACACTCCCCGAGCTGGACTCGGGCAGAACAGTTAGGTGGTTAATGTTGTTTTGTAGCTTCCCAATTCTCTATGCAGCAGCACAACTCTCTTTCTCTTTTCCTGCACACCATTGATACACCGGAGCAAGCCCCACTACCTTTAGGACTAGGTCAGCTTCTGACTGCATGCAGTTTTCATTCCCTGACAGGAATCTGACCTGAACGGGAACCTGTCACCACGGAATGCAATGCAATCTATAGGCAGCATGTTATAGAGCAGGAGGAGCTGAGCAAGTTAGAATACAATTTAGTGTGAAAAGATTTAGTAAAATGTATAATTTATGCATTTAAATCTCTGCTCATATTCTGTTTAGGAGTCATGTGGGTGGAGCCACTCAGTGACTGACAGCTAACTCTACGTGACTAAGCATACAGAGAAGGCTGTCGCTGAGTAGGACCACACACGTGACTATGCATGAAAAGACCAGAGGTATAAATGAATAAATTACAAGTTTTACTGAATCTATTCCTGCAAAAGTGTACATCAATCAGCTCTGCTCCTCCTGCTCTATAACAGCCTGCCTGCAGATTACACTGTGTTTTGTGGTGATAGGTTCCCTTTAAAATGGCGACTAATTGCTTTGATTACAATAGCTTGTAGAAATCATTTCAATATATTACTTCATGAAGGCTGTTCCTGCATTAAGCTGGTTGTCAGGGGTCAGCCTTCAGAATCTATTGTCTTTCAGCCATTATCTCATACAAAAGCCATACAGTTTGGTTGCTGAAGGGGAAATACATGGCTAAAATTGATCTGCCAGAGGGAGAAATTCTCTGTTAGCGATTCTTCAGTTTTATGTCAAATAGAGGGAACCTCCCTTCTATGACGTCTATAGCAAAGGGCTTTTCTCTTCAAGATTATTACTGTTACCTTTCCTTAATTAAAAGGGTTTTCCAAGACTTTAGGGCTGATGTACACAAACGTTGTTTGGGTCCGCATCCGACACGCGTCTTTTGCGGCTCTGATGCTTTTCCATTCACTTCAGTGGGGCCACAAAAGATGCAGACAGCACTCCATGATCTTTCCGCCTCCGTACCTCCATTCCACAGCCCCGGTAAAAAAACAAAAAAAACACCGCCCTATTCTTGTTCGTTAGATAGGACTGGTCTATTGAGGGCTAGACGTTCCTTTCCGCCGTGCGCTTGAGGCCTAATACTGCGGGGGTCCAGCTGCCGAAACCCCAGCAAACAACTGTTTGAGAAGGCACCAGCACTTCTGTGAGCGCCGCGGCCTGCTCAGTACTTGCCAAGCAGCTGTGCTCGGTATCGTGCCCAGCCCAATTCATTTCAGTGGGGCTGAGTTGCTCTTAGGCCACGTGGCCGATGAACGTGTCCTCACAGGCCTAGGGGAAGCTGTGAGAAGACCACGGCGCTCACAGGAGCTCTGTTACCTTCTCAAACAGCTGATCAGCGGGGGGTCCCGGGTTTCGGACCCCCACTGATCAGATACTGATGACCTATCCTGAGGATGGAAGTCATCAGTATTAGGCCCCATTCACACGTCCGTATTTTGCATCCGCATCCTCTCCGCATTTGCGGACAATTATGCGGATAGTATGTGGATCCATTCATTTCAATGGGTCCCGAAAAAATGTGGACATTGCACCGTATGTTGTCCGCATCCGTTTCTCTGTTCCGTTCCGTTTTGCGGATCCGCAATCAGAAATCCTCCTGTCCTACTTTTCCTCCTGTTTTGCGGTCCGTAGCCCAATACAAGTCTATGGGACGTCCGTAAATGCGGAAGACATGCGGAAAGCCATCCGCATGTCATCCGTATTTGCGGATTCCGTTCCAGGAGGGGTGAAAAAAAAAAGATGTTGTTCATCCTTCCGTTTTTTGCGGATCCGCAAAAAACGGATGACATATGGATACATCCTTTCCGTTTTTTACGGAAAGACGGAACGGATGTCCTGGAAAAACTGAGTTTTTTGCGGAACAACGGATCCGCAAAAAAGTGACCGTTTTCCAGGATGTCCAAAAATACGGACGTGTGAATGGGGCCTTAAAGTCTTGGAAATCCCCTTTAATAGTACTGCAGCTCTTTCACAGCTATGGTGTATCTTTTTGCTTTTATCCTTTCTCACTATAGAATACACAGACTTGGACTATCCTCTAATTCTGGTATTATTATTTTTTTATTGGAATTTTTTTTAATCTGTTTTCTTTCAATAACTCCACAGCACGCACAAGAAAGGGGATAAATGACCGTTTACGGCAGAGAATGCTGACCTCCCCTCTGGCTGTTTCAGGTTCCCCGATCTCACACCCTGTGATACATCAGACATCTACCCCAATAATGGCAACTCAGTATATTTTGCGACCTGTTCACACACCAGGTGCCTTACAACCCATCGCCAGCTCGTCATTTGGAGGAGAGTCCACTGTACAGACCAGTAACTCTGCTTCCATCAGCAGTGAGTGCAATTGTAGCCCAAGTGGTTTGTTGTACGGTTCATGCTATAACCTATGTATTTCTCCTGTGACTGGTTAAATGCTATATGTTCATAAATCTCTATTCAATGTAGCACTTTTCTCTTTTTTTTTCCTCTCACTTTTACAATGAGTTTAGGGAAATATTTCAAATTAAAGAGCCCCCCCCCCTTTTTTTTTTTGTCTTTTTATTAATTCTGAAAAGAGAGTTGTACAGAGTGTCAGGAATACAGACCACAAGTCTATAGCGCCATACAATATCTGTGTTACTGATAGGATAGTAGCCGTAAGGTAAATGTACACAGCAAAATGAGCCGCACAAGATTCAGGAATCAAAAATCCCGGTCTTGTGTTTCCGTGGCTTTTCCAGAACCCTCATGGCCACAAGGCAGAATGGAGTGACACTATATATGACCTAAAAAGAAAAAGCAAAAAGATAAAAAGAACAAGGTAGAAAACAAAGGAAAGAGGTTCGGATAAGTCACACTGGTCCCAATAAGAGCAGAACAGAAGATTAGCAAGTATGGGAGATCGGCTTCCCTGAATCGGGGAGAATTCATCCCAGGTTACAGAATTTATCAAGAGAATTATTCGGGGTGGCAGGCATATTTTACATATTGTGGACATCTGTAATCCTCCTGAGGAAATTGTGTTGTGATGATGGAGATATCAATTTGCAATGAAGAGTTGTGAGGTATTTTGCAGCAGTAAGATGATGCAGTCTGGTCCTCCACTTGAGGGAACATGAAAAACGACGTCAAACGGATCCAACAGAACCAGTTGCTGGAAGTTAAGATTGGACCATAAACCATTATGGTTTAAACAGGGAACAGTACCAGAAAGTTTGAAATAGAGATACCTCTGGTTTAAGACCTCGTCAGCAGACAACTAGCTTAGAAGGATTGAGTTTGTCTAACAGATAAGGGGTAAGATACTAATACAGGGATCAGCAACCTCCGACCCTCCAGGTATTGTGAAACTACATCTCCCATCATGCACACTTGCGTGGCTGTTCTCTTAACTCCCACATAAGTGAAAGAAACATACTTGGAGTTGTAGTTTCACAACAGCTGAAAGTTGCTGATCCCTGTACTAATGCATCAGTAGAGTACAAAGAGATCACTATGATACATTAACCCAGGGTGGGATCCATAAGGCTCTGTTATGCTTCTGCTTTGATCCAATTAAAAGGGTTTTCCAAGACTATAAGACACCCGGGATCCCATCCGATCAGCTGTTTGAGCAGATTTCTCGCAGTTTACCAAGCAGAGTGCATTGTATGTTGGCTGTACTTGGAATCGCAGTCAGCCCCATTCACTTCTATGGGGCTGAGCTGTGGCTAGGCCATGTGACCGATGAACGTGACATCACTCGGACTAGGGAAAGCAGAGAGAAGGCCGTGGAGCTACTGTGAGCACCGCAGCCTTCTCAAACATCTGATCGGTGGAGTTCCCGGGTGTTGGACCCCCTACCTATCGGACACTGATGACCTATCCAGAGGACAGGACTTCCAATTTGATGAGGGGGCGGCCACCTCAGCGCTGAGACAGAATCACAGTGGATAAATGAGTGCCGTAACTACAATTGGACCACCCAATGAAGTAAATAAAGCATTGTGCTATAAACCTGATAAAAGTTCAGAATCTGGATTGGTAATAGTCAGTAACGCCGCTGCATATAAGCAATCTGTTCTTCATTCTGATCTAGTTGTGGAACCCGCACCAAGCAGTTCTGCAGTCTGTACACAAAGAAAACCTCCACCGCCGGCCACCGCTTCTCCTATGAGGCGAAAGCAGTGAGTTTCTCTTGCTTTTGTGTTGAGTTACACCATTAGGTTTACTAATGCAGTAGAATACTAGATGCTCATTATGCTGTCATTAAATGATTTTTGCAGAGACATACAGAGGAGGAGACGAGCAGCTCCACTGAGCTCAACTGCACTAGCCTCAGATGGAGGCGTGGGAGAAGATGGCGATTCCCTTCAAGCCATCATTGATGGTGACTTTCCTGTAAGTGAGCTGAACAGGTTAATGATCTATTTAATGTCTATAAATTGTACTTGTACTGCATTCAGTTCTACATGTAGAAAACATTTCTATACTTAGTAGTGTCTGCTGTCTGTAACTCATCAATCTGCAGTGGGAAATGCGTTGTTTCCAACCATTTTCTACATATGACTTGTGCTAATGTCTAATATTAGTAGAGATGAGCGAGCATGCTCGAGTGCCAGTTTTGCATATTTGCGTACGCATTTTAAAATTCGTACGCTATTCATACGCATATTTTAATCTATATGCAAATGTGTACGAATAGCATACAAATTCAATTTGTACGCATTTGCGTATAGATTAAAATATGCGTATGATTAGCGTACGAATTTTAAAATGCATACGCAAAAATGGCACTCGAGCATGCTCGCTCATCTCTAAATATTAGGCATCAGCATAGTCTCTACTGCTTCCTCCAGTGTCCCATGCAGAGAAGCTGTAATCTGAAGCAATGGTATCATATGAGTATTTCTATATCTCTGGCAACGTTTTATTTTCATTGAAATAGTGCCAGGGTATGTGTGTGTGTGTGTATATATATATATAAATAAGTATTTGATCCCCCACTGACTTTAAAAGTTTTAATACAAAAAAATAAATGAAATGTCTCATAATTTTATGCCAGCTTTATTTTAACAGTGCCACATAGAATATCAAAAGAAAAACGGAGAAAATTACATGAAATGAGAAATAAAAAAATAATTTTCATTTCTTTGAGGGAAATAAGTATTTGATCCCCTAGGAAAACATCATTTAATACTTGGTGGCAAAACCCTTGTTGGCAAGCACAGCAGTCAGACATTTCTTATAGTTTTTTATAAGGTTTGCACACACTTCAGGAGTAATTTTGGCCCACTCCTCTCTGCAAATCATCTCCATATCCTTAAGGTTTTTAGGCATGCATTTGGAAACGCGAAGCTTCAGCTCTCTCCATAGATTTTCGATGGGATTGAGGTCAGGAGACTGGCTAGGCCATTCCATGACCTTGATATGCTTCTTATGCAGCCATTTCTTTGTTTCCTTGGCTGTATGTTTTGGGTCGTTTGGGTCGTGCTGAAAGACCCATCCACGATCCATTTTCAGTGCCCTGGCGGAGGCAAGGAGGTTGTCACCCAGGATTTTGCGATACATGGCCCCGTTCATCTTCCCGTCAATGCGGTGAAGTTGGCCTGTGCCCTTAGAAGAAAAACACCCCCAAAACATAATACTTCCACCACCATGCTTGACGGTGGGGATGGTATTCTTAGGGTCATATTCTGTATTTTTCTTCCTCCAAACACGTCGAGTTGAGTTGAGGCCAAAGAGCTCAATTTTGGTCTCATCTGACCACAGCACCTTCTCACAGTCTCTCTCGGAGTCATTAATATGTTCGTTGGCAAACTTGAGGCGGGCCTGGACGTGAGCCTTCTTGAGCAGAGGAACCTTGCGTGAACTGCAGGATTTTAAACCATTACGTCTCAGTGTATTACCAATGGTTTTTTTGGAGACTGTGGTCCCAGCTGCCTTGAGATCATTACTCATCTCCTCCCATGTAGTTCTTGGCTAATTTTTAGCCTTTCTCATGATCAATGAGACTCCACGAGGTGACATCTGGCATGGAGCTCCAGGCCTGGGTCGATTGACAGTAATGTTGTACTTCTTCCACTTCCGAATAATTGCACCAAAAGTTGTCACCTTCTCATCCAGCTTCTTACTTATGGCTTTGTAGCCCATTCCAGCCTTGTGTAGGTCAATAATTTTGTCCCTGACATCTTCAGACAGCTCTTTAGTCTTGCCCATGGTGGAGATGTTGGCGTGTCACTGAGACTGTTGGCAGGTGGCCTTTTATACAGGTTACAATTTGGGACAGGTGTCTCTCATCCAGGTAATGACCTCACTGTGATTAGGGTGTGTCAGTGGTGTGTGGGAGCCAACATTAGTCATGGTTTTACTAGGGGATCAAATACTTATTTCCCTCAAAGAAATGCAAATGATTTTTTATTTCTCATTTCATGTAATTTTCTCCGTTTTTCTTTTGATATTCTATGTGGCACTGTTAAAATAAAGCTGGCATAAAATTATCAGACGTTTCATTTATTTTTTAGTATTAAAACTTTTAAAGTCAGTGGGGGATCAAATACTTATTTCCTCCACTGTATATATACATATATAATCACCCACTGACTATAGGGTTTTTGTCACCAATGTTTCAAAAAGTAAACTTTTAGGTTTTGCACATTGATTACAGAAAAAATGTTTTGCATCACTACGAGCAGGGTTTTCTTTTGGACTGTTACATGTGGCTAGCTTACCACAAGAGAAAACAATGCTGTCATTCATTTGCCAGGAATTGATAATGATGACCTATCCCCTCATGGTCAGTGATGCTTGCTCCCAGCAGCTTTCCCAGCACAGTGCTGTGTGTCCTATAGCGGCCGTGCTCAGTATTACAGCTCGGCGCCATTGACTTGAATGGGGCTGAGCTTCAACTAAGCCATGTGACCGATATACAGGGACATCACATGGCCTAGAAAGAGGCTGCAGCGCTCACGGAGTGCCGGCCTCATTTAACAGCTGATTGAAGGGGTTCAACACCTGAGATACCCCTGTGGATAGGTCATCAATATAAATACCCGGTTAATCCCTTTAAAGTGGGTCATCCCTGAACCTGGACATAAGCTCCCCTTCACTCCTTTAGCATGTACGAGAGGAGCATCGCAGCATTTCCTTGCACTGATGCTCCTCTTTCCCTGCGCTGCGTTGCGAAGGGCAAGGTCTGTTTGTTGTCAGCCAGTGACATGCTGGGCTTCACAACAGTATGCTAGGCGGAGACTTCAGCCTTGAAGGGAGCTGGCACGAATGGGTGTACCGTGTATAGCGACGTTCTGGGCGGTTTTAGAGGCAAGTATCACTATTACAACCAGCTCACAACAAACAGACCTTGCCCTGCTCGATGCATCGCAAGACAAGGGGGGCATGGGAGCAAGGAAGTGCTGTGATGCTCCTCTCGTACACGCTATCTGAACCCGGACAACCCCTTTAACTCAGTAGTTCATTGACACTGGTCAGTAATTGTCAGATGACGCGTGTACAGAATTGGTTGGAGTCTTGTGGTCAATCTGTGGTCGATGCATAACTTGTTTCAGTTTCACACGGAAAATTTTTCTGACTGCTGACCTTCTGATTTTTGCTGCACATCCTCACACACATTTGCCCCATATCATGGGTACTAATCCATGTGTGGTACCTGCTGCAATTTGTGTGTGTGCCGCCACCTTCTCAAGCAGCTGATCGGATGGGGTCCCTGTTGCAGAACCCCTTTAAGTATATTGTCCGGGGTTGATCTTGTGATTGCCTGGTTATACTTTTCTAATTTTTTAAAGGGGTCGTCTCATCTTAGACATTGTGGGAATATTGCTAGGATACACCACCACCGTCAGATAGACCTCCAGAACGGGGCCCACAAAGTGAGCGGTGAGCAGTCGTTCATGAGGGGCCATCCTCCATCCATTTCTGTGGGACTGCTATCCGGCAGTCGCATAGAAGTGAATGGCAGCGCCTGCGCTTTGTGCTGTCCATTAATTTCTATGGGATGTCCAAAAATAGTGGAGAGCATGCTCGGCTATTTTCAGAACGCCCATCGAAATGAATGGAGAGCCACACATGTTCTGTGCACGCTCCTTCACTTTCAGGGGCCCGTTCTAGAGATAGGTGCTGGTCGCAGAGGTGGGACCCGCACCTGTCTGACCTAGTGATATGCCATCCAAGTCTGAAATGGCACAACCCTTTTCAAAGTGTTTGGATATCTATCCTATACATATATATATAATTTTTTTTTTATTTTTTTGCATTCTTTGAATAAACGTCCCACATGTATTTTTTTTTCTTAGTAAAGTATACTGTTTCATGCGAATATGGAACTGTTATAGTGTTTGGCCTTTATTGGGTTAACTGACAAGGTAGGTTCTGCCATCTTTACCAACTGCAGCAGCAACTACAGTTGATTGATATCTTGTAATTTTCTGTTAAACTTATCCTAGTCCTAATATGCAAACACCAGACAAAAGGTTAGAACTGAATTATCATTGTAATGTATTATTGATTCCATGTACTATGTATACTTGATTTATATAGAAATGAGCTCAGCCTTTACATTGAATTTGTGATATGGTTGTTTTACCGTTAGCAAATGGTGATCGAAAATGCCAGGGAAAAGATCTTAAGCAATAAGAGTCTCCAAGAGAAGCTGGCAGAGAATATTAACAAGTTTCTTGGAAGGTAAGGTTAAGAATAAGTCTTCATTTCAGCAGGTGATTATTATATTATTTTTGTTCCTGTAGACTTCTTTCTTATTGCAGCCTAGATGAAAAGAGTTTTCTGACATTTTAATGCTGATGGAAAACCCTTTTAATTGGTAGGTCAAGACTGTAATACTGATGGCTTAAAGGGAATCTATCACAAAAACCTGTTCTATATTTTATTTATGCTAAAAAAATCTATTATATATTTGTAAGAAATAAATAAATAAATAAATAAAAATTCCAATGTGTGAAATATTATAAATAAATATTAGATTTTACCATATTTACCATCTTTGGTCACCAGGGGGAGCTCTGCTGGCCAAATGAGGCTTTGAGCAACCTGTAAGTAGGCATGCTGCAAAAAAGTGGGTGGTACCAATGACATCACCAATTCACACCTTCAGCGGTGACATCACTGCTTCAGCAAGATAAGATGAGACAATGGCTTCATTACAAAAACACAGATCTCTGCTTCTCAGTCTCCTCCCCCACTGGTCACATGGCCGATTACATCACTAAGGTCCTACAGCCCCAAGAACCTCCATCTACTCTGTTTCTGAGTCCCCAGCAGCAAGGAGGGAGGACCTGGCTGTGTGTTACTGGTGTCATCACAGGGGCGGGCTCACATCTTCCATTCATTCTCTATAGGGTCAGCAGCGACTGAGGAAGCCTATGTACATGCCTGAGGTGCCATTGTGTTGTAAATCCAGACTGTCACACTTTACTTCCAACATGGCAGCCCCCATGTAAGGCAAGAAAACTGAATTAAAAAAAAAAACATTTACACAATTTGAAAAATACATTATGTTAAAACCTGCTTTTGTTATGTTGTAAAACATATCAAAAGTTTTTTCTTCGCGATAGTGTCCCTTTAAGAATTAAAAGGGTTTTTCCAAGACTTGAATACAGATGACCTATCCTCAGGATAGGTAATCAGTATCTGATCTGCTCAGACCCCCACCGATCAGATACTGATGACCTATCCAGAAGATAGGTCATCAATATTAAAATGTCAGAAAACGCCGTTAATCATCCTTGCATCTATTCATGTACACTAGTGTAAGAGAGATCCTTTTATTTAATGGAATGAGAGCACTAGCTTGAAGGATACTGTTTCTTGGAAAAGTCCTTATTGTTTGCATTTATCTAACGTGTTAGTATAATGGTGAAATTTATATATAATAAAATCATCCGTCCTGACTACTTCTTCCTTAGTGACTCGGCTGCACAGAGCTCCAAACAGGCAGATGGAACAACTGCTGAACAAGACACTTCCATTGATGAGATCCTAGGCCTGCAGGTAAGTTTGTCGTAAGCTCTTTAACCCCTTCAAGCGACAGTCAGTTTGGACCAAATGCCGGAGCCCCATTTTTAGCAAATCTGACATGTCTCACTTTATGTGGTGATAACTTTAGAACGCTTTTACTTATCCAGGCCATTCTGAGATTGTTTTCTCGTCACATATTGTACTTCATGACAGTCGTAAATTTGAGTCAAAATATTTCATTCTTATTTATAAAAAAAAAAAAATGCCAAATTTACAAAAATTTAGAAAAATTTGCAAATTTTCCAAATGTCAATTTCTCTACTTTTAAAATACATAGTAATACCTCCAAAAATAGTTATGACTTTACATTCCCCATGTGTCTACTACAGGTTTGGATCATTTTGAAAATTACATTTTATTTTTTTGGGACGTTAGAAGGCTTAGAAATTTAGAAGCAAATCTTGAAATTTTTCATAAAATTTCCAAAACCCACTTTTTAAGGACCAGTTCAGGTTTGAAGTCACTTTGTGAGGCTTCCATCATAGAAACCACCCAAAAATGACCCCATTTTAGAAACCACACCCCTCGAGGTATTCAAAACTGATTTTACAAACGTTATTAACCCTTTAGGTGTTCCACAAGAATTAAAGGAAAATGCAGCCAAAATTTCCGAATTTAACTTTTTTGGCAGATTTTCCATATAAATCATTTTATTCCGAGAATAAAGCAAGGGTTAACTGCCAAACAAAACTCAATAATTATTACCCTGATTCTGTAGTTTACATAAATGCCCCATTTGTGATCATAAACTGCTGTACAGGCACACGGCAGGGCGCAGAAGGAAAGGAACGCCAGGGCAGATTTCATTGGAAAAATTTTAAGTTGCCATGTCACATTTGATGCACCCCTAGAGTAGGAAACTCCAAAAAACTGACCCCATTTTGGAAACAACGGGATAAGTTGGCAGTTTTGTTAGTACTTTTTTAGGGTACATACGATTTTTGGTAGCTTCATATTACACTTTTTGTGAGGCAAGGTAACAAAAACTAGCAGTTTTGGCATTGTTTTTATTTTTTGTTATTTGCAACATTCATCTGACAGGTTAGATCGTGGGATATTTTTATAGAGCAGGTCGTTACGGACGCGGCAATATCTAATATGTATACTTTTTTTTATTTATTTAACTTTTACACAATATTTTTGAAGCACAAAAAGTCATTTTTTAGTGTCTCCATAGTCAGAGCTGTAGTTTTTTTATTTTTTGGACGATTGTCTCAGGTAGGGGCTCATTTTTTGCGGGACGAGATGACTGTTAGATTGGTACTATTTTTGGGGGCATACGCTTTTTTGATCGCTTGGTATTACATTTTTTGTGATGAAATGTGACAAAAAATGGCTTTTTTTTAGACGGGTTTTTTTTTTTTACAGTGTTCACCTGAGGGGAGAGATCATGCTATATTTTTGTAGAGCAGGTAGTTACAGACGTGGCGATACCTAACATGTATACTTATTTTTATTTATTTAAGTTTTACACAATAATATCCTTTTTGAAACAAAAAAAATCATGTTTTAGTGTCTCCATAGTCAGAGAGCTGTAGTTTTTATTTTTTGGGCGATCGTCTCAGGTAGGGGCTAATTTTTTGCGGGACGAGATGACTGTTTGATTTGTACCATTTTGGGGTAAATACGCCTTTTTGATCGCCTGCTATTACACTTTTTGTGTGGCAAGGTGACAAAATAAATTTTTTTTTTTAATTTTGCGTACACCAGGTGGGGTGGACTATGTGCTGCTTTTATAGAGCCGGTCGATACGGATGCGGCGATACCTAATATGTGTACTTTTTCTTTTTTTTTTCTTTTTTTAACTTTGGGGAAAAAGGGCTTTTTATTTTTATTTTTTTACTTTTTTTATACTTTTTTTTTTTTTTACTTTTTGCATTTTTTTTTTTTTTTAAATTTATCAAGACCCATTTGGATCTTGAAGATCCAGTGGGCTTGATGGCTATACAGTGCATTGCAATAGTCATCTATTGCAATGCACTGTATCAGTGCTACACTAAGGCTGATCAGACCCCACCAGGTGTACGCTGCTGCAGTGGCCCGATGGTTACCATGGCAACCGGGCACTTTGCAAAAGTGTCCTGGCTGCCATGTACCTAAGGCTGATTAGACCCTCAGTCTAATCAGCCTTGGGTACATTGCAGCCAGGATGCTTTTGTGTCCGGTTGCCATGGTAACCATCGGGCCACTGCAGCAGCGGCAACCCGATGGAAGACCGCAGCATCTATGGGGTTAAACAGCTGAAATCGTTGCCAGCAAGGGACCACTCTGATTGGTCCCTTGCCGGCTTCCCCAAGGTCTCTGCTCTCCGGGAGTGCGGAGACTCCGGGGCTGTGACACTTTATAGTGTCACAGTCCCGGTAAGCAGTTTGGACGTAACTGCACGTCCAAATGCCGCAACTTACTTGCACTTTGGATGTACAGTTACATCCAAATGCGCCAAGGGGTTAAAGTGTAACGGTCATTGTTTTTTTTATTTTTGTATTGTATAGGGGCAGTGATGCTGACCATTTTTGTAATATACTTTAATTACTGAAATCATACATTTTTGTTAGAAAAATAGCTCTAAAGGGGCCCATTTTGAGCCTTAGCAACGCTCCTGTCTTCTGTTTACATAACAGTGGAGACTTGCTGAACACTGACTGTTATGTAAACAGAAGAGCCTGGGCCACTTTAGAGCTATTTTTAAAAAATGTAAATTTTACAAAAATGTATGATTTCAGTAATTAAAGTATATTGCAAAAATAGTCAGTATCACTGCCCCTACACATTACAGAAGAAAAAAAAAAAAAAAGAATGACCGTTCTACTTTAGGGACTGGTTTTTGTTGCATATTTCTAATTTTCCCTCCCGTATTCCAAGAACCAGCTCATTACATTTTACATTCGCATAGCCATAAAGGGTGCTTTGTTTTTTTTTTTCGTTTTTTTTTCTTTTTGCGTGACAAGTTGTATTTGTTAGTGGTTCCATTTTTGTGTTAAAGTGAAAAAAATATATACAATTTTTCCATGTTCTGGGGGGTTTTGTTTTTGCAGCGCTCAGTGTGTGCTAAAAGTGACGTGCCAGCTTTATTCTGCTGAACAATAGGAGGAAGGCATTTCTCCTGGACGTCTAAAAGTCTGTGACAATTTGATGTAAATTCTCTAAGCTGTGTGTCTGTTGCTAATAGGGAGGAGAGATACACATGTCTGAGGAGGCCATCCATGATATCCTGACACAAACAGAATTGGACCCGGACTTTCAGGAGCTCTATGATTTATTTGCATGTGGTAAGTTTTCTTATACATTCACAACAATGGCAGGAGTGCAATGTATGTTTGTATATGTTATATATGTGTATATATAATCTGTTGCTTGTTTCTCATTTATTGGTGCCCGGCACACTGAATAGTTTGTCTAACAAATGCTTTCTAGTTACAGCCAAGGCTCCAAAGATGACTCCTCGTGACCCTTCAACCAGTAATAATGATCCTAAGAACGTGACTGGAAAAGAGAGAAAACAAGATGTTGTGGAAAGAGTCCTGGGTGTGGAAAGTGGTGAGTCTAGTCTTTGTTCTCCACAAATTGGGCAGCATTTTTCTCTGTTTACCATGGAATACACGTGAAGGAATATAATTTATTAAAGGGGTATTGCCTTCTTGTAAAATGGTGACATATTTGTAGAATATACCATCACTGTAATTAGGGTTGCAGCGGTAACCGGTTCCACGATATACCACGATATTGGAATGCACGGTTATCAAACCGTGGGCATTTGCTTATTACTGGTAAAAGGTGACCCTGCTGAGAAACTCATCCGCACATGCGCAATTCCGCTCCGTTTCAGCTAATTAAGCACACAGTGGTAAAAATGGCAGGGCGTGCAGATTTAACAAGTCTCTGTCCTCCTAAAAAAAAGACTAAACTAAAGTCAGCAGTCTGGGACTACTTTGGATACCCACCAAATGCACGTGAGGATGGAAATCCAATTTGTAAGCAATGTGGTCGTAAAGTGGCAGCTAAAGGAGGGAATACCTCAAACCTGTTCTCCCGTCTCCGAGAACACCACCCCACTGTGCATCTTAAAGTAGGTGGCCTTTATCATTTTAACCCCTTGGCGACATGATAGGAGTGGAGTGGACGTACCGGTACATCCTGGGCACGAGGTAGTTCGCGCTACAGGGCGTACCGGTACGTCCTGCATGTAAACGCCCGCTGCGCAGTGCAGCGAGGTTTACATGCTGCGATGGCGGCTGTTAAACACAGCCAGCCATCCACAGTAAAGGCCTCGGGGGGAGCCGTGCTCCCCCCATAATGGCGATCGCTGTGATTGGCTAGTCTGTTCAGACTAGCCAATCACAGGATACGGGGGCTGGCTGTAAGGATCTGATCCCCCGCAGTCCGAGACTGCGGGGGATCAGATCCTGTAAAGGTAATCCAAAAGTGCCCCGGTCCGGGTGCCCCCGATTTATTATGTGCAGGGAGATAATACAAGGCACTTACTAATGTATTGTGATTGTCCATACTGCTTCCTTTACTGGCTGGATTAATTTTTCCATCACATTATACACGAGATTGTTTTCATAGTTACGACCACCCCACAATCCATTAATGGTGGTCGTGCTTACACACTATAGGAAAAAGTGCCGGCCTCTCTGGTGGCTGAGACCATGGGAGCGCACATAGGGGCTGGTGCTTTTTCCTATAGTATACAAGCACAGCAACTGTTTATAGATTGCAGGGTGGTCGTAACCATGAAAACGAGCAGTGTATAATGTGGTGGAAAAATGAATCCAGCCAGCAAAGGAAGCAATATGGACAATCACAATACATTAGTAAGTGCCTTGTATTAACTTTCTCTACATAATAAATGCGATTTGCTAAAGTGAGACAACTCCTTTTTAAAGGGGTTGTCCAGGAATTTGATATTGATGTCCTATCACAGAGATCTCAAACTCGTGGCCCTACAGCTGTTGTAGAATTACAACTTCCATCATGCCAGGAGAGCCTACAGCTATTGGGGCATGCTGGGAGTTGTAGTTTTGCAACAGCTGGAGGGCCACGAGTTTGAGACCCCTGCCCTATCAGATATGTTATTAATATGCGATGGTTGGGACGGGGTGGGGGCCTGCACCCTGCACAGCCGGCGGCGGCACTGGAACTACACAGCTCCATCCACTGTGTAGTGGACAGAGCTGGTAACTGCAGTGCTGCTCCCATTGGAGTGAATTGGAGGAGCGCTGCCATAACCAGCTCTGTCTACTACACAATGGGCAGAGGTGTGCAGTGTGAAGCTACACGGTAATAGCTGAGGGGTGTCAGACCTCCACTAATCTGATATCGATGGCCTATTCCTAAAAATCGTGGACGGCCTCTTTAATACAAATCTACACTCAAAGAAATAAAATTAAAGGTGGTTTCTGGATTTTTCATGTTGATGACCTCTTAGATTACTGGGCAGCGCAGCTACAAAATGTACAGAGCTGTGCCTTGTAAATGATGGCCAGAGCGCTGCGGCCACTTCAACCCCTTTAGCTCCATATTTTATGATTCCTATTTCCCCTGAATGCACAACTGACTTTGGCTTAGTTACTTGCCTTGTCAGAGTTTTTTCCCCCTAATGTGCATTTTATTGCTCAGTTTTGCATTCTGATATTAACTGAAATGTTTTCCACCCCAGATTCTGCTCCGTGTACTAAGAAAGGAGATGTCTGCTCAAAGGGGAAAGAAGGTGGTGACTTACCGGACCAATATAATGCAAAGTCCCTAGTGGACCAGACGTCTCCGCTTCCCAGTACTTCCAAACAAGCATGTGCAAATGAAAGGCCCAGTTCAGAGACTCAACCTTCAAGTGGTGATGTCCAGAATACCGCTTTACTATCCATACAGAGTACAGACGGTGACACAGCAATGGACACCAGCATAGGCGCTGATGTGGTGGTCGATTCAGAGATTGAAGATATGGAAATCAAGGAGGGAGCAGCCGGTGGCTTCCTGGCTGAGGATGTTCTGCCGCCAAACACAGTGGCCGCAGATAGATCTATCAGGATTGTTAATGAAGAAGCAAAAGATATATCAAACCCTGAGGTGACCATCACTGGAGCCCCTTCAGATGACATGGACATGGTAGGGACTCCACAAAAAGAAAAGGAGAATCAGGTGACAACGAGCTCAAAGCAAAGTCCTTTGATTCCCCCGAGTGATGCTGCGACGGACCAGCAGGTAAATGCAGCAGCTACGGTAACATCTGCTGGTAATGGACCTACGGTGCAAAATACAGCTGTAAGTGGTGCAACGGTGCAACTTACCGCATGTTCTGGACAGGACAGTGTGGCGCCCGAGACTGCAACCCTTAGTAGTCCAGTGACCAGTACTAGCCAACCCGTCCTGGGCGACTCAAGTATTGTAACCTTCAACATAATTACTGAAGACTTGGCAGAAGATGCAGAATTAGATGATGCCGTAAACAGTATAAATGGAGACAATTACGCTACTATTATATTGTCACCTCTAGTGAAAAGTCAAGGACTGAAAGGGGCAATCCCAACCCAGGAAAATGTCATCATAGACCTGACAGACTCGTCCCCTGTGGTAGAGCAAGCGCCACCGGAGGCTCCATCAGGTGACGGCTCCGTAAGCATCAATGCCTTAAGCGGAGACTGCACTATTTATTCAATTACCGGGACTTCTAATAGCACTGGAGAAAGCAATGTCATACAGATCATGCCGGCGACAAGCTCTACATTCGCACCAACTGGTAACATTTACATCAACAGTGGTCCAACCATGCCGTCTAACATCGTGATGCTGTCTAATAGTTCAACTTCGGGCCAGAAGCAGCCAAGTCTTTTTCAAACTCCTCCCAGGCCTGGCAGCGTGTACACAGTGGGGCAGACTATGTCACCCAAACTTCCTCAAGGTGTGTGATGCTGCTATATACACATTTTAAAAGGGTATTACCATCTTGTAAAGTGATCACAAAGGTAAAGGGGCCTCTACGCTGCTGTAGAGCCGCATGCTCTTTACATTTCCCTGTACAGCGGCTTCACAGGCTGTGCAGGGAACTGCAGCTATCCTCATTCATCCGGGGCTGCAGTTCCCTGCACGGTGGGCGGCTGGGGCACCATGGTACAGGGAAGAACAGCGAATGCAGCCCCTTCTTTCTTGGGGGTAGTGCCAGAGGTTGAACACCGAAGGATTATAAAGTGATGGCATTTCCTAGAAATATGTTGTCACGTTATAACATGGAATATAACTTATTGTATATGGTGATATGTTAACTGCTTCATTTTCCATTTTTGCGTTTTCATTTTTCACTCCTGGCCATTGAGCCTTAACCCCTTCACGCCCAGCGCCGTACATGTACGGCGCTGGGGCGATGCGGGCACATGGCGCCCGCTCGCGGGTGCGGCGGGCGTCATGGCCGGCAAGTCTCTGCTGTTTCTAACAGCAGAGACTTGCCGCTACTTACCGCCATCGGCGGCGTCTTCCTGCTTGATTAGATGCCGTGATCACACGTGGTCACATACATACAACTCCACCACTGGCCTGTTACCTTCTTTCTTTGGGTCAGTATGATTACAAAGATATCATATTTATATAGGTTGTCTTGTGTTTTAATACCGAAAAAATATTTTCAATATCTCTTTATTGCAATATTCTCTACACCCCCCCCCCCCCATAAGTTTTTAGTAGTTACATCTGCCTATGATGCTTAATTTTTTTCATTTTTTTTTTCTGGAAAAAGGCAATGATTTGAATTCTTAGATTTTGAAAACTTTTAACCTTTTAACCTTTTTTTTTTTTTTTTTTAAGCCTCTCTAGGTGCCTAAGAAGTAATCATTAAGTTGTTTCTGCAATAGATTGCATTGAATTGGTAAAGCAATGCTATGTTTTTATGGAGCCTTAACCCTTTCACTCCCGGAGGTTTTTTTGGTCATGCATTTTCGTTTTGCGCTCCCTGCCTTCAAACAGCCATAACTGTTTTATTTTTCTGTTCACATAGCTGTATGAGGGCTTGTTTTTTGCGGGACAAGTTGTACTTTCCAACGCCACCATTTAATATTGCATATGGTGTAGTGGGAAGCGGGGAAAAAAATTCCAAACCGGGTGAAATTGCAAAGAAAACGCTATTCTGCTACAGTTCTACGGGTTTCTTATTTACAGCGTTCGATGTGCACTAAAACTGATCCGTTACTTTCATTCTACTGGTCAGTACGAATCCGGCAATACCTAATATGTATAGTTTTTCGTGCGTTTTCATAGTGATAAAATAATTAGAAAGTTGCCCTTTTTTTTTTTTTTTCCTTGTCAAATCTTGACCCCTATAACTTTTTGGTATTTATGTGTACAGAGCTGTATGGGGGCTCCTTTTTTGCGGGACGATCTGAAGTTTTTATTGATACCATTCTGGGGTGTGTATGACTTTTTGATCACTTTTTATTTAATTTTTTTTAGAAAAAAAAAGCGACAAAAAACAGCAAATCGCCATTTGGACGCTTTTTTCCGCCACACAATTCGCCGTATTGGAATTTTTTTTTTTATATTTTAAAAGTACGGGCGTTTTCGGTCACGGTGATACCCATGATGTCTATATTTGTTGTTATTTAGGTATTTATTTTTTAATTATACGGAAAGGGGGGTGATTTGAACTTTTATATCTTTTTTATTTTTTATATATTTTTTTTAAATTTTTTTTTTTTTACTATTTGAAAGCTCAAATATGGGCTTATATATTGTGGCTTTTTTTTTCTTTATGAGCAATCAGGGATTTTCTAGACTCAGAAATCCAAGAATTGCTCATTTCTTATCCTGGCCAGAATAAGAATTGCACATTAAAAATTGTAATCCTCACCAGCGAGGATTACAGTTTTCATATGGTGTACAGACACCCCGATTGGCCACTCGGGGTGTAGGTACACCACCCGGAAGCGAATGCTTCCGGGTTCAGACGCAACTAGATGCCGTGATCACGGCATCTAATCAAGCAGGAAGACGCCGCCAATGGCGGTAAGTAGCGGCAAGTGTCTGCTGTTAGAAACAGCAGAGACTTGCCGGCCATGACGCCCGCCGCACTTGCGAGCGGGCGCCATGTGCCCGCATCGCCCCAGCGCCGTACATGTACGCTCGAAGGGGTTAATCCCTGCAGTGCTCCATAGGAACTACAAGTGAAAGCCCTGGTTTCTCCAGCAAGACCTGGGCTTTTCATTCCAACCAACGGCTCCCCCGATCTCCACACAGGGGAGCTGGTCCAGCCGCGGATGAGCGCACTCCCGGATTTTTCATCTTTCAAATGCCAGGATCACATTTGACCACAGCATCTGAGGGGTAAATGTCTGCCTTCTGCATTATCGCCGATTGCAGACATTAGCCCCGGGTGTCTGCTGTGTGGATCTTGTCTGTGGAGTTAATGAGTTCAAACCACAGCCAGTTTCCAGAATGAGGACCCTCTTCCCTTTTGGAGCCATTGAGTGGTTTCTGTGTATGGAAATTGCTGAGTAGCATTGGTTTGAGCCGCCAGTTGCTTATAGTTATATCAGAGTTTCCAGTATTAAAAAAAGTTTTTTTTATTATCCATCATTTTGGGAATTTGCAATAGCTGGGGCTTACAGACTGAGACGTAGGACGTGTCATAGAAACATACCAGAATGACTTCACCTCTCCTACCCTAACATACTTTTGACTGTTTTTCTGCTTTAAATTCACCTAAGTTTCAAGGTACCGTTACTAAAGTGACAACTTTTATATTTCGTCTTTTCCATTACATATAAGGTCCCTGTTGGATAAATCCTCATTCAGTTGTCCGTTCTCTCGCCAGGATATGCCTCCATTGTCTGATATTTGCAGGTCCCAACGCTGGGACCCGCAGCAATATCAAGAACGGAAAATCCACCATATGAACATACTCTTAAACTACTTATACATAACGTGTTTTATGGAAACCATCTTTATATTTAAAGGAGTATTCCCATCTCACAAATGTAGTTTGTATAGTTAGATATAGCCATGCCAATATTATTACTAATAGAATGTATTTATATAAAATGTACCGTTTAGAAGATTTCCCTATTTGTATATCCATTGTCCCACACACATCAGTCAGGCCGTTGCCCCTGGTTACGGCCCTGTGGCCATGTAGTAGTGGTGGTCGGCTTGCTCTTGTTCAAACCCGCTCTGAGGTAACTGCTGAGACACATCTTAGGGTTGTAGCATTTTTGTCTGCGCTTCCAAAACGCAGAGAAACGGATCCTGTTCCAAGATGAATTCATCTCTATGGAGCAGGATCCGTTTATAAAGTCTGCGTTTTGGACGGATCACAATATAGCAGTTACCTCAGAGCTGGTTTGAACAACAGCAAGCCGGCCACCACTACTACATGGCCACGGTGGTCGTAACCAGGGGCAACGGCCTGACTGATGTGTGTGGGACAATGGATATACAAATAGGCAAATCTTCTAAACGGTACATTTTATATAAATACATTCTATTAGTAATAATACTGGTATGGCTATATCTAACTATACAAACTACATTTGTGAGATGGGAATACCCCTTTAAGCTACCCCATACACATTGAATAGCTGTCAGCCAAACCCCCTCCCTGCTTCCCATTACACGGTCAGCTTGGCTGTTGGGGAAACATTAGAGTTTTGGCCGAACACACCGTTCTCGGCTGTTTTGGACAAGAAAAGTCTAGTGTGTATGAGGCCTTTACACCTAGGTTCTCACTCACTATTGTGTAGAAGTACCTCAGTTAAGATATATTTTCTTTATAACCTGTTTTTTTTTTTTTATACTTTCAGGCTCCACCATTATACTTGCTTCTCCTGTCCAGCCTGTCTTGCAGGGGGTTATGGGTATGTTCCCTGTCTCTCTCGTTGGTCAAAATGGAAGCGCATTCTCCGCCCCGACTCATCAGGTAATAAGACTGAAATGCTAAAATTATGTATTTAAACATATGATAAATCTAATATATATATGGTTGTAATGATGGTTTTGCATTAAGAGTGGTTTGACGCTGTTTTTTTTTTTTAACAAACAAAAAAACACTTGAATGGGACTGAGCTGCGCCTGGGCCAAGTGACCGATAGTTGTGAACTCACTGTCCTAGAATAAACTGTGTGAAGGCCACGGTGCTTTCTCAAACAGCAGATGGGTGGGGGTCCCGGGTGTTGGACCCCCACGATCAGATGCTGATGACCTAGCCAGTTAGAAATAAAGGAATAACCCCTTTAAAGAGCCAGGACAGGAAGTAGAATACATGGAGTGACTAGAATATTCACATAAAGTCTGTGAGAAAAAAATATGATTGTACAGTTGGAGCTCCTGGCAAACCACCGTAACAATCATGTTATATTAAACAGAATGGCGACTTGTCCTTGTATTGTATGTGACAAAGGATTTTGAGCTTCTGTAATTTTTTTCTTATAGATTTTGCATGTTCCTGTATCCAAGCCTATAGTCCCAAAACTGCCATTGCCTCCGAGGTCTCAGAAACCTGCTTTTTGAAACCTGCTGCGAACCCAGGTATGTATTTGTGTGTGTGTGTGTGTGTGTATATATATATATATATATGTGTATATGTATGTGTATATATATATATATATATATATATCTTGGGATTATTATATGGGGACTTTCATCTTTTGCGTCATGCTGTATCAACTACTTGGAATATCAATATAAAAAAATCTATTCATGTAGACATTGTGTCCTGATATCTGTAGAGGCAAGTTGTAAACCTCCTGTCTACATTATTAATGTACATTTAATCAAAATGCATAGCATAGGAGATGAAATTCACTTTAAAAATTGCCTAGCAGAAAATGTTTGGTGTTTTTAAAACTCCATATTCATGTACTGTACTTTGCTGCAGAATTCACACAGCAAATCCACCAGTTCTAAA
The DNA here is from genome assembly GCA_900303285.1 of Rhinella marina. Lineage (NCBI taxonomy): Eukaryota > Metazoa > Chordata > Amphibia > Anura > Bufonidae > Rhinella > Rhinella marina. Next base: position 233,177 of record ONZH01002281.1, read on the forward strand.
CTTGCCCTATTGGCAAAGCCTTGTGTGTAGACCCTTGTGCAGGAGCGCACAGTTCCTACAGCTCTATATTACACATCCGCTCTGACTCCATGTGCTCCCTGTGGTAAAGCGTATTCTCCTATATAAGTACAGTTGTGTTTTCTGGGCTGCAAAATGCATCTGTATAGGAAAGAACTGTCATACATCGTTTGAGTGAGACCGTTTTGCAAAAATCTTGCTTGGTTTCAGTAACAAAGAAGTAAATTCTATCGGCCCCGTGCACACTCAGTTGCCACACCAAAATGCTGCCGACAGCTGATTAGTGCCTGCCTCTTGTTTTCAATTAGAGGCAGTACTGAAGTTCGCGGTCCAGTAGTTTAAGCCGCTACCGCACTAAGGCTACTTTCACACTAGCAGCAGGGGTGTCTGGCCGCACACGTACACTAGCGGCAGCATGGATCCGGCAGGCTGTTCCGGCGGGTGAACAGCCTTCCAGATCCATGCTGCTGCTAGTGCACATGTGCGGACGGACACCCCTGCTGCTAGTGTGAAAGTAGCCTATGAAGGGACGTGAGGACAGCTGCTGCTTGAGACCTCGAGTGGGTCTGTGGCATCTAAATTGCAAATTGCTTAAAGAAGAACTCCCGCAAAATTTTTTATTCTCTGACCTGTTAGAAAGGTGCACGATATAATCTGTAGTGAATGTCATTTTCTTATCAGAGGCTGAAATTGAGAGTTTCCACTCTTCTTATTGTAGCTGGGTCATGTGACCAACTCCCTGACCTCCAACTGACCCATGACAGGAAGCCAGTCACTACTCTATTCATTCCTATGAGACTGAAAGTGAGGCTCCCATAGGAATACATAGAGAATTAGACTTCCTGTCCACACATAAGGTGCTGTGTGAGTTGGTGGGTCTAATTCCTAGTCACATGACACATAAGAAACTTCAGGATGATATAACTCAAAAATTCAGCTACTGGTAAGAAAATGACATTCACTACAGATTACATCATGTACATTTCTAGCAGGACATGGAATAACATTTTTGTGGGAGTTCTTGTTTAAGAATGGCAATTTCTGCCACTGTATATGCTGCTGACTTGGTCTCAATTTTTGGTTAAAGGGGTTTTCCTATCTCAGACAATGGGTGCATGTAGCTAGGAGGTGGGGCCGGCACCTATATAGAGAGCGGAGCCCCAAAAGTTGTGGAGGGCACACTGTGCATGCGCAGCCCCCCCTTCCCTCCCCCCGTTCATTCCTATGGAGCTGCGGAAAATAGCCAAGTGCTGGCTCACCCATTTCCATCTGCGTCATAGAAATGAATAGGAGCTATGTCTGCGCAAGTGAGGTGTGCTCCCATTCTTTCCTATGGGGAGAGAGCTTGGTGTTGGCTGGATCCAGGGTCCTCCGGCCACCACCTTCCCTGCTCCGTTCTCGGTACCTATCGGACAATGGGGGCATATCTTTGTTCTCTCCATTGGGCAGATCCTAGTAATGACTGCTCCATAAAACTGGTGTTTGCTGTGCTTTCTGTCGATGGAAATATTGAAAATAAATGTATTTCTAAATAGTTTTCTGTATGAGTTAGTAATAACTATACATCCAGTCATCTTTAAAATACATCATGCCTTATCTCCCATTGTAGGAAAATCATTATCCAACTCCTCAGCCGACTCTTCAAGTGGTTCTTCCAGTTCGGTTGTACAAAGGTCAGCACTTCAGTAATAATGTGAACTGATTATGTTATAACAGTAATTGGCTTCAGTTTTAGTTGCATCATTTATATTTTATTTTTTATAACTATGTATTTTTTTTATAGATTAGGAAATGAAGGTAAAAGATCTGAGTCACTAAATAAACCTGATGACACAAGTGTCCCGGACAGCACTAATGCTGCTGCCGCCAAAGACCTAGAAGCTCACAGAAGGGTGCTCTGCTTCGATGGGGCAACTTCAGGAGCTGCCAAGTTAGGTTCTCCATCTTCGACGAATTCCAAAAGTCAAAAAACTGACAAGAATGAGACCGCTCCGAGTGTGGGATCCTCTTCAGGAAATGTTTCTACATCGAAGTCAAACATGTCAAAAGAAAATAAAAAAAGTGAAAGTGCTCCTCCTTCCGTAGTCAAGAACCCAAAAGCATCCACAACTTCCGCTGCTTCTACTACCAAGGATCAGGCTACGGAAAAGAGACCTGCGGCTCCGAGTGGTGGCACTCTCGGCAACAAGGAGAACGTTTTGCAGGTAGAGACTGGAAATGAGCGAGTGGTGCAAGCTGATAAGAGGAGCAATACTCAGGAAAGCGAAAAGAATGTCAAACGACCTCAGGAAACCAGTAAGAAGCCGCCAGCCTCTCTGCCAAATATTCTTAGAAGGACCCCGCAAAAAGCGCCCCCAGAAAGAGTCTGCCCCACTAGCCCCCTTGTAAAGCAAGCCAGCCAGTTATTACAGGGCATGCAGTTTCAGAGTCCGACTTCAAAGCAGTCGTCTCAGGAAAATTTGCCTCTTCCAACTACTCCAGGATCTGGATTGGACGACAAGCTATTGGATAATCATATCGAACAGACAAGGACCCCAACCTGCAAGCGTTATAATGAAGATGGCGGAACTCCAAAGCCAATGCTTCCGCCTGCAACTCCAGACATGCCCACTTGCAGCCCTGCCAGTGAGGCTGGTAGTGAGAACAGTGTCAATATGGCTGCTCACACACTCATGATACTATCGCGGGCATCTCTTGCAAAGTCGACAGGTAACACTCCTCTGAAGGATAACACTCAGCAATTAAAAGCCTCTAAGAGCTCATCTAAAAAGAGAAAGCTTGAAGAAGCTGAGGAATCTGAGAGACAGTCACATAAGAGAGAACATATCAGTCCACCTACTTTGCCTAAAAAGAAGAAAGCAAAGGTATTGTCTCTTTTTAGCTTTTTTTTTAATTTTATTTCTGTAGTACAGTTCTTATTGCCAAGGAGTTCTATAGAAATCAAAATTAATAGTTTTATAGGATGGGCAAACTATGTTTGATCAGTGGAGGTCCAACCTCTGGGAACCTTGTTTTGTCCAGTTTTCGTGGTTTATACGTGAACAATCGGAACAGGCTTGTCATCATTTGCATGGGTTGAGCTGCGGTACCAGGTTCAGATGCCCATAGGAATGAGCTACTGTGTATCTGTAAACGCTGAGGAGCTGGTCTGTGGTGGTTCCAGAGGTCAAGTCCCGGAGGACCCCCTTTAGTAACCAACACCGCTTTGATTCTGCATTGCTTACCTTGGCAATAGGTTTTAGCGGCAATATACTGTATACCAGATAAAGTCTACATTGATTAAAGGGGGTTTCCGAGAGTTTAATATTGATGTGTAGGATAGATCATCAATATCTGATCGATGGAGATCCAACCCCTGGCATCCCTGCTGATCAGCTATTAAAGAGGCCTTTCGTTGGTCACATGGTCTTGGCACAGCTTAGTTCTATTCAAGTGAATAGGCCTGAGCTGCAATACCAAGTACAGCCACTACCCAGTGTTTGTGGCTGTGATGAGACCGAAGCAGCTGATAGGTGGGGGTATGACACCCAGCACCAATCAGATATTGATTACCCAGCCTGAGGATAGGTTATCAGTTGTTTCCTCCTGGGAAACCCCTTTAGTGAGATTGCAGAGCTCAGGCTATAATGAGCGGTTTCCAGGATTTTACTACTGATGACCTATCCTCAGGACAGGTCATCAGTATCTGATCAGTGGGGGACCGACACCCGGGACCCCTGCCGATCAGCTGTTTGAGAAGCCTCCGGTGAGTGCCGCTAGCTCCTTGCAGCTTACCAAGCTCAGCGCCGTACATTGTATAGCGACTGTGCTTGGTATCGCGCTCAGCCCCGTTCACTTGAATGTGGCTGAGCTGCCCCTAGACCACGTGACCGATGAACGTCACTGGCCTAGGAAAAACGAGCCGTAGGTATTTAATTACCCCCTAACACCTCAATGCTCCATCAGGTACTATTATGCACAGGATGTATTAGCATCCCTGTCAGGATGACAGCGAATTACAGTGCATAGTACAAGTGATCGAACAGGCTCATGTTCCCTAAGTGGACTAAAAAAGTGTGAAAAGGTTCAATAAAGTTAAAAAAAAAAAAAACTAATTTATCTTAGATACACATTTGTCGTTACCATCGTAACGCAACAAGGCAATCTATAAAAAATATCCCATTATTTGATCATCAGTGCCAGAATAATTATTACCTTATCAAAAGGTCCCAAGTATCCCACAATGGTATTAATGAAAGTCCAGTTGTAGCTCACATTGGAAAAATTGAGCCTCGCACAACACCAGGGTGTCAGAATGCGGCAACACCAAGCAACATTTTTCTGAAAAGGTTTTTGTTTTTTTAAATAGTGAAACATAACAAAAACCATATAAATATCTCCATAATTGTACTGACCATAAGAATTAAGTTAAACCGCCATTATTACTGCTTAGTGAACACCCCAAAAACAGGTTGGTAGTGTGTGTTGTTTTTTTATTTTCCCCACGTTGTCACCCTAAAATATAAAATTCACCTGATGTACCCCAAAATGGTGCTATTAAAAAAACACAAATGGCCCACGTAAATAAAGCTCTCCTACAGCTATATGGATGGGGGGGGAAAAAAACAACTTTCGGCTTTTGCAATGCAGAGATCAAAAAATGAGATCCTGAATTCCCATAGAAATGAATGGAGCCGACCTACCACTGCGTTCATTTCGGGTGGCTCCATGGGTAACGATGCCCTTGTTCTCCTGTTTGTTGGGGGTCCCAACGATGGCGTCGAGATCCCCACCAGTCTATCTTTTATCGGTCTTCAATCCTGTTTTTTATTTTGCAAGAAAACAATTAGCAATAATGCATGTGAATATGGCCTAGAATGGATCAAGGCAGAAAAGCCTGACCGTTGTGCTGCATGAAGATCTCTAATTCTGCAGCATCGCTCTACCCCAGGGACCGGCAACCTCCAGCAGTTCAGAAACTACAACTCCCAGGATGCTTAAAGAAGAACTCCCGCAAAAAATTTTATTCTCTGACCTGTTAGAAAGGTGCATGATATAATCTGTAGTGAATGTCATTTTCTTATCAGTGACTGTTTCTGTGAGTAAAAACCTCTCTTCTTATTGTAGCTGGGTCATGTGACCAACTCCCTGACCTCCAACTGACCCAGGACAGAAAGCCAGTAACTGCTCTATTCATTCCTATGGGAGCCTCACTTTCAGTCTCATAGGAATACATAGAGAATTAGACTTCCTGTCCACACATAAGTCTATGTGTGAGTTGGTGGGTCTAATTGCTGGTCACATGACACAGATAAGAAACTTCAGGATGATATAAGTCAAAAATTCAGACACTGGTAAGAAAATGACATTCACTACAGATTATATCATGTACATTTCTAGCAGGACATGGAATAAAATTTTTGTCGGGAGTTCTTCTTTAATTCTCTTCTATGGGAGTTAGCAGTCAAGCATGTTTGCATGCTGGGAGTTGTAGTTTCAAGCTTGCTGATCCCTGCTCTGCTCACTATTGAAGCCTTTTACTAATTCAGCCTGTCTACCTCTTTTACAGAAACATCGAAAGAAGAGCGTGGACATGTTCCCGGCAGGAATGGACGTGGATAAATTTCTAATGTCCCTTCATTATGATGAATAATGTGAATAGGGCGCATCAGTGCACAGTGTACGTTAGAGCTGTTATTATGTTGTATGTAAAGATGTACAAAGAGGAGTGTAAATAATAGGCTTGAGAGCTTACCTTCTAATTTAATATTAAAGCACTTGCGTTGCTGCTGTAAATATTGAATACTTGAAAAAAGTTATGTAATTATGTCATTTCTGACCTACTCACCCAATACAGTTGTAAATGTGAGCTATTTTGTTGCTTTTTCCGGCTTTTACGCCGCTTTCTTTTATATGGCATTGCAGTTCTGTTTTGATAAAATCTTCTTATTAAAAAGAAGCCTGCTGATAGGTTGTCTGTGAAGATCATTCTTCTCGTGGTATCGATCTGTTTTACAAGCCTATAACAGGCCCATTCAGCCAAAGGATGAGTTGTGAGGACAAGCACAAGGCGTTCAGAGTGGTTGAGGTCCGGGCTCTCCCTTCGTACCAGATTTGTCAAATCACGTCTTTTTAGGCCCCTTTAACCACTTCCCGTCCGCCCGTTGACTATAAACGTCCAGGAAGTGGTTATCTCTGAATGGCCGTTTCTAAACATCCATTCAGAGATAGCAGCTGCACGCTAATCGTGCAGCTGCACAGTGGGGTACCTGCTGTCAGTGACAGCAGGGTACCCCAAAGAGAAGGCAGGGACCGTTCCCAGGGGTCCCTGCCTTCTAGATTGCTGTATACACAGCGCTCAACGAGCGCTGTGTATACAGATCAGGAAGCGCTATTGCACTTCCTGTTCCGGCCCGGCGGTCACGTGATCGCCAGGGCCAGGAGCGTGCAGGAGCTGCTGGGTCTCTCACAGACCCGATCAGCCCTGCACTATGCTGTACAGCCTCTCTGGGGATGTATTTCCCCTGTAATTGGGGCCACTATGTCAGCCCCAGTTACAGGAGAAATCAAGTGTAAAAAAAAATAAAATAAGTGAAGTTAAATGTCCCCCTGAGGTCTTGTATGACCTTATGGGGGACACAAAGTGTAAAAAAAAATAAAAAAAAGAGTATTATAAAAAAAAAAAATCACATATATATATAAAAAAATTAATAATAATTTCCCCCCAAATATTTCATTTAAAAAAGTTACAAATAAAAATAAATAAATAAGATAGACATATTTGGTATCACTGCGTCCGAAACGACCGGCTCAGTAAAAATATCACATTATCTGCCCCATAAAGTGAACTGCGTAAAAAAAAATCTAATAAAAATTAAGCCAAAACAGCTTTTTTTGTCGCATCACCTACCAAAAAACATAATATTAAACAATCAAAAAGTCGTATGCATCCCAAAATGGTAGCAATAAAAACGTCACCTCATCCCGCAAAAAATGAGCCCCCACACAAGATTGTAGCCCAAAGAATGGCTCTTAAAAATTGCAACACAAAAACATGATTTTTCTTCTAAAAATGCTCTTATTGTGTAAAACGTAAAAAAATAAATAAAAAAGACATATTTGGTATCGTTGCATCCATAACAACTGGCTCTACAAAAATATCACATGATCTACCCCATCAAGTGAACGGTGTAAAAAAAAATATAGAAAAATGCCCCTAAACTGCTTTTTTTTTTTTTTTTTTTTTTTTTTTTAGTTAACCTCCCAAAAAGGATATACCCCAAAATGGTGCCAATAAAAAGCACAGCTTGTCCCGCAAAAAATAAGACCTCATGCAGCTCAGTCCACAAAAAAATTAAAAGTTATCACTCTTACAAACCATGACAAAAAATTCCATGTTAGAAAATGCAGATGCTGCTCCTCCCCTTCTGAGCCCTGGCGTATCCCCAAATAACAGTTTACGACCACATGTGGGGTGTTTCTGCAAACTGGAGAATCGGGGTAAGTTTTGTTTTGTTGTTAACCCTTGATGTGTTACAGGAAAAAATTATTAAAATGGAAAATCTGCAAAAAAAGTGAAATTTTGAAATTTCACATCTATTTTGCTTTAATTCCTGTGGAATACTTAAAGGGTTAACAACATTTCTAAAACCAGTTTTGAATAGTTTGAGGGGTGTAGTTTCTAAAATGGGGTCATTTATGGGTGGTTTTTATTATGTAAGCCCACAAACTGACTTCAGAACTGAACTGGTCCTTAAAGGGGTTGTCTCACTTCAGCAAGTAGCATTTATCATGTAGAGAAAGTTAATACAAGGCACTTACTAATGTATTGTGATTGTCCATATTGCTTTCTTTGCTGGCTGGATTGATTTTTCCATCACATTATACAGTGCTTGTTTTCATGGTTACAGACCACCCTGCAATCCATCAGTGGTGGTCGTGCTTGCACAATATAGGAAAAAGTGTCAGCCTCTCTGATGGCCAGGACCATGGGAGCATACATAGGCTGGTGCTTTTTCCTATACTGTGCAAGCACGACCACCACTGATGGATTGCAGGGTGGTCTGTAACCATGGAAACGAGCAGTGTATAATGTGATGGAAAAATCAATCCAGCCAGCAAAGGAAGCAATATGGATAATCACAACACATTAGTAAGTGCCTTGTATTAACTTTTTCTACATGATAAATGTCATTTGCTGAAGTGAGACAACCCCTTTAAAAAAGTTGATTTTGCAAAAATTGCGTCTAAAATTCTAAACCTTCTACTGTCCTAAAAAAAATAAAATAACACTACCAAAATGATGCCAACATAAAGTAGACATATGGGGAATGTAAATTAAAAAGTATTTTATGGGGCATCACGATCTGTCTTAAAAGCAGAGAGATTGAAATTTAGAAAACAGTGAATTTTTTCAAATTTTCGGTAACTTTTGGATTTTTTAATAAATAAAATTAAAACTTATCGACTCAAGTTTACCATTAACTTGAAGTACAATGTGTCACGAGAAAACATTCTCAGAATCGCTTGGATAAGTAAAAGCGTTCCAAAGTTATTACCACATGAAGTGACACGTCAGATTTGCAAAATTAGGCCCGGTCAGGAAGGGGGGGGAATGGCCCAGAGCTGAAGTGGTTAAAGCAAGCGAGTTTTCAATGTGGGTGCGATGCGTGAAGTGAACTCATATCACCCGCACTGAATCCTGGCCCATTCATTTCAATGGGTCTGTGCACATGAGGGTTGTTTTTCACACATCAATTCTGTGTTACGTGAAAACCGCAGCATGTTCTATATTATGCATTTTTCACGCAACCCTGGTCCCATACAAGTGAATGGGGCTTCAGTGAAAAATGCATGGCATCCGGATGTACTCCGGGTGCAATGCGTTTTTTAGTAATGGTTGCTATAAGATGTTTATTGTAAACCTTCAGATTTTTTTTAAAAAATTTTTCACATGCGTAAAAAAACGCATCAAAACTGATTGCAAGAGTGGAAAAAAAACTGAAACACTGACGAAACTAACTAAACTTGCTTGTGAAACGGTGCGAGTTTCACTGAAAAAAACACAAGGAAGGAAAAACTGGAATAACAGGAGAAACCAACCAACCAGGACCGAGCCAAGGGCCCACAGCCCCGCTCGCTCCAGAATACTATCCCCTTGCGGTAAGAGTCAATCCATGGGTGGGAGCTGTGTCCCCCAATGAACTCAGCGAGAAAGAGATTTTACAGGTGAGTCCACAAAAATCTCGTTTTCTCGCTCGTATCATTGGGGGACACAGGACCGTGGGACGTCCTAAAGCAGTCCACGGGGTGGGAAGAAAAAAACCACAAAACAGAACTCGGACGCGAGGCCCTAAGGAACCGCTGCGCGCAAGACCTTACGTCCCAGAGCAGCGTCCGCAGATGCAAAAGTGTTCACCTGGTAAAACTTTGTGAACGTATGCAAAGAGGACCAGGTCGCCGCCTTACAGAGTTGTAAGGCCGAGGCCTGATGGAAACGAGCCCAAGAAGCGCCCACCGCCCTGGTCGAGTGGGCCGTGATCCGAGCAGGAGGCGTCCTGCCACGGGAGCGATAAGCCTCAGCAATGGCGAGACGAATCCACCGGGCAATCGTCACCTTGGAAGCCGCCAAGCCCTTGCGGGGACCCTCAGGAAGAACAAACAGGGAGTCCGTGCGGCGAAAGGAGTCTGAGGCGGATAAATAGATCCGAAGAGCCCGGACCACGTCTAGGCTGTGAAGAGCACGTTCCTTGGGGTGAACTGGCGAGGGGCAAAAGGATGGAAGAACGATGTCCTCGTTGACGTGGAAGGCTGAAACTACCTTCGGTAGGAAGGAGGGTACCGGACGGAGAACAGCCTTGTCCTGGTGCAGGACAAGAAAGGGTTCCCTGCAAGACAGAGCCGCCAGCTCCGAGACTCGCCTGATAGAGGTAATCGCTACCAAGAAGGCTACTTTCCACGAGAGGAACGCAGGGAAACCCTGTCGAGAGGTTCGAAGGGAGCGGATTGAAGGGAACCGAGAACCAGGTTCAGGTCCCAAGATGGTAAGGGAGGGCGATAGGGAGGGATGGTGTGAGCTACGCCCTGGAGAAAGGTCTTGATTGGACCCATACACGCTAGCCGTTTTTGAAAGAAGACGGACAGCGCAGACACCTGACCCTTGAGTGAGCTAAGGCCTATCCCAGAGTCCAAGCCTCTCTGCAAAAAAGAGAGGACCGTAGGAAGGGAAAAACGAAGGGGGGGCAGGGAACCATCTCTACAGAAACAGATGAAGGATTTCCAAGTTCTATAGTAAACCCTAGAGGACGTAGGCTTCCGAGCCTTAATCATCGTCCGAATAACCGCCTCTGAGAATCCACGTCTCTTTAGAATGTAGGTTTCAATAGCCACGCCGTTAAACTCAGCGATCGTGAATGCTGATGGAAGACGGGTCCCTGGGAGAGGAGGTCGTCTCTGAGGGGCAGAGGCCATGGAGCGTCTCCTAGAAGGAGCATGAGGTCTGAGTACCACGCTCGTCGGGGCCAATCCGGGGCAATGAGAATTGTCGGTATGCCCTCCTGCTTGATTCTGCGAAGAATCCGGGGCAGAAGAGGAATGGGGGGAAAGACATACAGGAATGAGAAGGTCGCCCAAGGGGCCACCAGCGCATCCACTGCGTAGGCCTGTGGGTCCCGAGTCCGAGACAGAAAGACCGGGAGTTTGTGATTGAGCCGGGAAGCCATCAAGTCCACATCTGGGCGGCCCCAGCGGAGACAAATGGCGTCGAAGATCTCTGGATGCAGGGACCACTCCCCTGGATCCACCGTTCCCGACTGAGATAATCCGCCGTCCAGTTCTCCACACCCGGGATGTGTACTGCAGAAATGGAGGGGACGTGACGCTCCGCCCACAGAAGGATCTTTGTCACTTCCAACATTGCCGCGCGGCTGCGGGTCCCTCCTTGGTGGTTGACATATGCCACGGCTGTAGCATTGTCGGATTGGATCCTGATCGGAGATCCCTTCAGCCGGGAGGTCCAATGAAGCAGGGATAGATAAATGGCCCGCAGTTCCAAAACATTGATGGACAGTTTGGATTCCGACAGAGACCATTTCCCCTGGACCGTCCAGGGCGGGAGGAAACCCCCCCAACCCAGAAGACTGGCGTCGGTGGTAACGACCGTCCACGAGATCGGCAGAAAGGATCGGCCGGAAGTCAAGGCTGGAGCCGTCAGCCACCACATCAGGGACGATCGTACTCTGGGGGGAAGTGAGATTAGGCGGTTGAGGGAGTCTGGTGACTTGTCCCAGGCCGACAGAATCGCCTGTTGAAGTGGGCGAGTGTGAAACTGCGCGAACGGGACTGCCTCGAAGGAGGCAACCAGAGTTCCCAGTACCTGCATACAAAAACGGATCGTGGACCGAGGACGACGGTGGAGGAGACGGACAGAGCCTTGGAGAGATCTCCTCTTTGGAGGGGGAAGCCTGACCGACGCTGAATGCGAGTCGAGAGTCATCCCCAGAAAGGTTATCTGCCTGCTGGGAAGGAGGGATGACTTTTTGAAATTGACTAACCAGCCGAAACGAGACAGAGTTTCCACCGTGATGTTGAGGCTTTCCCCGTTCTGATCAAAGGTGGGCGCCTTGACCAGAATATCGTCCAGATACGGGATTAGGACGATACCCCTGGACCTGAGGAGTGCCAGGAGGGGAGCCAGAACCTTGGTGAACACGCGCGGCGCGGTTGCAAGTCCGAAGGGGAGAGCCACGAATTGATAGTGGTTCCCTCCGACTGCGAAGCGGAGGAACCGCTGGTGTGAATGGGCGATGGGGATGTGCAAGTACGCGTCTTGGATATCCACGGAAGATAGAAATTCGCCCTGCTCCAGGGAAGCCACTACGGAGCGTAAGGACTCCATCCGAAAACGACGGAGTTTGACGAAGCGATTGAGAAGCTTGAGGTCCAGGATTGGGCGGACGGAGCCCTCCTTTTTGGGCACTACGAAGAGATTGGAATAAAAACCTCTGAAGTGCTCCGTTGGAGGAACTGGGGTGATTACCCCCTGTGTGGCCAGTTTCTGCAGAGCCTGAAAAAAGGTGGCCGACCGGCCAGGATCCTTGGGTGGCTGGGACGGGAAAAAACGATCTGGTGGGTGGGAGGCGAATTCGATCCTGTAACTGGCTCTAGGGCCCAGGCGTCGGAGATGTGGGACCACCAAACTTCCTGAAAGAGGAATAGCCGCCCCCCCACCCGCTGGGGTGGGGGCGCCCCATCATGTGGAGGACTGTTTAGTGCCAGAGGAACGTGCGGGTTGGGAACGGGGGCGCCATGACGATTGAGGTTTAAAGGAAGGCTTCTTCCTTTGCTCCTGTGAGGGAGCGCCCGAGCCTGTCTTAGGCGCAGCGCGCGTGCCGGAGAAACGGCGAAAGGACTGGAACCTCGAATTGGAAGGCTTGGTACGAAAGGAACGTCTGGGCTTATTCTGAGGAAGATGGGTGCTTTTACCACCAGTGGCCTCTGAGATAAGTTCATCCAGTCTGGTACCGAAAAGTCGCGAGCCCGAAAAGGGGAGCCCCATAAGGGAACGCTTGGATGAAGAATCAGCTGACCAGACCTTCAGCCAAACCTCTCGCCGCATGGCTACATTAAGGGCTGAGGCGTGAGCGACCAAGGTGCCCGCATCCAAGGATGCTTCACAGAGATATTTTCCTGCTTGGGAAATTTGAAACGCCAGGGCCTGAAGATCTTCCAGGGGGAGATCCGACGAAACATCCTGGTGTAAGCGTAGCGCCCATTCAGAGATTGCCTTGGCCACCCAAGCAGAAGCGAAAATGGGGCGGAGAGCGGAACCGCACGCAGCGAAGGCTGATTTGGAAAAAGATTCCAGACGGCGATCCACTGGGTCCTGAAGGGACGACCCATCTGCTACCGGAATGGCCGTGTGTTTGGAAAGACGTGCCACCGGAGGATCCACTTTGGGGGGGTGCCGACCATTTGTCCACCGAGGTGGACGGGAAGGGGTAGAGCAAATCAAGTCGCTTAGACACAGTGAAGCGCCTATCCGGATGGTCCCATGATTTAGCAATGACGGCAGAAAAATCGTCATGCAGTGGGAATACCTTAGGGGTGTGTTTGGACCGAAGAAACGATACCCCCTGCTGACCAGAGGACGTGGATTCGTCCTGGATCTGGAAGGTATCACGAACGGCTGTGACTAGGCTGTCGACCATGGACGCCATCTTGGACGACTGGTCTGGGTCTATGTCAGACCCTGAATCAGGGATCTCTCCTTCAGAAAGCGCCTCGCTGGGTAGGGAGGACAGCTCAGAGCGCGACCTGGGAGGTGGCGGTGAGACAGAAGCCTCAGAGGAGGACGAATGACCAGTTCTGGGTCGTTTGCGGGAGTGTCTACCCCTAGGCTGGCTACTAGCGGAGGGTGTAGATTGTGCAGGTGGCGCATTGTCAACCAAACGACCCATGAGAGTGAGGGTGGTTTGGGACACTTTTGATAAGTCAGCCACTGCCTGGGACAGAGCTCGGGCCCAGTCCGGTTCCACACGGTCAGGTGGGCATTGCGGCTGCTCGGGCAAGGGAGCTGGTTTGGGCGCACAGCATGCTGCGCAGAAAGGGTCCAATTGGCCACGTGAGAATTTCAGAGTACACTTAGCGCAGGCATAGTGTGTAGGAGCTGAAAGCGGACGGGGGTTGGCTGTTGGCTCAGACATGATCAGAAGTGAAGGAGAAAAAAGGGGGGGGCTGGAGGGGAAAGTCTGTCCTACCAGGAATATGCCGACAGGAGGAGGTTCCACGAAGTCCAGGCAATTCCCAGGTCCTGCTGTCCCCCAAGGAGTGCCTGCAGGGAGATGGCGTCCCCAGTTCGGGAAGGAAGCGCGGGGAAACGGGCTCCTCCCAGGGGATGTCCGGCGGGAAAGGCCGAAAGCCACGCCCCCAGGGGAGGGCCGGAAGAGATGCGGCCTAGGAAAGGATCGAGCCGGGGGCTGGAGTAAAGAGCGCAGCCGGCCGGAAGCACTTCCGGTCGCCGGCTGCGCCCCGAACAATGGGAACGGCCGCCGCTGAAGGATGCCTGCTGTCCCCTATAGCAGCGGTCCCGTAACGAGGGCAGCGGGACCCTAGCCAGAGTTGCGCCGCCCCGATCCTGTGGCCGCACGCCACCATGGAAGTTGCGCTCCCGTTCTGGTGCTGCGGCGGGAGGGGAAACAGTAATGGGTCTTCCATGCCCAGTGGAAGACCCAGGAGAACAGGCCCCGCCGGGCCTGAAGAAGGATCTGGGGGACCTGATGGTAGGTGGCCGGATGGCTAAGAAGAGAGAGAGAAAAGGAGGGGGGGAATACTCACCCACTGCAGCTGAAGAGGTCACTTACCCTGCTTCACCCTCCATGAGAATCCCAGCAGGGTCATCTCTTCAGACGCTGGCACAGTAGTGGCAGGAGTCTGGAAGAGAGGGACTTGTAAATTCAGATGACCCCCATGCTGGTGGGAAGCAGGGGAGCATTGCTCGCCTGGTCCTCTTTTCTTCTTGGGGGAGCTGAGCAGGGAGGGAGACCGACCCTGGCCAGGTGTCCCCGGGGAACAGGGAGGCTGGGCGACCCTGGTCCCCTGTAAGAAAAAATTGGATAAAGTAAAAAAAAATAAATAAACGAAAAAATGGCGAACAGCCCTGCGTTACAGGGACGTCTGCCTCCTACGACACTAAGCTAAAAACTGATATGCTCTCTCCTGACTAGAGGGGGTATAGCCGGCAGGAGGAGCTAACACTTTTCAGCTTAGTGTCGCCTCCTAGTGGCAGCAGCTATACCCACGGTCCTGTGTCCCCCAATGATACGAGCGAGAAACAGGCACGCTGGGGCAGAAAATGGCCTTCCACAAACTGCTGCAATTGTGTATGTTCTCACAATAGAGGATATTCCAGTGAAACACAAATACTTTGCAGCCAGAGGGGCTTAAATACATAAGACACTTGTCTCCATGATCTGCTGACATTCTGACGCTGCTCAGGACCCCACTTCTCTCTAATTCTGCAGGAAAGTGAGTGAGCAAGAGCACATCCTACCAATATTAGTCTATGGCATGGTGTTGATTTCTGCACCTGTCATGGGTGCGGCTAAAACACCTGAATGCACCTAGTAGGTGTGCACATAGTTTTGGCCATACAGATCTTTGAATGTCACACCATGGCGTTCTATGCACTCTGCATAGGGTGGGCATTCGCATACACACTGGCATGGTATGATAAGCCACTACTCTACAAATGGTTTAGGCTCCATTCACACGTCCTGTTTTTCTTTCCTGATTCGATCCTGATTTTTTCAGGACCCATTGAAATGAATGGATCAGGATCGAATCAGGAAAGAAAAACAGGACGTGTGAATGGAGCCTTATACTGTAAACACTTGCCGGTGTAAAATTCATGCCTCTAAGGTTTAGAAATTATACTAATGTGAGGCTGCCACTCTGGTTGAAGTTGTTTATGTTTGGGGCTAAAGCCGATCACAGAATTTAACCACTTCCCGACCAGTGCCGTACATGACGCCCGCTCGCAGGTGCGGCGGGCGTCATGGCCTGCAAGTCTCTGCTGTTTCTAACAGCAGAGACTTGCCGCTACTTACCGCCATCGGCGGCATCTTCTAGTGCCTTCTGATGCCGTGATCACGGCATCAGGATGCGTCTGAACCCGGAAGCGTACGCTGCCAATCGGGGTGTCTGTACACCATATGAAAACTGTAATCCTCGCTGGTGAGGATTAGTTTTCAAATTGCAATTCTTATTCTGGCCACTAGATGGCAGGCCAGGATAAGAAATGAGCAATTCATGGATTTATCTCAGTCTAGTAAATCCCTGATTGCTCATAAAGAAAAAAAAACACAATATATCAGCTCATATTTGAGCTTAAAAATAGTCAGAAATTTTTTTAAAAAAATATATAAAAAATATATAAAAGTTCAAACCACCCCCCTTTCTGTATAATGAAAAAATCAATACCTAAATAACAATAAATATAGACATCATGGGTATCACCGTGACCGAAAACGCCCGTACTTTTATAATATATAAAAAAAAATTCCAATACGGCGAATTGTGGCGGAAAAAAGCGTCCAAATGGCGATTCGCAGTTTTTTTGTCGCTTTTTTTTTCTAAAAAAATTAAATAAAAAGTGATCAAAAAGTCATACACACCCCAGAATGGTATCAATAAAAACTTCAGATCGCCCCGCAAAAAATGAGCCCCCATACAGCTCCGTACACATAAATACCAAAATGTTATAGGGGTCAAGATATGACAAGGAAAAAAAAAAGGGCAACTTTCTAATTATTTTATCACTATCAAAACGCAGGAAAAACTATACATATTAGGTATTGCCGGATTCCTACTGACCAGTAGAATGAAAGTAACTGGTCAGTTTTAATGCACATCGAACGCTGTAAATAAGAAACCCGTAGAACTGTAGTGGAATAGCGTTTTTTTTGCAATTTCACCCGATTTGGAATTTTTTTCCCGCTTCCCACTACACCATATGCAATATTAAATGGTGGCGTTGGAAAGTACAACTTGTCCCGCAAAAAACAAGCCCTCATACAGCTATCTGAACAGAAAAAATAAAACAGTTATGGCTGTTTGAAGGCAGGAAGCACAAAACGAAAATGCATAACGGAAAAAACCTCCGGGGGTGAAGGGGTTAATCCCTCAAATGCCGTCAACATCATCTGAGGCGGATTTTCCCAGAAGTACTGTGCTCCTGGAGACCAAAGGCTGCCCTGCTCTGTAGTCAAGGGTGCTATTTGTAGCATTGAGCCTGCTAGAGACTAACAGACCCACCACAGTGATGTTCCTATGGACCCCTGCCTCTAAATCATTGCAGTCTATGGTAGAAGCAATGTAACAATCGCATGTTCAAGTCCCATAGGAGGGTCTTGAAAACGGTGTGTGTAAAAAGAAAAAAAGTTATTAAAAATATAACAATTCTTATCACCGCCTTTCCCCACTTAAATATTATTTGCACTGACTCATCTAAAAACGCCTGTACTATAAAATATAAATACATTTATGCCATATGGTAAAAGCCATCATGGAAAAAAAATCAAAATGGCTGTTACACGATTTCTTTCTTCACTTTACCTCCCCGTAAATTTGATTAAAAAGTGATCAAAAGTCACGTGCACATGATTGATACGGTCATTGATAATGAATCTACAGATCAATAAAAACTACAGATCTCACCACAAATAATGAGCCCACACACAGCTCTGTAGATGTAACCATTAAAAACTTATGGAGGAGAATATGGCGATACAATGAAAAAAGGATGCCACTAAAATGGATCCAAATCATGTGGACACCCTCATACACTTACAAAGTAGGCAGTAGGCAGTAAGTGAAAAAAGAGAATTAAGTGCACTTTCCTGTGGTGACACCTTAAAACCAAAGATCCTGTGATCACATTAGTTCTTGGTGGGATATTGCCTCTAGTGTATTTCTGTAGGGTCTCGTGGTACATAAAAATCTGTGTCTGTGATATCACAACCAAAAAAAGTGAGAACTCTTTTAGCATTTGAAAAGAAACTGCCAATAGATCATAGAAAACTGCATGCAAGTACCATGTGCAAGACACTGCTTAAATATGTAGGCAGGAAGTCTTGGCCTTAGGGCTCATGCAAATGCACGTAAGGGCTCTGTGCCTGTACTGCGGACGGCTTTCAAGTGAAGTCCGCATCCGCAGCACAGAGTGCACATGGCCAGTGACATGTTCTGTCTTTTAGTGAGTAGAGGCACGGAGCGGAAGCCCACAGAAACACTACAAACCGCTTCCATGGGCTTTCGGGTCTGTTCCTCCACAGTGCAAATATAGGCCACGTCCTATATTTTGCCATATTTTGCAGATCATAGATCTGTGGCAGATTTTTCCATGCAGCTTTTACACTAAACATCAGTAACAGAATAAAGCTCAACGCACGCGACTGGGGAGTACGACCGAAAAAAGACAACATCCAATGAAAGTGCCATCAGATTTTCCCCAACTACAGGATAAATAGGATGGCTCATACCCTCATATGCATGTGGGACTTGTTGGATAAAACATAAATATGCGACAACCACATGATGGTGAATGGTACTGTTTATTGGTGGTAGATGTCCTCTTATGTCCCTCTATACCACTAGTGGATGGTGTGATCTCCACTGAGGGCAGAGTCAAACAAGTCGCCATTTTCTTGTTGATGTTATTATCTGTTGGCACGCAGGAGAGGAAAAACCCCCTGTGGAGGAAACCTCTAGGGAACCATGGCCTAAAGACTACCCTTCCCTTGGGCACAAGAGGCAACTTGTCGACTAGAAGCGCTGGCGGTCAAGTCATTGACTCTTGGAAGAATCTTCATCGACTCCATAGCTTCTTGGCTGCATGCTAGACTGCAGGTCACAGCCCTCAGGTTACTTCTAGTGGTAGCTGGAAACGAAGCTGAGGAACCAGGACTGGTGTGACACAGTACCGATGAGTAGTCAGGAGAGCAGATAGAGGTCAGAGTTTGGAATCTGAGGCTCATACAAGGACAGCAAGTTTTGGTGGATTTTTCTGCTGGTTATGATGTCAGCAAGAGGCTCTGCTGGAACATGATGGTTTATAGCCACTGATCTATTGGGGACATCTGTATACAGAGCGGAGCTCTTTACTTCCAGTTTTTCATCCTCCTCCAGATCCTGCGGATGGTCTCTCTCACAACTCTGCCAAATGTTCTACCAAGAAAAAATAAAAACAGGTTGCAAATGAAATGAAATATCGTTGCAAAATGGTAACCACCTTCAAGCTTACTCTGTCCACCCATCAGCAGACTAGAAGTCAGTGAATGAAATCCACACTGCACAGGTTCACAGGGCAATGAAGGGAATCTCCAATAATCCCTGTCTGTATTCCCCTCTCAGCTACAATGGCTCACCTGCGAGGTCGTATGACAGGTTCTTTAATTGGCTTTACGACCTGCCAGTTCTCATTGGCAAATGTGAATCCACAGAACAGTTGTTGATCTCTTTCAGCCATTGGTGATTTATTGGCTTCGGTGGAGGACAGGATGTCATCTACTTTTGTCGATGACATCACTGGTGGCTATGGAGAGAAGATACCAAAAGCAGTTTTGATGAAGAAAGAACATAATGGAACTATACTACTACCCACATCTTCTCTGGATCATTTACTCACTGGTCCTAGTTGGAATGGTGGACGAGCTCCTGCTCCCTCTATATCTGTCCAGTTGGTTTCTGTGAAAAACGGATGTTCCCTGATGTTATCTACCGCTACCTGGCGACTCTCTGGTGACTTGTTTAAGAGCTGAAAAAATGTAGAATAAAGACGTTCATTCCATCGCACATTGCAATGCTATGCCGAATTTTCAGTGTCCTAATTTTCACGAAATTTAGTCGCTCTATTAGTGCTATGTGTCTTTCTACTTACCCCCACTATAAGGTCTCTGGCTTGGGGGTCAAGTCCTTTTGGGTAGGTGGGAACATCATTGATCAGTGACTTTTCGGTTGTTCCAGGAAGTATACCGGCATAGAATGGATATTTGCCAGTAGCCATCTCATATATCATCACACCAGCTGAGAACCAGTCCACTGCCGTGTTGTAGGGCTTCCGTAGAAGAATCTATAAAAACATCCAGCAGACAATAATAGTTAGAACATCGTCCTGGCCAGCAGAAGTCATGGAGCTATCCAGCCATGTAGAAAGAAACAGCTCAGTAGCATGTGCAGCGGATGATTCCTCACCTCAGGAGCCATGTATCTAAGAGTTCCGGCATATTCTGAGATCTTCTTATCCCCAAAGATGTTCATCATGGCAAGACCAAAATCGGCAATCTTTAAGTGACCGGCACTGCCCATTAAGATGTTGGCTGGTTTTATGTCCCTGTGTACGATGCCTCTGGTGTGGAGAAACTGCAGCCCACAGATGATCTCAGCTGCCATAAATCTGACGAGAGAGAAAAAATAACATTTCATCCATTAAACTACCAGTCTAATAATGACACAAAGCTGCGTGTTCCTGACAGCAATCGTCAGCTTTATCTAATATATCCATGTTCTGTCTTACCTGGTGACTGGAATGGTGAATGGGGCGTTGGCTTTCATGAGGCCACTTAGGTCTCCTCCGCTAAGAAACTCCATGATGAAGAAAGCATGGTCCTATGATAAAAGACAGAAAATATGATCCAAGTTTGTAAAATATTATAGTAAAGGTCCTGCAGCCTCCTCAGATAGGGTCGGGTAGGGCTGACCCACTGATCAAACCTCGATAATGGATCAGACTCTTACCTTGGTCTGGAAGGTGGCATAAACATGGGTAAACAATGGACTCTTCCCAGTCACCTCCAGGACCTGTCGCTCAATCAGGACATTGTCTTTAAAGTCCTGAAGCAGGACCCTCTTCTTCACCAGCTTCACTGCCAGTTGTTTTTGGCAGGCGGGATGTGTGGCCAGAATGACCTGTAGGAGACAGAGCATTAGAACTGGACGAAAGGCCTGTCCTGCCATGAGACCTGATGAGAAGACATGAAGGGTCGACATCCCTAGAGTGATATTACTGCTCCACATGACACACATGAGGAAGAAGTCCCAAGCATTCCTAATACTCACTTTACCATAACCACCCTCTCCAAGGATTTTATGGAAGGTGAAGCTTTCCGGTCCAGTCACAAAGATGGGGGCGTCTGCTGGAATTGTGCCTGGTGGAGACATAAGATTTATTATTTCTGTATTTCTGCCATTACAACACAATGTAACTACATTAGGGGTAGCAAAGAAAGGAATTCATAATTTTGGTCATAATTAGGGCTCTCCAAAAGTGGAGAATTCTATGAATTCCTACATTAGGGGGTATGGGCAGGTAACTTAGATCTGCCCTCACCTGACAGCTGTTCCATGTCAGTGTTGCAGGACGTGCTGGGTCTGTCATCAGCTTTTGCCCCCATCTCTTCTCCCCTCTTCCTCTTTCTCTGGATACTCTCCTGTATAGGGCTTCCAGGTCTTTTTGAAGCCTTGATCATGTTTTCTTTGCCGCCATCATTTGCCCTCTCCGGTGTTACTATTCTCCTCCTCTTATTTGGCGGCTGAACTCTCCTCTTTCTCTTCCTCTTCCTTTTCTTTGGAAGATTTCTGGAAGTCTCCATGTTCAGCCCCTAGATGTTATGCTGGGCTGAGGAAGGTCCTGTCTGCCTTCAGCAAGTTCCGGGGTGACACTTGGAACGGCTTGGCTAACAGGCCTTTTCTGGTCTTATATTTATAAAAAAAAGCACAAAATTTGCCAAGCACTAGCAAAAGTCGCCTTCACCAGTCAAACGATGAAGAAATATGGCTGCCGTTTAGGCTGCAGAGTCTTAAACCTTACTGTTGCATGATGTCACAAAGGGACCTATGACATCACCGTATTCTAAAGGTCACATGACATGACAGAGGGACCTGTGGCATCATCAGCCAGGCTGACAGGCCTGCATTTATCAGCAGCTATAAAGTTCCATGCTTTTCTGCTATTTACCTAGTCTCTCATTTTTTATTCCCATTAGAAAGAATATATCACCAAAGTAAAAACTTTTCTTAATATAGTCACCTTAACAATACAACACAAAACAATTCAAGTGTAGTCGCGCTTCTTTTTAGGGTCGATGGTGCACTCGAGAATTTTTATTAAAACTTGTGCAAAAGGAAACTAGCTTAGTTGCCCATAACAAACAATCAGATACCAAGTTTCATTTTTCAGAGCTCCTTTGGAAAATGAAAGGATTAATCTGATTACTTTTCCTTAGCACCAGTTTTGATTAATCTCCCTTATTGTATCCTTCAGAATCTAAAACTATGAATGCTCCTTTAAAAAATCTCTTATGAGATCTCACCATTCTTTTCTATGTGAGGTCCAGAGATAGCGGAGCAATGTATTCGCTTTCTCTGGAATTCTCATGGAAATTAATGGCATGTCCGCCGGCATGCCTACCTGGCCACTCTGTTTATTCCAGGGAGGCTGCAGGGGGTTAACGTCTGTGTTCTCTTGATCAGTGGGGGTCCCAGCGGTAGGATCGCCACCAATTTATTAGTTATCTTGTGGACGGGGGAGAACTTTAACCAATCGGAATACCCCTTTAAGGTCCTAAACCACAAACTGAGCCTAAAAGGTAATATCTACCAGAGACACTAGACCATTCTGCTTACATGAATTGATAGGTCATCAATAAAAATAACTTGGACAACCCCTTTAAGACTCATTGGGGGAGATTTATCAAACTAGTGTAAAGTGGAACTGGCTTTGTTGCCCATAACAACCAATCAGATTCCACCATTTATTTTTCACAACTCCTTTGGAAAATGAAAGGTGG